>JARKHS020036500.1:0-327758 GCA_030143305.2 Amblyomma americanum | reverse complement strand
GAAGTATATAAGGCGCTAAACTGGAGACGAAGTAACCTGGGCAAAGAAACGGACGAAATTGAAGACCCGCGTCACGTAGCTGCTCCCACGCCCACTGATCAGTTCCGGGACACGCCAGCAGTTCTTATGGACGACGAGTGTTGATGGCTTAGTCGATCCGGATGTCTTGATCCACGAGGAAGCGACCCAGCAGGTTTGCCGGTGGTGGTCAGACTTCACTATGAAAGCTGACGAAACGTGTTGGCGAGTCGCTGCATTCCCGTGATTCCGAAGTATACAAGGCGCTAAGCTGGAGGAATGAAGTAACCTGGGCAAAGAAACGGACGAAATTGAAGACCCGCGTCACGTAGCTGCTCCCACGCCCACTGAACAGTTCCGGGACACGCCAGAAGTTCTTATCTACGACGAGTGTTGATGATATAGTCGATCCTGATGCCTTGATCTACGAGGAAGCGATCCAGCAAGGTTGCCAATGGTGGTCAAAATCTTCTCTGTGAAAGCTGACGAAACGTGTTGGCGAGTCGTAGCATTCGCGTGCTTCCGAAGTATACAAGGCGCTAAGCTGGAGACATGAAGTAACCTGGGCAAAAAAATGGACAAAATTGAAGACCCGCGTCACGTAGCTGCTCCCACGCCCACTGAACAGTTCCGGGACACGCCAGCAGTGCTTATGGAAGACGAGTGTTGATGACATAGTCGATCCGGATGTCTTGATGAACGAGGAAGCGATCCAGCTGGTTTGCCAGTGGTGGTCAGTCTTCACCGTGAAAGCTGACGAAACGTGTTGGCGAGTCGTTGCATTCCCGTGGTTCCGAAGTATATAAGGCGCTAAGCTGGAGACGAAGTAACCTGGGCAAAGAAACGGACGAAATTGAAGACCCGCGTCACGTAGCTGCTCCCACGCCCACTGAACAGTTCCGGGACACGCCAGCAGTTCTTATGGAAGACGAGTGTTGATGAGATAGTCGATCCGGATGTCTTGATGAACGAGGAAGCGATCCAGCAGGTTTGCCAGTGGTGGTCAGTCTTCACCGTGAAAGCTCACGAAACGTGCTGGCGAGTCGTTGCATTCCCGTGATTCCGAAGTATCCAAGGCGCTAAGCTGGAGGCATGAAGTAACCTGGGCAAAGAAACGGACGGATTTGATGAGCCGTATCACGTAGCTGCTTCCACGCCCACTGAACAGTTCCGGGACACGCCAGCAGTTCTCATCGACGAGTGTTGATGACACAGTTGATCCGGATGCCTTGACCCACGAAGAAGCGATCCAAGGTTGCCAATGGTGGTCAAAGTCTTCACCGTGAAATCTGACGAAACGCGTGGGCGAGTCGTTGCAATCCCGTGCTTCCGAAGTATACAAGGCGCTAAGCTGGAGATATGAAGTAACCTGGGCAAAGAAACGAAGGAAATCGAAGAGCCGCATCACGTAGCTGCTCCCACGCCCCCTGAACAGTTTCGGGACACGCCAGCAGTTCTTATCGACGAGGAGTGTTGTAGATATAGTCGATCCTGATGTCTTGATTCACGAGGAAGCGATCAGCAGTGTTGTCAGTAGTGGTCAGTCTTCACCTTGAAAGCTGACGAAACGTGTTGGCGAGTCGTTGCATTGCCGTGCTTCCGAAGTATACAAGGCGCTAAGCTGGAGATATGAAGTAACCGGGGCAAAGAAACAAACGAATTTGAAGAGCCGCGTCACGTAGCTGCTCCCACGCCCACTGAACAGTTCTGGGACACGCCAGCAGTTCTTATCGACGAGTGTTGATGACACAGTTGATCCGGATGCCTTGATCCACGAAGAAGCGATCCAAGGTTGCCAATGGTGGTCAAAGTCTTCACCGTGAAATCTGACGAAACGCGTGGGCGAGTCGTTGCAATCCCGTGCTTCCGAAGTGTACAAGGCGCTAAGCAGGAGACATGAAGTAACCTGGGCAAAGAAACGGACGAATTTGAAGACCCGCGTCACGTAGCTGCTCCCACGCCCACTGAACAGTTCTGGGACACGCCAGCAGTTCTTATGGAAGACGAGTGTTGATGACATATTCTATCCGGATGTCTTGATCCACGAGGAAGCAATCCAGCAGGTTTGCGAGTGGTGGTCAGTCTTCACCGTGAAAGCTGACGAAACGTGTTGGCGAGTCGTTGCCATCCCGTGATTCCGAAGTATACAAGGCGCTAAGCTGGAGGCATGAAGTAACTTGGGCAAAGAAACGGACGAAATTGAAGAGCCGCGACACGTATCTGCCCCCACGCCCACTGAACAGTTCCGGGACACGCCAGTCGTTCTTATCGACGACGAGTGTTGATGATATAGTCGATCCTGATGTCTTGCACCACGAGGAAGCGATCTAGCCAGGTTACCAGTGGTGGTCAAAGTCTTCACCGTGAAAACTAAAAAAACGTGTTGGCGAGTCATTGCATTCCCGTGCTTCCGAAGTATATAAGGCGCTAAGCAGGAGACATGAAGTAACCTGGGCAAAGAAACGGACGAATTTGATGAGCCGTATCACGCAGCTGCTTCCACGCCCACTGAACAGTTCCGGGACACGCCAGCAGTTCTTATCGACGAGTGTTGATGACACAGTTGATCCGGATGCCTTGATCCACGAAGAAGTGGTCCAAGGTTGCCTATGGTGGTCAAAGTCTTCACCGTGAAAGCTGACGAAACGTGTTGGCGAGTCGTTGCATTCCCGTGCTTCCGAAGTATACAAGGCGCTAAGCAG
This sequence comes from Amblyomma americanum, assembly GCA_030143305.2. Lineage (NCBI taxonomy): Eukaryota > Metazoa > Arthropoda > Arachnida > Ixodida > Ixodidae > Amblyomma > Amblyomma americanum. The sequence goes on along the minus strand of JARKHS020036500.1, from coordinate 325,038 downwards.
GAGACATGAAGTAACGTGGGCAAAGAAACGGTGGAAATCGAAGAGCCGCATCACGTAGCTGCTCCCACGCCCACTAAATAGTTTCGGGACACGCCAGCAGTTCCAATCGACGACGAGTGTTGTAGATATAGTCGATCCTGATGCCTTGATTCACGAGGAAGCGATCAGCAGTGCTGTCAGTGGTGGTCAAAGTCTTCACCGTGAAAGCTCACGAAACGTGTTGGCGAGTTGTTGCATTCCCGTGGTTCCGAAGTATATAAGGCGCTAATCTGGAGACGAAGTAACCTGGGCAAAGAAACGGACGAAATTGAAGACCCGCGTCACGTAGCTGCTCCCACGCCCACTGATCAGTTCCGGGAAACGCCAGCAGTTCTTATTGGCGACGAGTGTTGATGACTTAGTCGATCCGGATGTCTTGATCCACGAGGAAGCGATCCAGCAGGTTTGCCAGTGGTGGTCAATCTTAACCGTGAAAGCTGACGAAACGTGCTGGCGAGTCGTTGCATTGCCGTGCTTCCGAAGTATACAAGGCGCTAATCTGGAGACATGAAGTAACCTGGGCAAAGAAACGGACGAAATTGAAGACCCGCGTCACGTAGCTGCTCCCACGTCTACTGAACAGTTCCGGCACACGCCAGCAGTTTTATGGACGACGAGTGTTGATGACTTAGTCGATCCGGATGTCTTGATCCACGAGGAAGCGACCCAGCAGGTTTGCCAGTGGTGGTCAGACTTCACCATGAAAGCTGACGAAACGTGTTGGCGAGTCGTTGCATTCCCGTGATTCCGAAGTATACAAGGCGCTAAGCTGGAGGAATGAAGTAACCTGGGCAAAGAAACGGACGAAATTGAAGACCCGCGTCACGCAGCTGCTCCCACGCCCACTGAACAGTTCCGGGACACGCCAGCAGTTCTTATGGAAGACGAGTGTTGATGACATAGTCGATCCGGATGTCTTGATGAACGAGGAAGCGATCCAGCAGGTTTGCCACTTGTGGTCAGTCTTCACCGTGAAAGCTGACGAAACGTGTTGGCGAATCATTGCATCCCCGTGCTTCCGAAGTATACAAGACGCTAAGAGGGAGACATGAAGTAAACTGGGCAAATAAAAGGAGGAAATCGAAGAGCCGCATCACGTAGCTGCTCCCACGCCCACTGAACAGTTTCCGGACACGCCAGCAGTTCTTATCGACGACGAGTGCTGTAGATATAGTCGATCCTGATGCCTTGATTCACGAGGAAGCGATCAGCAGTGTTGTCAGTGGCGGTCAAATTCTTCACCGTGAAAGCTCCCGAAACGTGTTGGCGAGTCGTTGCATTCCCGTGCTTCCGAAGGATACAAGGCGCTAAGCTGGAGACTTGAAGTAAACTGGGCAAAGAAACGGACGAAAATGAAGACCCGCGTCACGTAGCTGCTCTCACGCCCACTGAACAGTTTCGGGACACGCCAGCAGTTCTTATCGACGAGGAGTGTTGTAGATATAGTCGATCCTGATGTCTTGATTCAAGAGGAAGCGATCAGCAGTGTTGTCAGTGCTGGTCAGTCTTCACCGTGAAAGCTGACGAAACGTGTTGGCCAGTCGTTGCATTGCCGTGCTTCCGAAGTATACAAGGCGCTAAGCTGGAGACATGAAGTAACCTGGGCAAAGAAACGGACGAAATTGAAGACCCGCGTCACGTAGCTAATCCCACGCCCACTGAACAGTTCCGGGACACGCCAGCTGTTCTTATGGACGACGAGTGTTGATGACTTAGTCGATCCGGATGTCTTGATCTACGAGGAAGCGATCCAGCAGGTTTGCCAGTGGTGGTCACTCTTCACCGTGAAAGCTGACGAAACGTGTTGGCGAGTCGTTGCATTCCCGTGATTCCGAAGTATACAAGGCGCTAAGCTGGAGGAATGAAGTAACCTGGGCAAAGAAACGGACGAAATTGAAGAGACGCGTCACGTAGCTGCTCCCACGCCCACTGAACAGTTCCGGGACACGCCAGAAGTTCTTATCGACGACGAGTGTTGATGATATAGTCGATCCTGATGCCTTGATCCACGAGGAAGCGATCCAGCAAGGTTGCCAATGGTGGTCAAACTCTTCTCCGTGAAAGCTGACGAAACGTGTTGGCGAGTCGTAGCATTCGCGTGCTTCCGAAGTATAAAAGGCGCTAAGCTGGAGACATGAAGTAACCTGGGCAAAAAAATGGACAAAATTGAAGACCCGCGTCACGTAGCTGCTCCCACGCCCACTGAACAGTTCCGGGACACGCCAGCAGTGATTATGGAAGACGAGTGTTGATGACATAGTCGATCCGGATGTCTTGATGAACGAGGAAGCGATCCAGCAGGTTTGCCAGTGGTGGTCAGTCTTCACCGTGAAAGCTGACGAAACGTGTTGGCGAGTCGTTGCATTGCCGTGCTTCCGAAGTATACTAGGCGCTAAGCTGGAGTCATGAAGTAACCTGGGCAAAGAAACGGACGAAATTGAAGACCCGCGTCACGTAGCTGCTCCCACGCCCACTGAACAGTTCCGGGACACGCCAGCAGTTCTTATGGAAGACGAGTGTTGATGACATAGTCGATCCGGATGTCTTGATGAACGAGGAAGCGATCCAGCAGGTTTGCCAGTGGTGGTCAGTCTTCACCGTGAAAGCTCACGAAACGTGTTGGCGAGTCGTTGCATTCCCCTGATTCCGAAGTATCCAAGGCGCTAAGCTGGAGGCATGAAGTAACCTGGGCAAAGAAACGGAGGAAATCGAAGAGCCGCATCACGTAGCTGCTCCCACGCCCCCTGAACAGTTTCGGGACACGCCAGCAGTTCTTATCGACGAGGAGTGTTGTAGATATAGTCGATCCTGATGTCTTGAATCACGAGGAAGCGATCAGCAGTGTTGTCAGTCGTGGTCAGTCTTCACCGTGAAAGCTGACGAAACGTGTTGGCGAGTCATTGCATTCCCGTGCTTCCGAAGTATACAAGGCGCTAAGCAGGAGACATGAAGTAACCTGGGCAAAGAAACGGACGGATTTGATGAGCCGTATCACGTAGCTGCTTCCACGCCCACTGAACGGTTCCGGGACACGCCAGCAGTTCTAATCGACGAGTGTTGATGACACAGTTGATCCGGATGCCTTGATCCACGAAGAAGCGATCCAAGGTTGCCAATGGTGGTCAAAGTCTTCACCGTGAAATCTGACGAAACGCGTGGGCGAGTCGTTGCAATCCCGTGCTTCCGAAGTATACAAGGCGCTAAGCTGGAGATATGAGGTAACCTGGGCAAAGAAACGGAGGAAATCGAAGAGCCGCATCACGTAGCTGCTCCCACGCCCCCTGAACAGTTTCGGGACACGCCAGCAGTTCTTATCGACGAGGAGTGTTGTAGATATAGTCGATCCTGATGTCTTGATTCACGTGGAAGCGATCAGCAGTGTTGTCAGTCGTGGTCAGTCTTCACCGTGAAAGCTGACGAAACGTGTTGGCGAGTCGTTGCATTGCCGTGCTTCCGAAGTATACAAGGCGCTAAGCTGGAGATATGAAGTAACCTGGGCAAAGAAACAAACGAAATTGAAGAGCCGCGTCACGTAGCTGCTCCCACGCCCACTGAACAGTTCTGGGACACGCCAGCAGTTCTTAGGGACTACGAGTGTTGATGTCATAGTCGATCCGGATGCTTTGATCCACGAGAAAGCGATCTAGCCAGGTTGCCAGTGGTGGTCAAAGTCTTCACCGTGAAAACTGAAAAAACGTGTTGGCGAGTCATTGCATTCCCGTGCTTCCGAAGTATATAAGGCGCTAAACTGGAGACGAAGTAACCTGGGCAAAGAAACGGTCGAAATTGAAGACCCGCGTCACGTAGCTGCTCCCACGCCCACTGATCAGTTCCGGGACACGCCAGCAGTTCTCATGGGCGACGAATGTTGATGACTTAGTCGATCCGGATGTCTTGATCCACGAGGAAGCGATCCAGCAGGTTTGCCAGTGGTGGTCAATCTTCACCGTGAAAGCTGACGAAACGTGCTGGCGAGTCGTTGCATTGCCATGCTTCCGAAGTATACAAGGCGCTAATCTGGAGACATGAAGTAACCTGGGCAAAGAAACGGACGAAATTGAAGACCCGCGTCACGTAGCTGCTCCCACGCCTACTGAACAGTTCCGGGACACGCCAGCAGTTCTTATGGACGACGAGTGTAGATGACTTAGTCGATCCGGATGTCTTGATCCACGAGGAAGCGACCCAGCAGGTTTGCCAGTGGTGGTCAGACTTCACCATGAAAGCTGACGAAACGTGTTGGCGAATCATTGCATCCCCGTGCTTCCGAAGTATACAAGACGCTAAGAAGGAGACATGAAGTAAACTGGGCAAATAAAAGGAGGAAATCGAAGAGCCGCATCACGTAGCTGCTCCCACGCCCACTGAACAGTTTCCGGACACGCCAGCAGTTCTTATCCACGACGAGTGTTGTAGATATAGTCGATCCTGATGCCTTGATTCACGAGGAAGCGATCAGCAGTGTTGTCAGTGGCGGTCAAATTCTTCACCGTGAAAGCTCACGAAACGTGTTGGCGAGTCGTTGCATTCCCGTGCTTCCGAAGGATACAAGGCGCTAAGCTGGAGACTTGAAGTAAACTGGGCAACGAAACGGACGAAAATGAAGACCCGCGTCACGTAGCTGCTCTCACGCCCACTGAACAGTTCCGGGACACGCTAGAAATTCTTATGGACGACGAGTGTTGATGACATAGTCGATCCGGATGTCTTGATCCACGAGTAAGCGATCCAGCAGGTTTGCCAGTGGTGGTCAGTCTTCACCGTGAAAGCTCACGAAACGTGTTGGCGAGTCGTTGCATTCCCGTGATTCCGAAGTATACAAGGCGCTAAGCTGGAGGCATGTAGTAACCTGGGCAAAGAAACGGAGGAAATCGAAGAGCCGCATCACATAGCTGCTCCCACGCCCACTGAACAGTTTCGGGACACGCCAGCAGTTCTTATCGACGAGGAGTGTTGTAGATATAGTCGATCCTGATGTCTTGATTCAAGAGGGAGCGATCAGCAGTGTTGTCAGTGGTGGTCAGTCTTCACCGTGAAAGCTGACGAAACGTGTTGGCGAGTCGTTGCATTGCCGTGCTTCCGAAGTATACAAGGCGCTAAGCTGGAGACATGAAGTAATCTGGGCAAAGAAACGGACGAAATTGAAGACCCGCGTCACGTAGCTGCTCCCACGCCCACTGAACAGTTCCGGGACACGCCAGCAGTTCTTATGGACGACGAGTGTTGATGACTTAGTCGATCCGGATGTCTTGATCTACGAGGAAGCGATCCAGCAGGTTTGCCTGTGGTGGTCAGTCTTCACCGTGAAAGCTGACGAAACGTGTTGGCGAGTCGTTGCATTCCCGTGATTCCGAAGTATACAAGGCGCTAAGCTGGAGGAATGAAGTAACCTGGGCAAAGAAACGGGACGAAATTGAAGAGACGCGTACCGTAGCTGCTCCCACGCCCACTGAACAGTTCCGGGACACGCCAGAAGTTCTTATCGACGACGAGTGTTGATGATATAGTCGATCCTGATGCTTTGATCCACGAGGAAGCGATCCAGCAAGGTTGCCAATGGTGGTCAAAATCTTCTCCGTGAAAGCTGACGAAACGTGTTGGCGAGTCGTAGCATTCGCGTGCTTCCGAAGTATATAAGGCGCTAAGCTGGAGACGAAATAACCTGGGCAAAGAAACGGACGAAATTGAAGACCCGCGTCACGTAGCTGCTCCCACGCCCACTGATCAGTTCCGGGACACGCCAGCAGTTCTTATGGGCGACGAGTGTTGATGACTTTGTCGATCCGGATGTCTTGATCCACGAGGAAGCGATCCAGCAGGTTTGCCAGTGGTGGTCAGTCTTCACCGTGAAAGCTGACGAAACGTGTTGGCGAGTCGTTGCATTGCCGTGCTTCCGAAGTATACTAGGCGCTAAGCTGGAGACATGAAGTAACCTGGGCAAAGAAACGGACGAAATTGAAGACCCGCGTCACGTAGCTGCTCCCACGTCCACTGAACAGTTCCGGGACACGCCAGCAGTTCTTATCGACGAGGAGTGTTGTAGATATAGTCGATCCTGATGTCTTGATTCACGAGGAAGCGATCAGCAGTGTTGTCAGTCGTGGTCAGTCTTCACTGTGAAAGCTGACGAAACGTGTTGGCGAGTCATTGCATTCCCGTGCTTCCGAAGTATACAAGGCGCTAAGCAGGAGACATGAAGTAACCTGGGCAAAGAAACGGACGGATTTATGAGCCGTATCACGTAGCTGCTCCCACGCCCACTGAACAGTTCCGGGACACGCCAGCAGTGCTTATGGAAGACGAGTGTTGATGACATAGTCGATCCGGATGTCTTGATGAACGAGGAAGCGATCCAGCAGGTTTGCCAGTGGTGGTCAGTCTTCACCGTGAAAGCTGACGAAACGTGTTGGCGAGTCGTTGCATTCCCGTGGTTCCGAAGTATATAAGGCGCTAAGCTGGAGACGAAGTAACCTGGGCAAAGAAACGGACGAAATTGAAGACCCGCGTCACGTAGCTGCTCCCACGCCCACTGATCAGTTCCGGGACACGCCAGCAGTTCTTATGGGCGACGAGTGTTGATGAATTTGTCGATACGGATGTCTTGATCCACGAGGAGGCGATCCAGCAGGTTTGCCATTGGTGGTCAGTCTTCACCGTGAAAGCTGACGAAACGTGTTGGCGAGTCGTTGCATTGCCGTGCTTCCGAAGTATACTAGGCGCTAAGCTGGAGTCATGAAGTAACCTGGGCAAAGAAACGGACGAAATTGAAGACCCGCGTCACGTAGCTGCTCCCACGCCCACTGAACAGTTCCGGGACACGCCAGCAGTTCTTATAGAAGACGAGTGTTGATGACATAGTCGATCCGGATGTCTTGATGAACGAGGACGCGATCCAGCAGGTTTGCCAGTGGTGGTCAGTCTTCACCGTGAAAGCTCACGAAACGTGTTGGCGAGTCGTTGCATTCCCGTGATTCCGAATTATCCAAGGCGCTAAGCTGGAGGCATGAAGTAACCTGGGCAAAGAAATGGAGGAAATCGAACAGCCGCATCACGTAGCTGCTCCAACGCCCCCTGAACAGTTTCGGGACACGCCAGCAGTTCTTATCGACGAGGAGTGTTGTAGATATAGTCGATCCTGATGTCTTGATTCACGAGGAAGCGATCAGCAGTGTTGTCAGTCGTGGTCAGTCTTCACTGTGAAAGCTGACGAAACGTGTTGGCGAGTCATTGCATTCCCGTGCTTCCGAAGTATACAAGGCGCTAAGCAGGAGACATGAAGTAACCTGGGCAAAGAAACGGACGGATTTGATGAGCCGTATCACGTAGCTGCTTCCACGCCCACTGAAAAGTTCCGGGACACGCCAGCAGTTCTTATCGACGAGTGTTGATGACACAATTGATCCGGATGCCTTGATCCACGAAGAAGCGATCCAAGGTTGCCAATGGTGGTCAAAGTCTTCACCGTGAAATCTGACGAAACGCGTGGGCGAGTCGTTGCAATCCCGTGCTTCCGAAGTGTACAAGGCGCTAAGCTGGAGATATGAAGTAACCTGGGCAAAGAAACGGACGAAATTGAAGACCCGCGTCACGTAGCTGCTCCCACGCCCACTGAACAGTTCTGGGACACGCCAGCAGTTCTTATGGAAGACGAGTGTTGATGACATAGTCTATCCGGATGTCTTGATCCACGAGGAAGCAATCCAGCAGGTTTGCGAGTGGTGGTCAGTCTTCACCGTGAAAGCTGACGAAACGTGTTGGCGAGTCGTTGCATTCCCGTGATTCCGAAGTATACAAGGCGCTAAGCTGGAGGCATGGAGTAACTTGGGCAAAGAAACGGACGAAATTGAAGAGCCGCGACACGTAGCTGCCCCCACGCCCACTGAACAGTTCCGGGACACGCCAGTCGTTCTTATCGACGAAGAGTGTTGATGATATAGTCGATCCTGATGCCTTGCTCCACGAGGAAGCGATCTAGCCAGGTTGACAGTGGTGGTCAAAGTCTTCACCGTGAAAACTGAAAAAACGTGTTGGTGAGTCATTGCATTCCCGTGCTTCCGAAGTATACAAGGCGCTAAGCAGGAGACATGAAGTAAACTGGGCAAAGAAACGGACGAATTTGATGAGCCGTATCACGTAGCTGCTTCCACGCCCACTGAACAGTTCCGGGACACGCCAGCAGTTCTTATCGACGAGTGTTGATGACACATTTGATCCGGATGCCTTGATCCACGAAGAAGTGGTCCAAGGTTGCCTATGGTGGTCAAAGTCTTCACCGTGAAAGCTGACGAAACGTGTTGGCGAGTCGTTGCATTCCCGTGCTTCCGAAGTATACAAGGCGCTAAGCTGGAGACATGAAGTAACGTGGGCAAAGAAACGGAGGAAATCGAAGAGCCGCATCACGTAGCTGCTCCCACGCCCACTGAATAGTTTCGGGACACGCCAGCAGTTCCTATCGACGACGAGTGTTGTAGATATAGTCGATCCTGATGCCTTGATTCACGAGGAAGCGATCAGCAGTGCTGTCAGTGGTGGTCAAAGTCTTCACCGTGAAAGCTCACGAAACGTGTTGGCGAGTCGTTGCATTCTCGTGGTTCCGAAGTATATAAGGCGCTAAACTGGAGACGAAGTAACCTGGGCAAAGAAACGGACGAAATTGAAGACCCGCGTCACGTAGCTGCTCACACGCCCACTGATCAGTTCCGGGACACGCCAGCAGTTCTTATGGGCGACGAGTGTTGATGACTTAGTCGATCCGGATGTCTTGATCCACGAGGAAGCGATCCAGCAGGTTTGCCAGTGGTGGTCAGTCTTCACCGTGAAAGCTGACGAAACGTGCTGGCGAGTCGTTGCATTGCCGTGCTTCCGAAGTATACAAGGCGCTAAGCTGGAGGCATGAAGTAACCTGGGCAAAGAAACGGAGGAAATCGAAGAGCCGCATCACGTCACTGCTCCCACGCCCACTGAACAGTTTCGGGACACGCCAGCAGTTCTTATCGACGAGGAGTGTTGTAGATATAGTCGATCCTGATGTCTTGATTCACGAGGAAGCGATCAGCAGTGTTGTCAGTGGTGGTCAGTCTTCACCGTGAAAGCTGACGAAACGTGTTGGCGAGTCGTTGTATTGCCGTGCTTCCGAAGTATACAAGGCGCTAAGCTGGAGACATGAAGAAACCTAGGCAAAGAAACGGACGAAATTGAAGACCTGCGTCACGTAGCTGCTCCCACGCCCACTGAACAGTTCCGGGACACGCCAGCAGTTCTTATGGACGACGAGTGTTGATGACTTAGTCGATAAGGATGTCTTGATCTACGAGGAAGCGATCCAGCAGATTTGCCAGTGGTGGTCAGTCTTCACCGTGAAAGCTGACGAAACGTGTTGGCGAGTCGTTGCATTCCCGTGATTCCGAAGTATACAAGGCGCTAAGCTGGAGGAATGAAGTAACCTGGGCAAAGAAACGGACGAAATTGAAGAGCCGCGTCACGTAGCTGCTCCCACGCCCACTGAACAGTTCCGGGACACGCCAGAAGTTCTTATCGACGACGAGTGTTGATGATATAGTCGATCCTGATGCCTTGATCCACGAGGAAGCAATCCAGCAAGGTTGCCAATGGTGGTCAAAATCTTCTCCGTGAAAGCTGACGAAACGTGTTGGCGAGTCGTAGCATTCGCGTGCTTCCGAAGTATACAAGGCGCTAAGCTGGAGACATGAAGTAACCTGAGCAAAAAAAATGGACGAATTTGATGAGCCGTATCACGTAGCTGCTTCCACGCCCACTGAACAGTTCCGGGACACGCCAGCAGTTCTTATCGACGAGTGTGGATGACATAGTTGATCCGGATGCCTAGATCCACGAGCAAGCGATCCAGCAGGTTTGCCAGTGGTGGTCAGTCTTCACCGTGAAAGCTGACGAAACGTGTTGGCGAGTCGTTGCATTCCCGTGCTTCCGAAGTATACAAGGCGCAAAGCTCTAGACATGAAGTAACCCTGGCAAAGAAACGGACGAAATTGAAGACCCTCGTCACGTAGTTGCTCCCACGCCCACTGATCAGTTCCGGGACACGCCAGCAGTTCTTATGGACGATGAGTGTTGATGACATAGTCGATCCGGATGTCTTGATCCACGAGGAAGCGATCCAGCACGTTTGCCAGTGGTGGTCAGTCTTCACCGCGAAAGCTGACGAAACGTGTTGGCGAGTCGTTGCATTCCCGTAATTCCGAAGTATACAAGGCGCTAAGTTGGAGGCATGAAGTAACCTGGACAAAGAAACGGACGAAATTGAAGAGCCGCATCACGTAGCTGCTCCCACGCCCACTGAACAGTTCCGGGACACGCCAGCAGTTCTTATGGACGACGAGTGTTGGTGACATAGTCGATCCGGATGTCTTTATCCACGAGGAAGCGATCCAGCAGGTTTGCCAGTGGTGGTCAGTCTTCACCGTGAAAGCTGACAAAACGTGTTGGCGAGTCGTTGCATTCCCGTGATTCCGATGCATACAAGGCGCTAAGCTGGAGACATGAAGTAACCTGGGCAAAGAAACGGACAAATTTGATGAGCCGTATCACGTAGCTGCTTGCACTCCCACTGAACAGTTCCGGGACACGCCAGCAGTTCTTATCGACGAGTGTTGATGACATAGTTGATCCGGATGCCTTGATCCACGAGCAAGCGATCCAGCAGGGTTGCCAGTGGTGGTCAGTCTTCACCGTGAAAGGTGACGAAACGTGTTGGCGAGTCGTTGCCTTCCCGTGCTTCCGAAGTATACAAGGTACTAAGCTGGAGACATGAAGTAACCTGGGCAGGGAAACGGACGAAATTGAAGAGCCGCATCACGTAGCTCCTCCCACGCCCACTGAACAGTTCTGGGACACGCCAGCAGTTCTTATCGACGAGTGTTGATGACACAGTTGATCCGGATGCCTTGATCCACGAAGAAGCGATCCAAGGTTGCCAATGGTGGTCAAAGTCTTCACCGTGAAATCTGACGAAACGCGTGGGCGAGTCGTTGCAATCCCGTGCTTCCGAAGTGTACAAGGCGCTAAGCAGGAGACATGAAGTAACCTGGGCAAAGAAACGGACGAATTTGAAGACCCGCGTCACGTAGCTGCTCCCACGCCCACTGAACAGTTCTGGGACACGCCAGCAGTTCTTATGGAAGACGAGTGTTGATGACATATTCTATCCGGATGTCTTGATCCACGAGGAAGCAATCCAGCAGGTTTGCGAGTGGTGGTCAGTCTTCACCGTGAAAGCTGACGAAACGTGTTGGCGAGTCGTTGCCATCCCGTGATTCCGAAGTATACAAGGCGCTAAGCTGGAGGCATGAAGTAACTTGGGCAAAGAAACGGACGAAATTGAAGAGCCGCGACACGTATCTGCCCCCACGCCCACTGAACAGTTCCGGGACACGCCAGTCGTTCTTATCGACGACGAGTGTTGATGATATAGTCGATCCTGATGTCTTGCACCACGAGGAAGCGATCTAGCCAGGTTACCAGTGGTGGTCAAAGTCTTCACCGTGAAAACTAAAAAAACGTGTTGGCGAGTCATTGCATTCCCGTGCTTCCGAAGTATATAAGGCGCTAAGCAGGAGACATGAAGTAACCTGGGCAAAGAAACGGACGAATTTGATGAGCCGTATCACGCAGCTGCTTCCACGCCCACTGAACAGTTCCGGGACACGCCAGCAGTTCTTATCGACGAGTGTTGATGACACAGTTGATCCGGATGCCTTGATCCACGAAGAAGTGGTCCAAGGTTGCCTATGGTGGTCAAAGTCTTCACCGTGAAAGCTGACGAAACGTGTTGGCGAGTCGTTGCATTCCCGTGCTTCCGAAGTATACAAGGCGCTAAGCTGGAGACATGAAGTAACGTGGGCAAAGAAACGGTGGAAATCGAAGAGCCGCATCACGTAGCTGCTCCCACGCCCACTAAATAGTTTCGGGACACGCCAGCAGTTCCAATCGACGACGAGTGTTGTAGATATAGTCGATCCTGATGCCTTGATTCACGAGGAAGCGATCAGCAGTGCTGTCAGTGGTGGTCAAAGTCTTCACCGCGAAAGCTCACGAAACGTGTTGGCGAGTTGTTGCATTCCCGTGGTTCCGAAGTATATAAGGCGCTAATCTGGAGACGAAGTAACCTGGGCAAAGAAACGGACGAAATTGAAGACCCGCGTCACGTAGCTGCTCCCACGCCCACTGATCTGTTCCGGGAAACGCCAGCAGTTCTTATTGGCGACGAGTGTTGATGACTTAGTCGATCCGGATGTCTTGATCCACGAGGAAGCGATCCAGCAGGTTTGCCAGTGGTGGTCAATCTTCACCGTGAAAGCTGACGAAACGTGCTGGCGAGTCGTTGCATTGCCGTGCTTCCGAAGTATACAAGGCGCTAATCTGGAGACATGAAGTAACCTGGGCAAAGAAACGGACGAAATTGAAGACCCGCGTCACGTAGCTGCTCCCACGTCTACTGAACAGTTCCGGCACACGCCAGCAGTTTTATGGACGACGAGTGTTGATGACTTAGTCGATCCGGATGTCTTGATCCACGAAGAAGCGACCCAGCAGGTTTGCCAGTGGTGGTCAGACTTCACCATGAAAGCTGACGAAACGTGTTGGCGAGTCGTTGCATTCCCGTGATTCCGAAGTATACAAGGCGCTAAGCTGGAGGAATGAAGTAACCTGGGCAAAGAAACGGACGAAATTGAAGACCCGCGTCACGCAGCTGCTCCCACGCCCACTGAACAGTTCCGGGACACGCCAGCAGTTCTTATGGAAGACGAGTGTTGATGACATAGTCGATCCGGATGTCTTGATGAACGAGGAAGCGATCCAGCAGGTTTGCCACTTGTGGTCAGTCTTCACCGTGAAAGCTGACGAAACGTGTTGGCGAATCATTGCATCCCCGTGCTTCCGAAGTATACAAGACGCTAAGAGGGAGACATGAAGTAAACTGGGCAAATAAAAGGAGGAAATCGAAGAGCCGGATCACGTAGCTGCTCCCACGCCCACTGAACAGTTTCCGGACACGCCAGCAGTTCTTATCGACGACGAGTGCTGTAGATATAGTCGATCCTGATGCCTTGATTCACGAGGAAGCGATCAGCAGTGTTGTCAGTGGCGGTCAAATTCTTCACCGTGAAAGCTCCCGAAACGTGTTGGCGAGTCGTTGCATTCCCGTGCTTCCGAAGGATACAAGGCGCTAAGCTGGAGACTTGAAGTAAACTGGGCAAAGAAACGGACGAAAATGAAGACCCGCGTCACGTAGCTGCTCTCACGCCCACTGAACAGTTTCGGGACACGCCAGCAGTTCTTATCGACGAGGAGTGTTGTAGATATAGTCGATCCTGATGTCTTGATTCAAGAGGAAGCGATCAGCAGTGTTGTCAGTGCTGGTCAGTCTTCACCGTGAAAGCTGACGAAACGTGTTGGCCAGTCGTTGCATTGCCGTGCTTCCGAAGTATACAAGGCGCTAAGCTGGAGACATGAAGTAACCTGGGCAAAGAAACGGACGAAATTGAAGACCCGCGTCACGTAGCTAATCCCACGCCCACTGAACAGTTCCGGGACACGCCAGCTGTTCTTATGGACGACGAGTGTTGATGACTTAGTCGATCCGGATGTCTTGATCTACGAGGAAGCGATCCAGCAGGTTTGCCAGTGGTGGTCACTCTTCACCGTGAAAGCTGACGAAACGTGTTGGCGAGTCGTTGCATTCCCGTGATTCCGAAGTATACAAGGCGCTAAGCTGGAGGAATGAAGTAACCTGGGCAAAGAAACGGACGAAATTGAAGAGACGCGTCACGTAGCTGCTCCCACGCCCACTGAACAGTTCCGGGACACGCCAGAAGTTCTTATCGACGACGAGTGTTGATGATATAGTCGATCCTGATGCCTTGATCCACGAGGAAGCGATCCAGCAAGGTTGCCAATGGTGGTCAAACTCTTCTCCGTGAAAGCTGACGAAACGTGTTGGCGAGTCGTAGCATTCGCGTGCTTCCGAAGTATAAAAGGCGCTAAGCTGGAGACATGAAGTAACCTGGGCAAAAAAATGGACAAAATTGAAGACCCGCGTCACGTAGCTGCTCCCACGCCCACTGAACAGTTCCGGGACACGCCAGCAGTGATTATGGAAGACGAGTGTTGATGACATAGTCGATCCGGATGTCTTGATGAACGAGGAAGCGATCCAGCAGGTTTGCCAGTGGTGGTCAGTCTTCACCGTGAAAGCTGACGAAACGTGTTGGCGAGTCGTTGCATTCCCGTGATTCCGAAGTATACAAGGCGCTAAGCTGGAGGCATGAAGTAACTTGGGCAAAGAAACGGACGAAATTGAAGAGCCGCGACACGTAGCTGCCCCCACGCCCACTGAACAGTTCCGGGACACGCCAGTCGTTCTTATCGACGACGAGTGTTGATGATATAGTCGATCCTGATGCCTTGCTCCACGAGGAAGCGATCTAGCCAGGTTGCCAGTGGTGGTCAAAGTCTTCACCGTGAAAACTGAAAAAACGTGTTGGCGAGTCATTGCATTCCCGTGCTTCCGAAGTATATAAGGCGCTAAACTGGAGACGAAGTAACCTGGGCAAAGAAACGGTCGAAATTGAAGACCCGCGTCACGTAGCTGCTCCCACGCCCACTGATCAGTTCCGGGACACGCCAGCAGTTCTCATGGGCGACGAATGTTGATGACTTAGTCGATCCGGATGTCTTGATCCACGAGGAAGCGATCCAGCAGGTTTGCCAGTGGTGGTCAATCTTCACCGTGAAAGCTGACGAAACGTGCTGGCGAGTCGTTGCATTGCCATGCTTCCGAAGTATACAAGGCGCTAATCTGGAGACATGAAGTAACCTGGGCAAAGAAACGGACGAAATTGAAGACCCGCGTCACGTAGCTGCTCCCACGCCTACTGAACAGTTCCGGGACACGCCAGCAGTTCTTATGGACGACGAGTGTAGATGACTTAGTCGATCCGGATGTCTTGATCCACGAGGAAGCGACCCAGCAGGTTTGCCAGTGGTGGTCAGACTTCACCATGAAAGCTGACGAAACGTGTTGGCGAATCATTGCATCCCCGTGCTTCCGAAGTATACAAGACGCTAAGAAGGAGACATGAAGTAAACTGGGCAAATAAAAGGAGGAAATCGAAGAGCCGCATCACGTAGCTGCTCCCACGCCCACTGAACAGTTTCCGGACACGCCAGCAGTTCTTATCCACGACGAGTGTTGTAGATATAGTCGATCCTGATGCCTTGATTCACGAGGAAGCGATCAGCAGTGTTGTCAGTGGCGGTCAAATTCTTCACCGTGAAAGCTCACGAAACGTGTTGGCGAGTCGTTGCATTCCCGTGCTTCCGAAGGATACAAGGCGCTAAGCTGGAGACTTGAAGTAAACTGGGCAACGAAACGGACGAAAATGAAGACCCGCGTCACGTAGCTGCTCTCACGCCCACTGAACAGTTCCGGGACACGCTAGAAATTCTTATGGACGACGAGTGTTGATGACATAGTCGATCCGGATGTCTTGATCCACGAGTAAGCGATCCAGCAGGTTTGCCAGTGGTGGTCAGTCTTCACCGTGAAAGCTCACGAAACGTGTTGGCGAGTCGTTGCATTCCCGTGATTCCGAAGTATACAAGGCGCTAAGCTGGAGGCATGTAGTAACCTGGGCAAAGAAACGGAGGAAATCGAAGAGCCGCATCACATAGCTGCTCCCACGCCCACTGAACAGTTTCGGGACACGCCAGCAGTTCTTATCGACGAGGAGTGTTGTAGATATAGTCGATCCTGATGTCTTGATTCAAGAGGAAGCGATCAGCAGTGTTGTCAGTGGTGGTCAGTCTTCACCGTGAAAGCTGACGAAACGTGTTGGCGAGTCGTTGCATTGCCGTGCTTCCGAAGTATACAAGGCGCTAAGCTGGAGACATGAAGTAATCTGGGCAAAGAAACGGACGAAATTGAAGACCCGCGTCACGTAGCTGCTCCCACGCCCACTGAACAGTTCCGGGACACGCCAGCAGTTCTTATGGACGACGAGTGTTGATGACTTAGTCGATCCGGATGTCTTGATCTACGAGGAAGCGATCCAGCAGGTTTGCCTGTGGTGGTCAGTCTTCACCGTGAAAGCTGACGAAACGTGTTGGCGAGTCGTTGCATTCCCGTGATTCCGAAGTATACAAGGCGCTAAGCTGGAGGAATGAAGTAACCTGGGCAAAGAAACGGGACGAAATTGAAGAGACGCGTACCGTAGCTGCTCCCACGCCCACTGAACAGTTCCGGGACACGCCAGAAGTTCTTATCGACGACGAGTGTTGATGATATAGTCGATCCTGATGCTTTGATCCACGAGGAAGCGATCCAGCAAGGTTGCCAATGGTGGTCAAAATCTTCTCCGTGAAAGCTGACGAAACGTGTTGGCGAGTCGTAGCATTCGCGTGCTTCCGAAGTATACTAGGCGCTAAGCTGGAGACATGAAGTAACCTGGGCAAAGAAACGGACGAAATTGAAGACCCGCGTCACGTAGCTGCTCCCACGTCCACTGAACAGTTCCGGGACACGCCAGCAGTTCTTATCGACGAGGAGTGTTGTAGATATAGTCGATCCTGATGTCTTGATTCACGAGGAAGCGATCAGCAGTGTTGTCAGTCGTGGTCAGTCTTCACTGTGAAAGCTGACGAAACGTGTTGGCGAGTCATTGCATTCCCGTGCTTCCGAAGTATACAAGGCGCTAAGCAGGAGACATGAAGTAACCTGGGCAAAGAAACGGACGGATTTATGAGCCGTATCACGTAGCTGCTCCCACGCCCACTGAACAGTTCCGGGACACGCCAGCAGTGCTTATGGAAGACGAGTGTTGATGACATAGTCGATCCGGATGTCTTGATGAACGAGGAAGCGATCCAGCAGGTTTGCCAGTGGTGGTCAGTCTTCACCGTGAAAGCTGACGAAACGTGTTGGCGAGTCGTTGCATTCCCGTGGTTCCGAAGTATATAAGGCGCTAAGCTGGAGACGAAGTAACCTGGGCAAAGAAACGGACGAAATTGAAGACCCGCGTCACGTAGCTGCTCCCACGCCCACTGATCAGTTCCGGGACACGCCAGCAGTTCTTATGGGCGACGAGTGTTGATGAATTTGTCGATACGGATGTCTTGATCCACGAGGAGGCGATCCAGCAGGTTTGCCATTGGTGGTCAGTCTTCACCGTGAAAGCTGACGAAACGTGTTGGCGAGTCGTTGCATTGCCGTGCTTCCGAAGTATACTAGGCGCTAAGCTGGAGTCATGAAGTAACCTGGGCAAAGAAACGGACGAAATTGAAGACCCGCGTCACGTAGCTGCTCCCACGCCCACTGAACAGTTCCGGGACACGCCAGCAGTTCTTATAGAAGACGAGTGTTGATGACATAGTCGATCCGGATGTCTTGATGAACGAGGACGCGATCCAGCAGGTTTGCCAGTGGTGGTCAGTCTTCACCGTGAAAGCTCACGAAACGTGTTGGCGAGTCGTTGCATTCCCGTGATTCCGAAGTATCCAAGGCGCTAAGCTGGAGGCATGAAGTAACCTGGGCAAAGAAATGGAGGAAATCGAACAGCCGCATCACGTAGCTGCTCCAACGCCCCCTGAACAGTTTCGGGACACGCCAGCAGTTCTTATCGACGAGGAGTGTTGTAGATATAGTCGATCCTGATGTCTTGATTCACGAGGAAGCGATCAGCAGTGTTGTCAGTCGTGGTCAGTCTTCACTGTGAAAGCTGACGAAACGTGTTGGCGAGTCATTGCATTCCCGTGCTTCCGAAGTATACAAGGCGCTAAGCAGGAGACATGAAGTAACCTGGGCAAAGAAACGGACGGATTTGATGAGCCGTATCACGTAGCTGCTTCCACGCCCACTGAAAAGTTCCGGGACACGCCAGCAGTTCTTATCGACGAGTGTTGATGACACAATTGATCCGGATGCCTTGATCCACGAAGAAGCGATCCAAGGTTGCCAATGGTGGTCAAAGTCTTCACCGTGAAATCTGACGAAACGCGTGGGCGAGTCGTTGCAATCCCGTGCTTCCGAAGTGTACAAGGCGCTAAGCTGGAGATATGAAGTAACCTGGGCAAAGAAACGGACGAAATTGAAGACCCGCGTCACGTAGCTGCTCCCACGCCCACTGAACAGTTCTGGGACACGCCAGCAGTTCTTATGGAAGACGAGTGTTGATGACATAGTCTATCCGGATGTCTTGATCCACGAGGAAGCAATCCAGCAGGTTTGCGAGTGGTGGTCAGTCTTCACCGTGAAAGCTGACGAAACGTGTTGGCGAGTCGTTGCATTCCCGTGATTCCGAAGTATACAAGGCGCTAAGCTGGAGGCATGGAGTAACTTGGGCAAAGAAACGGACGAAATTGAAGAGCCGCGACACGTAGCTGCCCCCACGCCCACTGAACAGTTCCGGGACACGCCAGTCGTTCTTATCGACGAAGAGTGTTGATGATATAGTCGATCCTGATGCCTTGCTCCACGAGGAAGCGATCTAGCCAGGTTGACAGTGGTGGTCAAAGTCTTCACCGTGAAAACTGAAAAAACGTGTTGGTGAGTCATTGCATTCCCGTGCTTCCGAAGTATACAAGGCGCTAAGCAGGAGACATGAAGTAAACTGGGCAAAGAAACGGACGAATTTGATGAGCCGTATCACGTAGCTGCTTCCACGCCCACTGAACAGTTCCGGGACACGCCAGCAGTTCTTATCGACGAGTGTTGATGACACATTTGATCCGGATGCCTTGATCCACGAAGAAGTGGTCCAAGGTTGCCTATGGTGGTCAAAGTCTTCACCGTGAAAGCTGACGAAACGTGTTGGCGAGTCGTTGCATTCCCGTGCTTCCGAAGTATACAAGGCGCTAAGCTGGAGACATGAAGTAACGTGGGCAAAGAAACGGAGGAAATCGAAGAGCCGCATCACGTAGCTGCTCCCACGCCCACTGAATAGTTTCGGGACACGCCAGCAGTTCCTATCGACGACGAGTGTTGTAGATATAGTCGATCCTGATGCCTTGATTCACGAGGAAGCGATCAGCAGTGCTGTCAGTGGTGGTCAAAGTCTTCACCGTGAAAGCTCACGAAACGTGTTGGCGAGTCGTTGCATTCTCGTGGTTCCGAAGTATATAAGGCGCTAAACTGGAGACGAAGTAACCTGGGCAAAGAAACGGACGAAATTGAAGACCCGCGTCACGTAGCTGCTCACACGCCCACTGATCAGTTCCGGGACACGCCAGCAGTTCTTATGGGCGACGAGTGTTGATGACTTAGTCGATCCGGATGTCTTGATCCACGAGGAAGCGATCCAGCAGGTTTGCCAGTGGTGGTCAGTCTTCACCGTGAAAGCTGACGAAACGTGCTGGCGAGTCGTTGCATTGCCGTGCTTCCGAAGTATACAAGGCGCTAAGCTGGAGGCATGAAGTAACCTGGGCAAAGAAACGGAGGAAATCGAAGAGCCGCATCACGTCACTGCTCCCACGCCCACTGAACAGTTTCGGGACACGCCAGCAGTTCTTATCGACGAGGAGTGTTGTAGATATAGTCGATCCTGATGTCTTGATTCACGAGGAAGCGATCAGCAGTGTTGTCAGTGGTGGTCAGTCTTCACCGTGAAAGCTGACGAAACGTGTTGGCGAGTCGTTGTATTGCCGTGCTTCCGAAGTATACAAGGCGCTAAGCTGGAGACATGAAGAAACCTAGGCAAAGAAACGGACGAAATTGAAGACCTGCGTCACGTAGCTGCTCCCACGCCCACTGAACAGTTCCGGGACACGCCAGCAGTTCTTATGGACGACGAGTGTTGATGACTTAGTCGATAAGGATGTCTTGATCTACGAGGAAGCGATCCAGCAGATTTGCCAGTGGTGGTCAGTCTTCACCGTGAAAGCTGACGAAACGTGTTGGCGAGTCGTTGCATTCCCGTGATTCCGAAGTATACAAGGCGCTAAGCTGGAGGAATGAAGTAACCTGGGCAAAGAAACGGACGAAATTGAAGAGCCGCGTCACGTAGCTGCTCCCACGCCCACTGAACAGTTCCGGGACACGCCAGAAGTTCTTATCGACGACGAGTGTTGATGATATAGTCGATCCTGATGCCTTGATCCACGAGGAAGCAATCCAGCAAGGTTGCCAATGGTGGTCAAAATCTTCTCCGTGAAAGCTGACGAAACGTGTTGGCGAGTCGTAGCATTCGCGTGCTTCCGAAGTATACAAGGCGCTAAGCTGGAGACATGAAGTAACCTGAGCAAAAAAAATGGACGAATTTGATGAGCCGTATCACGTAGCTGCTTCCACGCCCACTGAACAGTTCCGGGACACGCCAGCAGTTCTTATCGACGAGTGTGGATGACATAGTTGATCCGGATGCCTAGATCCACGAGAAAGCGATCCAGCAGGTTTGCCAGTGGTGGTCAGTCTTCACCGTGAAAGCTGACGAAACGTGTTGGCGAGTCGTTGCATTCCCGTGCTTCCGAAGTATACAAGGCGCAAAGCTCTAGACATGAAGTAACCCTGGCAAAGAAACGGACGAAATTGAAGACCCTCGTCACGTAGTTGCTCCCACGCCCACTGATCAGTTCCGGGACACGCCAGCAGTTCTTATGGACGATGAGTGTTGATGACATAGTCGATCCGGATGTCTTGATCCACGAGGAAGCGATCCAGCACGTTTGCCAGTGGTGGTCAGTCTTCACCGCGAAAGCTGACGAAACGTGTTGGCGAGTCGTTGCATTCCCGTAATTCCGAAGTATACAAGGCGCTAAGTTGGAGGCATGAAGTAACCTGGACAAAGAAACGGACGAAATTGAAGAGCCGCATCACGTAGCTGCTCCCACGCCCACTGAACAGTTCCGGGACACGCCAGCAGTTCTTATGGACGACGAGTGTTGGTGACATAGTCGATCCGGATGTCTTTATCCACGAGGAAGCGATCCAGCAGGTTTGCCAGTGGTGGTCAGTCTTCACCGTGAAAGCTGACAAAACGTGTTGGCGAGTCGTTGCATTCCCGTGATTCCGATGCATACAAGGCGCTAAGCTGGAGACATGAAGTAACCTGGGCAAAGAAACGGACAAATTTGATGAGCCGTATCACGTAGCTGCTTGCACTCCCACTGAACAGTTCCGAGACACGCCAGCAGTTCTTATCGACGAGTGTTGATGACATAGTTGATCCGGATGCCTTGATCCACGAGCAAGCGATCCAGCAGGGTTGCCAGTGGTGGTCAGTCTTCACCGTGAAAGGTGACGAAACGTGTTGGCGAGTCGTTGCCTTCCCGTGCTTCCGAAGTATACAAGGTACTAAGCTGGAGACATGAAGTAACCTGGGCAGGGAAACGGACGAAATTGAAGAGCCGCATCACGTAGCTCCTCCCACGCCCACTGAACAGTTCCGGGACACGCCAGCAGTTCTTATGGACGACGAATGTTGATGACATAGTCGATCCGGATGGCTTGATTCAAGAGGAAGCGATCCAGCAAGGTTGCCAACGGTGGTCAAAATCTTCACCGTGAAACCTGACGAAACGTGCTGGCGAGTCGTTGCATTCCCGTGCTTCCGAAGTATACAAGGCGCTAAGCTGGAGACATGAAGTAACCTGGGCAAAGAAACGGACGAAATTGAAGACTCGCGTCACGTAGCTGCTCCCACGCCCACTGATCAGTTCCGGGACACGCCAGCAGTTCTTATGGGCGACGAGTGTTGATGACTTAGTCGATCCGGTTCTCTTGATCCACGAGGAAGCGATCCAGCAGGTTTGTCAGTGGTGGTCAGTCTTCACCTTGAAAGCTGACGAAACGTGTTGGCGCGTCGTTGCAATCCCGTGCTTCCGAAGTATACAAGGCGCTAAGCTGGAGACATGAAGTGACATGGGCAGGGAAACGGACGAAAATGAAGAGCCGCATCACGTAGCTGCTCCCACGTCCACTGAACAGTTCCGGGACACGCCAGCACTTCTTATCGACGACGAGAGTTGATGAAAGTCGATTCGGATGCCTTGATCCACGAGGAAGCGATCCAGCAGGTTTGTCAGTGAAGGTCAAACTCTTCACCGTGAAAGCTGACGAAACTTGTTGGCGATTCATTGCATTCCCGGGCTTCCGAAGTATACAAGGCGCTAAGCTGGAGACATGAAGTGACATGGGCAGGGAAACGAACGAAATTGAAGAGCCGCATCACGTAGCTGCTCCCACGTCCACTGAATAATTCCGGGACACGCCAGCAGTTCTTATCGAAGATGAGTGTTGATGACATAGTTGATCCGTATGCATTGATACACGAGGAAGCGATCCAGTAGGGTTGCCAATGGTGGTGAAAATCTTCACCGTGAAAGCTGTCGAACCGTGTTGGCGAGTCGTTGATTTCCCGTGCTCCCGAAGTATTCAAGGCGCTAAGCTGGAGACATGAAGTAACCTGGGCAAAGAAACGGAGGAAATCGAAGAACCGCATCACGTAGCTGCTCCCACGCCCACTGAACAGCTCCTGGACACGCCAGCAATTCTTATCGACGACGAGTGTTGATAACATAGTTGATCCGGATGCCTTGATCCACGAGGAAGCGATCCAGCAGGGTGTCCCGTGGTGGTCAAAGTCTTCACCGTGAAAGCTGAAGAAACGTTTAGACGAGTCGCTGAATTCCCGTGCTTCCGAAGTATACAAGGCGCTAAGCTGGAGATTTGAATAACCTGGGCAAAGAAACGCACGAAATTGAATAGCCGCGTCACGTAGCTGCTCCCACGCCCACTGAACAGTTCCGGGACACGCCAGCAGTTCTTATGGGCGACGAGTGTTGATGACAGAGTCGATCCGGATGTCTTGATCCACGAGGAAGCGATCTATCAGTGCTGCCAGTGGTGGTCAAAGTCTTCACCGTGAAAGCTGACGAACCGTGTTGGCGAGTCGTTGCATTCCCGTGCTTCTGAAGTATACAAGACACTAAGCTGCAAACATGAATTAAACTGGGCAAAGAAACGGACTAAACTGAAGAGCCGCATTACGTAGCTGCTGCCACGCCCACTGAACAGTTCCGGGACACGCCAGCTTCTTATCGACGACTAGTGTTGATGATAAAGTCGATCCGGATGCCTTGATCCACGAGGAAGCAATCCAGCAGGGTTGGCAGTCGTGGTCAAAGTCTTCACCGTGAAAGCTGACGAAACGTGTTGGCGAGTCTATGAATTCTCGTGCTTCCGATGTATGCAAGGCGCCAAGCTGGAGACATGAAGTAACCTGGGCATAGAAACGGATAGAAATTGAAGAGCTGCATCCCGTAGCTGCTCCCACGCCCACTGAACAGTTCCGGGATAAGCAAGCAGCTCCTATCGACGACGAGTGTTGATGACATAGTCAATTCGTATGCCTTGATTCTCGATTAAGCGATCCAGCAGGGTTGAAAGTGGTGGTCAAAGTCTTCACCGAGAAAGCTGACGAACCGTGTTGGCGAGTCGTTGCATTCCCGTGCTTCTGAAGTATACAAGGCGCTAAGCTGGAGACATTAAGTAACCTGGGAAAAGAAACGGACGAAATTGAAGAGCAGCATCACGTAGCTACTCCCACGCCCACTGAACAGTTCCGGGACAGGCCATCAGTTCTTATCGACGACGTGTGTTGATGACAAACTCGATCCGGATGCCTTGATCCACGAGGAAGCAATCCAGCAGGGTTGCCAGTGGTGGTGAAAGTCTTCACCGTGAAAGCTGACGAACCGTGTAGGCGAGTCGTTGCGTTCCCGTGCTTCTGAAGTATTCAAGGCGCTAAACTGGAGACATGAAGTAACCTGGGCAAAGAACTCGACGAAATTGAAGAGCCGCATCACGTAGCTGCTCCCACGCCCACTGAACAGTTCCGGGACACGCCAGCCGTTCTTATCGACGTCGAGTGTTGTTGACAAAATCGAGGAAGCGATCCAACAGGGTTGCCAGTGGTGGTCAATGTCTTCACCGTGAAAGCTGTCAAAACGTCTTGGCGAGTCATTGCATTCCCGTGCTTCCGAAGTACACAAGGCGCGAATTTCGAGACATGAAGTAACCTGGGAAAATAAACGGAGGAAATTGAAGAGCAGCATCACGTAGCTACTCCCACGCCCACTGAACAGTTCCGGGACAGGCCATCAGTTCTTATCGACGACGTGTGTTGATGACAAACTCGATCCGGATGCCTTGATCCCCGAGGAAGCAATCCAGCTGGGTTGCCAGTGGTGGTCAAAATCTTCACCGTGAAAGCTGACGAAACGTGTTGGCGAGTCGTTCCATTCCCGTGCTTCCGAAGTATACAAGGCGCTAAGCTGTAGACATGAAGTAACCTGGGCAAAGAAACGGAGGAAATAGAAGAGCCGCATCACGTAGCTGCTCCCACGCCCACTGAACAGTTCCAGGACACGCCAACAATTCTTATCGACGACGAGTGTTGATAACATAGTTGATCCGGATGCCTTGATCCACGAGGAAGCGATCCAGCAGGGTTGCCAGTGGTGGTCAAAGTCTACACCGTGAAAGCTGAAGAAACGTGTTAACGAGTCGCTGAATTCCCGGGCTTCCGAAGTATACAAGGCGCTAAGCTGGAGACATGAAGTAACCTCAGCAAAGAAACGGACGAAATTCAAGAGCCACGTCACGTAGCTGCTCCCACGCCCACTGAGCAGTTCCGGGACATGCCAGCAGTTCTAAAGGACGACGAGTGTTGATGACATAGTCGATCCGTAAGCCTTGAGTCACGATGAAGCGATCCAGCAGGGTTGCCAGTGGAGGTCAAAGTCTTCACCGTGAAAGCTGACGAACCGTGTTGGCGAGTCGTTGCATTCCCGTGCTTCCGAAGTATGCAAGGCACTAAGCTGGAGACATGAAGTAACATGAGAAAAGAAACGGACGAAATTGAAGAGCAGCATCACGTAGCTGCTCCCACGCCCACCGAACAGTTCCGGGACACGCCAACAGTTCTTATCGACGACGTGTGTTGATGACAAAGTCGATCCGGATGCTTTGATCCACGAGGAAGCTATCCAGCAGGGTTGCCAGTGGTGGTCAAAGACTTCACCGTGAATGCTGACGAAGCGTTTAGACGAGTCGTTGCATTCCTGTGCTTCTGAAGTATACAAGGCGCTAATCTGGAGACATGAAGTAACCTGAGCAAAGAAACGGCCGAAATTGAAGAGCCGCATCACGTAGCTGCTCCAAGGCCCACTGAACAGTTCCGGGACACGCCAGCTGTTCTTATCGACGACGAGTGTTGATGACAAAGTCGATCCGGATGCTTTGATCCACGAGGAACCGATTCAGCAAGGTTGCCAAAGGTCGTCAAAGTCTTCACCGTGAAAGCTGACGAAACGTGTTGGCCAGTCGTTGCAATCCCGTGCTTCCGAAGTATACAAGGCGCTAAGCTGGAGACATGAAGTAACCTGGGCAAAGAAACGGACGAAATTGAAGACCCGCGTCACGTAGCTGCTCCCACGCCCACTGAACAGTTCCGTGACACGCCAGCTGTTCTTATGGACGACGAGTGTTGATGACTTAGTCGATCCGGATGTCTTGATCCACCAAGAAGCGATCCAGCAGGTTTGCCAGTGTTGGTCAATCTTCCCCGTGAAAGCTGACGAAACGTGTTGGCGAGTCGTTGCATTCCCGTGATTCCGAAGTATATAAGGCGCTAAGCTGCAGACATGAAGTAACCTGGGCAAAGAAACGCACGAAATTGAAGAGCCGCATCACGTAGCTGCTCCCACTCCCACTGAAAAGTTCCGGGACACGCCAGCACTTCTTATCGACGACGAGAGTTGATGACAAAGTCGGCCCTGATGCCTTGATCCACGAGGAAGCGATCCAACAGGGTTGCCAGTGGTGGTCAATGTCTTCACCGTGAAAGCTGACAAAACGTGTTGGCGAGTCATTGCATTCTCGTGCTTGCGAAGTATACTAGGCGCCAAGCTGGAGACATGAAGTAACCTGGGCAAAGAAACTGACGAAATTGAAGAGCTGCATCGCGTAGCTGCTCCTACGTCCACTGAACAGTTCCGGGACACGCCAGCAGTTCTTATTGACGATGAGTGTTGATGACATAGTCGATCCGTATGCCTTGATTCACCATGAAGCGAT
Source organism: Amblyomma americanum (assembly GCA_030143305.2). Taxonomy (NCBI): domain Eukaryota; kingdom Metazoa; phylum Arthropoda; class Arachnida; order Ixodida; family Ixodidae; genus Amblyomma; species Amblyomma americanum. Next base: position 298,892 of record JARKHS020036500.1, on the reverse strand, counting down.
CCAGCAGGGTTACCTGTGGTGGTCAAAGTCTTTATCGTGAAAGCGGACGAACCGTGTTGGCGAGTCGTTGCATTCCCGTGCTTCTGAAGTATACAAGGCGCTAAGCTGGAGACATGAAGTAACCTGGGCAAAGAAACGAACGAAATTGAAGAGCCGCATCACGTAGCTGCTCCCACGCCCACTGAACAGTTCCGGGACTCGCCAGCAGTTCTTATCGACGACGAGTGTTGATGACAAAGTCGATCCCGATGCTTTGCTCCACGAGGAAGCGATCCAACAGGGTTGCCAGTGAAGGTCAAAGTCTTCACCGTGAAAGCTGACGAAACTTGCATTCCCGGGCTTCCGAAGTATACAAGGCGCTAAGCTGGAGACATGAAGTAACCTGAGCAAAGAAACGGACGAAATTCAAGAGCCACGTCACGTAGCTGCTCCCACGCCCACTGAGCAGTTCCGGGACATGCCAGCAGTTCTAAAGGACGACGAGTGTTGATGACATAGTCGATCCGTAAGCCTTGATTCACGATGAAGCGATCCAGCAGGGTTGCCAGTGGAGGTCAAAGTCTTCACCGTGAAAGCTGACGAACCGTGTTGGCGAGTCGTTGCATTCCCGTGCTTCCGAAGTATGCAAGGCACTAAGCTGGAGACATGAAGTAACCTGGGCAGGGAAACGGACGAAATTGAAGAGCCGCATCATGTTGATGCTCCCACGCCCACTGAACAGTTCCGGGATACGCCAGCAGTTCCTATCGACGACGAGTGTTGATGACATAGTTGATCCTGATGTCTTGATCCACGAAGAAGCGATCCATCAGTGCTGCCAGTGGTGGTCAGTCTTCACCGTGAAAGCTGACGAAATGTGTAGACGAGTCGTTGCATTCCGGTGCTTCCGAAGTATACAAGGCGCCAAGCCGGAGACATGAAGTAACCTGGGCAAAGAAACGGAAGAAATTGAAGAGCCCCATCACGTAGCTGCACCCACGCCCACTGAACAGTTCCGGGACACGTCAGCAGTTCTTATCGACAACGTGTGTTGATGACAAAGTTGATCCCGATGACTTGATCCTCGAGGAAGCGATCCAGCAGGGTTGCCAGTGGTGGTCAAAGTGTTCACCGTGAAAGCTGACGAAACGTGTTGGCGAGTCGTTGCATTCCCGTGCTTCCGAAGTATACAAGGCGCTAAGCTGGAGACATGAAGTAACCTGAGCAAAGAAACGGACGAAATTCAAGAGCGGCGTCACGTAGCTGCTCCCACGCCCACTGAACAGTTCCGGGACACGCCAGCAGTTCTAAAGGACGACGAGTGTTGATGACATAGTCGATCCGTATGCCTTGATTCACGATGAAGCGATCCAGCAGGGTTACCTGTGGTGGTCAAAGTCTTCATCGTGAAAGCTGACGAACCGTGTTGGCGAGTCGTTGCATTCCCGTGCTTCTGAAGTATACAAGGCGCTAAGCTCGAGACATGAAGTAACCTGGGCAAAGAAACGAACGAAATTGAAGAGCCGCATCACGTAGCTGCTCCCACGCCCACTGAACAGTTCCGGGACTCGCCAGCAGTTCTTATCGACGACGAGTGTTGATGACAAAGTCGATCCCGATGCTTTGCTCCACGAGGAAGCGATCCAACAGGGTTGCCAGTGAAGGTCAAAGTCTTCACCGTGAAAGCTGACGAAACTTGCATTCCCGGGCTTCCGAAGTATACAAGGCGCTAAGCTGGAGACATGAAGTAACCTGAGCAAAGAAACGGACGAAATTCAAGAGCCACGTCACGTAGCTGCTCCCACGCCCACTGAACAGTTCCGGGACATGCCAGCAGTTCTAAAGGACGACGAGTGTTGATGACATAGTCGATCCGTAAGCCTTGATTCACGATGAAGCCATCCAGCAGGGTTGCCAGTGGAGGTCAAAGTCTTCACCGTGAAAGCTGACGAACCGTGTTGGCGAGTCGTTGCATTCCCGGGCTTCCGAAGTATGCAAGGCACTAAGCTGGAGACATGAAGTAACCTGGGCAGGGAAACGCACGAAATTGAAGAGCCGCATCATGTTGCTGCTCCCACGCCCACTGAACAGTTCCGGGATACGCCAGCAGTTCCTATCGACGACGAGTGTTGATGACATAGTTGATCCTGATGTCTTGATCCACGAAGAAGCGATCCATCAGTGCTGCCAGTGGTGGTCAGTCTTCACCGTGAAAGCTGACAAAACGTGTAGACGAGTCGTTGCATTCCCATGCTTCCGAAGTATACAAGGCGCTAAGCTGGCGACATGAAGTAACCTGAGCAAAGAAACGGACGAAATTCAAGAGCCGCGTCACGTAGCTGCTCCCACGCCCACTGAACAGTTCCGGGACACGCCAGCAGTCCTTATCGACGACGAGTGTTGATGATATAGTCGATCTTGATGCCTTGATTCACGAGGAAGCGATCAGCAGTGTTGTCAGTGGTGGTCAAAGTCTTCACCGTGAAAGCTGACGAAACGGGTTGGCGAGTTGTTGCATTCCCGTGCTTCCGAAGTATACAAGGCGCTAAGCTGGAGACATGAAGTAACCAGAGCAAAGAAAAGAACGAAATTCAAGAGCCGCTTCACGTAGCTGCTCCCACGCCCACTGAACAGTTCCGGGACACGCCAGAAGTTCTAAGGGAAGACGAGTGTTGATGACATAGTCGATCCGTATGCCTTGATTCACGATGAAGCGATCCAGCAGGGTTGCCAGTGGTGGTCAAAGTCTTCAGCGTGAAAGCTGACGAACCGTGTTGGCAAGTCGTTGCATTCCCGTGCTTCTGAAGTATACAAGGCGCTAAGCTGGAGACATGAAGAAACCTGGGCAAAGAAACGGACGAAATTGAAGAGCCGCATCACGTAGCTGCTCCCACGCCCACTGAACAGTTCCGGGATACGCCAGCAGTTCTTATCGACGACGAGCGACGAGTGTTGATGACATAGTTGATCCTGATGTCTTGTTTCACGAGGAAGCGATCTATCAGTGCTGCCAGTGGTGGTCAAAGTCTTCACTGTGAAAGCTGACGAAACGTGTAGACGAGTCGTTGCATTCCCGTGCTTCCGATGTATACAAGGCGCCAAGCTGGAGACATGAAGTAACCTGGGCAAAGAAACGGATAGAAATTGAAGAGCCGCATCACGTAGCTGCTCCCACGCCCACTGAACAGTTCCGGGATACGCCAGCAGTTCTTATCAACGACAAGTGTTGATGACATAGTTGATCCTGATGTCTTGTTTCACGAGGAAGCGATCCATCAGTGCTGCCAGTGGTGGTCAAAGTCTTCACCGTGAAAGCTGACGAAACATGTAGACAGTCGTTGCATTCCCGTGCTTCCGAAGTATACAAGGCGCTAAGCTGGAGACATGAAGTAACCTGTGCAAAGAAACGGAAGAAATTGAAGAGCCCCATCACGTAGCTGCACCCACGGCCACTGAACAGTTCCGGGACACGCCAGCTTCTTATCGACGACGAGTGTTGATGACAAAGTCGATCCGGATGCTTTGATCCACGAGGAAGCGATCCAGCAGGGTTGCCAGTGGTGGTCAAAGTCTTCACCGTGAAAGCTGACGAAACGTGTTGGCGAGTCGTTGCATTCCGTGCTTCTGATGTATACAAGGCGCCAAGCTGGAGACATGAAGTAACCTGGGCAAAGAAACGGATAGAAATTGAAGAGCCGCATCCCGTAGCTGCTCCCACGCCCACTGAACAGTTCCGGGACACGCCAGCAGTTCTAAAGGACGACGAGTGTTGATGACATAGTCGATCCGTATGTCTTGATTCACGATGAAGCAATCGAGCAGGGTTGCCAGTGGTGGTCAAAGTCTTCACCGTGAAAGCTGACGAACCGTGTAGACGAGTCGTTGCATTCCTGTGCTTCCGAAGTATACAAGGCGCTAAGCTGGAGACATGAAGTAACCTGGGCAGGGAAACGGACGAAATTGAAGAGCCGCATCATGTTGATGCTCCCACGCCCACTGAACAGTTCCGGGACACGCCAGCAGTCCTTATCGACGACGAGTGTTGATGATATATTCGATCTTGATGCCTTGATTCACGAGGAAGCGATCAGCAGTGTTGTCAGTGGTGGTCCAAGTCTTCACCGTGAAAGCTGACGAAGTTTGTGGGCGATTCATTGCATTCCTTCCGAAGTATACAAGGCGCTAGGCTGGAGACATGAATTGACATGGGCAGGGAAACGGACAAAATTGAAGAGCCGCGTCACGTAGCTGCTCCCACGCCCACTAAACAGTTCCGGGACACGCCAGCCGTTCTTATTGACGTCGAGTGTTGAAGACATAGTTGATCCGTATGCATTGATCCACGAGGAAGCGATCCAGCAGGTTGGCCAGTGAAGGTCAAAGTCTTCACTGTGAAAGCTGACGAAACGTGTTGGCGAGTCGTTGCATTCCCGTGCTTCCGAAGTATTCAAGGCGCTAAGCCGGAGACATGAAGTAACCTGCGCAAAGAAACGAACGAAATTGAAGAGCCCCATCACGTAGCTGCACCCAAGCCCACTGAACAGTTCCGGGACACGCCAGCAGTTCTTATCGCAACGTGTGTTGATGACAAAGTTGATCCGGATGCCTTCATCCACGAGGAAGCGATCCAGCAGGGTTTCAAGCGGTGGTCAAAGCCTTCACCGTGAAAGCTGACGAAACCTGTAGACGAGTCGTTGCATTCACGTGCTTCCGAAGTATACAAGGCGCTAAGCTGGAGACATGAATTAACCTGGCCAAAGAAACGGACGAAATTGAAGAGCCGCATTACGTAGCTGCTGCCACGCCCACTGAACAGTTCCGGGACACGCCAGCTCCTTATCGACGACGAGTGTTGATGATAAAGTCGATCCGGATGCCTTGATCTACGAGGAAGCGATCCAGCAGGTTTGCCAGTGGTGGTCAAAGTCTTCACCGTGAAAGCTGACGAAACGTGTTGGCGAGTCGTTGCATTCCCGTGCCTCCGATGTATACAAGGCGCCAAGCTGGAGACATGAAGTAACCTGGGCAAAGAAACGGATAGAAATTGAAGAGCCGCATCACGTAGCTGCTCCCACGCCCACTGAACAGTTCCGGGATACGCCAGCAGTTCTTATCGACGACAAGTGTTGATTACATAGTTGATCCTGATGTCTTGTTTCACGAGGAAGCGATCCATCAGTGCTGCCAGTGGTGGTCAAAGTCTTCACCGTGAAAGCTGACGAAACATGTAGACGAGTCGTTGCATTCCCGTGCTTCCGAAGTATACAAGGCACTAAGCTGGAGACATGAAGTAACCTGTGCAAAGAAACGGACGAAATTGAAGAGCCCCATCACGTAGCTGCACCCACGGCCACTGAACAGTTCCGGGACACGCCAGCTTCTTATCGACGACGAGTGTTGATGGTAAAGTCGATCCGGATGCTTTGATCCACGAGGAAGCGATCCAGCAGGGTTGCCAGTGGTGGTCAAAGTCTTCACCGTGAAAGCTGACGAAACGTGTTGGCGAGTCGTTGCATTCCGTGCTTCTGATGTATACAAGGCGCCAAGCCTGAGACATGAAGTAACCTGGGCAAAGAAACGGATAGAAATTGAAGAGCCGCATCACGTAGCTGCTCCCACGCCCACTGAACAGTTCCGGGACACGCCAGCAGTTCTAAAGGACGACGAGTGTTGATGACATAGTCGATCCGTATGTCTTGATTCACGATGAAGCGATCCAGCAGGGTTGCCAGTGGTGGTCAAAGTCTTCACCGTGAAAGCTGACGAACCGTGTAGACGAGTCGTTGCATTCCTGTGCTTCCGAAGTATACAAGGCGCTAAGCTGGAGACATGAAGTAACCTGAGCAAAGAAACGGACGAAATTCAAGAGCCGCGTCACGTAGCTGCTCCCACGCCCACTGAACAGTTCCGGGACACGCCAGAAGTTCTAAAGGACGACGAGTGTTGATAACATAGTCGATCCGCATGCCTTGATTCACGATGAAGCGATCCAGCAGGGTGGCCAGTGGTGGTCAAAGTCTTCACCGTGAAAGCTGACGAACCGTGTTGGCGAGTCGTTGCATTCCCGTGCTTCTGAAGTATACAAGGCGCTAAGCTGGAGACATGAAGTAACCTGGGCAAAGAAACGGACGAAATTGAAGAGCCGCATCACGTAGCTGCTCCCACGCCCACTGAAGCGTTCCGGGATACGCCAGCAGTTCTTATCGACGACGAGTGTTGATGACATAGTTGATCCTGATGTCTTGTTTCACGAGGAAGCGATCCATCAGTGCTGCCAGTGGTGGTCAAAGTCTTCACCGTGAAAGCTGACGAAACGTGTAGACGAGTCGTTGCATTCCCGTGCTTCCGAAGTAACAAGGCGCTAAGCTGGAGACATGAAGTAACCTGAGCAAAGAAACGGACGAAATTCAAGAGCCGCGCCACGTAGCTGCTCCCACGCCCACTGAACAGTTCCGGGACACGCCAGCAGTTCTAAAGGACGACGAGTGTTGATGACATAGTCGATCCGTATGCCTTGATTCACGATGAAGCGATCCAGCAGGGTTGCCAGTGGTGGTCAAAGTCTTCACCGTGAAAGCTGACGAACCGTGTTGGCGAGTCGTTGCATTCCCGTGCTTCTGAAGTATACAAGGCGTTAAGCTGGAGACATGAAGTAACCTGGGCAAAGAAACGGACGAAATTGAAGAGCCGCATCACGTAGCTGCTCCCACGTCCACTGAACAGTTCCGGGATACGCCAGCAGTTCTTATCGACGACGAGTGTTGAGGACATAGTTTATCCCGATGTCTTGTTTCAGGAGGAAGCGATCCATCAGTGCTGCCAGTGTTGGTCAAAGTCTTCACCGTGAAAGCTGACGAAACGTCTAGACGAGTCGTTGCATTCCCGTGCTTCCGAAGTATACAAGGCGCTAAGCTGGAGACATGAAGTAACCAGAGCAAAGAAAAGGACGAAATTCATGAGCCGCGTCACGTAGCTGCTCCCACGCCCACTGAACAGTTCCGGGACACGCCAGAAGTTCTAAGGGAAGACGAGTGTTGGTGACATAGTCGATCCGTATGCCTTGATTCACGATGAAGCGGTCCAGCAGGGTTGCCAGTGGTGGTCAAAGTCTTCAGCGTGAAAGCTGACGAACCGTGTTGGCAAGTCGTTGCATTCCCGTGCTTCTGAAGTATACAAGGCGCTAAGCTGGAGACATGAAGAAACCTGGGCAAAGAAACAGACGAAATTGAAGAGCCGCATCACGTAGCTGCTCCCACGCCCACTGAACAGTTCCGGGACACGCCAGCTTCTTATCGACGACGAGTGTTGATGATAAAGTCGATCCGGATGCTTTGATCCACGAGGAAGCGATCCAGCAGGGTTGCCAGTGGTGGTCAAAGTCTTCACCGTGAAAGCTGACGAAACGTGTTGGCGAGTCGTTGCATTCCGTGCTTCTGATGTATACAAGGCGCCAAGCTGGAGACATGAAGTAACCTGGGCAAAGAAACGGATTGAAATTGAAGAGCCGCATCACGTAGCTGCTCCCACGCCCACTGAACAGTTCCGGGACACGCCAGCAGTTCTAAAGGACGACGAGTGTTGATGACATAGTCGATCCGTATGTCTTGATTCACGATGAAGCGATCCAGCAGGGTTGCCAGTGGTGGTCAAAGTCTTCACCGTGAAAGCTGACGAACCGTGTAGACGAGTCGTTGCATTCCTGTGCTTCCGAAGTATACAAGGCGCTAAGCTGGACACATGAAGTAACCTGAGCAAAGAAACGGACGAAATTCAAGAGCCGCATCACGTAGCTGCTCCCACGCCCACTGAACAGTTCCGGGACACGCCAGAAGTTCTAAAGGACGACGAGTGTTGATAACATAGTCGATCCGCATGCCTTGATTCACGATGAAGCGATCCAGCAGGGTGGCCAGTGGTGGTCAAAGTCTTCACCGTGAAAGCTGATGAACCGTGTTGGCGAGTCGTTGCATTCCCGTGCTTCTGAAGTATACAAGGCGCTAAGCTGGAGACATGAAGTAACCTGGGCAAAGAAACGGACGAAATTGAAGAGCCGCATCACGTAGCTGCTCCCACGCCCACTGAACCGTTCCGGGATACGCCAGCAGTTCTTATCGACGACGAGTGTTGATGACATAGTTGATCCTGATGTCTTGTTTCACGAGGAAGCGATCCATCAGTGCTGCCAGTGGTGGTCAAAGTCTTCACCGTGAAAGCTAACGAAACGTGTAGACGAGTCGTTGCATTCCCGTGCTTCCGAAGTAACAAGGCGCTAAGCTGGAGACGAAGTAACCTGAGCAAAGAAACGGACGAAATTCAAGAGCCGCGCCACGTAGCTGCTCCCACGCCCACTGAACAGTTCCGGGACACGCCAGCAGTTCTAAAGGACGACGAGTGTTGATGACATAGTCGATCCGTATGCCTTGATTCACGATGAAGCGATCCAGCAGGGTTGCCAGTGGTGGTCAAAGTCTTCACCCTGAAAGCTGACGAACCGTGTTGGCGAGTCGTTGCATTCCCGTGCTTCTGAAGTATACAAGGCGTTAAGCTGGAGACATGAAGTAACCTGGGCAAAGAAACGGACGAAATTGAAGAGCCGCATCACGTAGCTGCTCCCACGCCCACTGAACAGTTCCGGGATACGCCAGCAGTTCTTATCGACGACGAGTGTTGAGGACATAGTTTATCCCGATGTCTTGTTTCACGAGGAAGCGATCCATCAGTGCTGCCAGTGTTGGTCAAAGTCTTCACCGTGAAAGCTGACGAAACGTGTAGACGAGTCGTTGCATTCCCGTGCTTCCGAAGTATACAAGGCGCTAAGCTGGAGACATGAAGTAACCAGAGCAAAGAAAAGGACGAAATTCAAGAGCCGCGTCACGTAGCTGCTCCCACGCCCACTGAACAGTTCCGGGACACGCCAGAAGTTCTAAGGGAAGACGAGTGTTGATGACATAGTCGATCCGTATGCCTTGATTCACGATGAAGCGATCCAGCAGGGTTGCCAGTGGTGGTCAAAGTCTTCACCGTGAAAGCTGACGAACCGTGTAGACGAGTCGTTGCATTCCTGTGCTTCCGAAGTATACAAGGCGCTAAGCTGGAGACATGAAGTAACCTGAGCAAAGAAACGGACGAAATTCAAGAGCCGCGTCACGTAGCTGCTCCCACGCCCACTGAACAGTTCCGGGACACGCCAGAAGTTCTAAAGGACGACTAGTGTTGATAACATAGTCGATCCGCATGCCTTGATTCACGATGAAGCGATCCAGCACGGTGGCCAGTGGTGGTCAAAGTCTTCACCGTGAAAGCTGACGAACCGTGTTGGCGAGTCGTTGCATTCCCGTGCTTCTGAAGTATACAAGGCGCTAAGCTGGAGACATGAAGTAACCTGGGCAAAGAAACGGACGAAATTGAAGAGCCGCATCACGTAGCTGCTCCCACGCCCACTGAACCGTTCCGGGATACGCCAGCAGTTCTTATCGACGACGAGTGTTGATGACATAGTTGATCCTGATGTCTTGTTTCACGAGGAAGCGATCCATCAGTGCTGCCAGTGGTGGTCAAAGTCTTCACCGTGAAAGCTGACGAAACGTGTAGACGAGTCGTTGCATTCCCGTGCTTCCGAAGTAACAAGGCGCTAAGCTGGAGACATGAAGTAACCTGAGCAAAGAAACGGACGAAATTCAAGAGCCGCGCCACGTAGCTGCTCCCACGCCCACTGAACAGTTCCGGGACACGCCAGCAGTTCTAAAGGACGACGAGTGTTGATGACATAGTCGATCCGTATGCCTTGATTCACGATGAAGCGATCCAGCAGGGTTGCCAGTGGTGGTCAAAGTCTTCACCGTGAAAGCTGACGAACCGTGTTGGCGAGTCGTTGCATTCCCGTGCTTCTGAAGTATACAAGGCCTTAAGCTGGAGACATGAAGTAACCTGGGCAAAGAAACGGACGAAATTGAAGAGCCGCATCACGTAGCTGCTCCCACGCCCACTGAACAGTTCCGGGATACGCCAGCAGTTCTTATCGACGACGAGTGTTGAGGACATAGTTTATCCCGATGTCTTGTTTCACGAGGAAGCGATCCATCAGTGCTGCGAGTGTTGGTCAAAGTCTTCACCGTGAAAGCTGACGAAACTTGTAGACGAGTCGTTGCATTCCCGTGCTTCCGAAGTATACAAGGCGCTAAGCTGGAGACATGAAGTAACCAGAGCAAAGAAAAGGACGAAATTCAAGAGCCGCGTCACGTAGCTGCTCCCACGCCCACTGAACAGTTCCGGGACACGCCAGAAGTTCTAAGGGAAGACGAGTGTTGATGACATAGTCGATCCGTATGCCTTGATTCACGATGAAGCGATCCAGCAGGGTTGCCAGTGGTGGTCAAAGTCTTCAGCGTGAAAGCTGACGAACCGTGTTGGCAAGTCGTTGCATTCCCGTGCTTCTGAAGTATACAAGGCGCTAAGCTGGAGACATGAAGAAACCTGGGCAAAGAAACGGACGAAATTGAAGAGCCGCATCACGTAGCTGCTCCCACGGCCACTGAACAGTTCCGGGATACGCCAGCAGTTCTTATCGACGACGAGTGTTGATGACATAGTTGATCTTGATGTCTTGTTTCACGAGGAAGCGATCTATCAGTGCTGCCAGTGGTGGTCAAAGTCTTCACTGTGAAAGCTGACGAAATGTGTAGACGAGTCGTTGCATTCCCGTGCTTCCGATGTATACAAGGCGCTAAGCTGGAGACATGAAGTAACCTGTGCAAAGAAACGGACGAAATTGAAGAGCCCCATCACGTAGCTGCACCCACGGCCACTGAACAGTTCCGGGACACGCCAGCTTCTTATCGACGACGAGTGTTGATGACAAAGTCGATCCGGATGCTTTGATCCACGAGGAAGCGATCCAGCAGGGTTGCCAGTGGTGGTCAAAGTCTTCACCGTGAAAGCTGACGAAACGTGTTGGCGAGTCGTTGCATTCCGTGCTTCTGATGTATACAAGGCGCCAAGCTGGAGACATGAAGTAACCTGGGCAAAGAAACGGATAGAAATTGAAGAGCCGCATCACGTAGCTGCTCCCACGCCCACTGAACAGTTCCGGGACACGCCAGCAGTTCTAAAGGACGACGAGTGTTGATGACATAGTCGATCCGTATGTCTTGATTCACGATGAAGCGATCCAGCAGGGTTGCCAGTGGTGGTCAAAGTCTTCACCGTGAAAGCTGACGAACCGTGTAGACGAGTCGTTGCATTCCTGTGCTTCCGAAGTATACAAGGCGCTAAGCTGGAGACATGAAGTAACCTGAGCAAAGAAAAGGACGAAATTCAAGAGCCGCATCACGTAGCTGCTCCCACGCCCACTGAACAGTTCCGGGATACGCCAGCAGTTCTTATCGACGACGAGTGTGGAGGACATAGTTTATCCCGATGTCTTGTTTCACGAGGAAGCGATCCATCAGTGCTGCCAGTGTTGGTCAAAGTCTTCACCGTGAAAGCTGACGAAACGTGTAGACGAGTCGTTGCATTCCCGTGCTTCCGAAGTATACAAGGCGCTAAGCTGGAGACATGAAGTAACCAGAGCAAAGAAACGGACGAAATTCAAGAGCCGCGTCACGTAGCTGCTCCCACGCCCACTGAACAGTTCCGGGACACGCCAGAAGTTCTAAAGGACGGCGAGTGTTGATGACATAGTCGATCCGCATGCCTTGATTCACGATGAAGCGATCCAGCAGGGTGGCCAGTGGTGGTCAAAGTCTTCACCGTGAAAGCTGACGAACCGTGTTGGCGTGTCGTTGCATTCCCGTGCTTCTGAAGTATACAAGGCGCTAAGCTGGAGACATGAAGTAACCTGGGCAAAGAAACGGACGAAATTGAAGAGCCGCATCACGTAGCTGCTCCCACGCCCACTGAACCGTTCCGGGACACGCCAGCAGTTCTTATCGACGACGAGTGTTGATGACATAGTTGATCCTGATGTCTTGTTTCACGAGGAAGCGATCCATCAGTGCTGCCAGTGGTGGTCAAAGTCTTCACCGTGAAAGCTGACGAAACGTGTAGACGAGTCGTTGCATTCCCGTGCTTCCGAAGTAACAAGGCGCTAAGCTGGAGACATGAAGTAACCTGAGCAAAGAAACGGACGAAATTCAAGAGCCGCGCCACGTAGCTGCTCAAACGCCCACTGAACAGTTCCGGGACACGACAGCAGTTCTAAAGGACGACGAGTGTTGATGACATAGTCGATCCGTATGCCTTGATTCACGATGAAGCGATCCAGCAGGGTTGCCAGTGGTGGTCAAAGTCTTCACCGTGAAAGCTGACGAACCGTGTTGGCGACTCGTTGCATTCCCGTGCTTCTGAAGTATACAAGGCGTTAAGCTGGAGACATGAAGTAACCTGGGCAAAGAAACGGACGAAATTGAAGAGCCGCATCACGTAGCTGCTCCCACGCCCACTGAACAGTTCCGGGATACGCCAGCAGTTCTTATCGACGACGAGTGTTGAGGACATAGTTTATCCCGATGTCTTGTTTCACGAGGAAGCGATCCATCAGTGCTGCCAGTGTTGGTCAAAGTCTTCACCGTGAAAGCTGACGAACCGTGTTGGCGAGTCGTTGCATTCCCGTGTTTCTGAAGTATACAAGGCGCTAAGCTGGAGTCATGAAGTAACCTGGGCAAAGAAACGGACGAAATTGAAGAGCCGCATCACGTAGCTGCTCCTACGCCCACTGGACAGTTCCGGGACTCGCCAGCAGTTCTTATCGACGAAGAGTGTTGATGACAAAGTCGATCCCGATGCTTTGCTCCACGAGGAAGCGATCCAACAGGTTGCCAGTGAAGGTCAAAGTCTTCACCGTGAAAGCTGACGAAACTTGTTGGCGATTCGTTGCATTCCCGGGCTTCCTAAGTATACAAGGCGCTAAGCTGGAGACATGAAGTGACATGGGCAGGGAAACGGACGAAATTGAAGAGCCGCATCACGTAGCTGCTCCCACGCCCACTGATCAGTTCCGGGACACGCCAGCCGTTCTTATCGACGACGAGTGTTGATGACATAGTCGATCCAGATGCCTTGATCCACGAGGAAGCGATCCAGCAGGGTTGCCAGTGGTGGTCAGTCTTCACCGTGAAAGCTGACGAAACGTGTTGGCGAGTCGTTGCGTTCCCGGGCTTCCTAAGTATACAAGGCGCTAAGCTGGAGACATGAAGTAACCTGGGCAAAGAAACGGAGGAAATCGAGGAGCCGCATCACTTTGCTGCTCCCACGTCCACTGAACAGTTCCTGGACACGCAAGCAATTCTTATCGACGACGACTGTTGATAACATAGTTCATCCGGATCCCTTGATCCACGAGGATGCGATCCAGCAGGGTTGCCAGTGGTGGAAAAAGTCTGCACCGTGAAAGCTGAAGAAACGTTTTGACGAGTCGCTGAATTCCCGTGCTTCCGAAGTATACAAGGCGCTAAGCTGGAGACTTGAAGTAACCTGGGGCAAAGAAACCTACGAAATTGAAGAGCCGCATTACGTAGCTGCTCCCACTCCCACTGAACAGTTCCGGGACACGCCAGCACTTCTTATCGATGACGAGAGTTGATGACAAAGTCGATCCGTATGCCTTGATCCACGAGGAAGAGATCCAGCAGGTTTGCCAGTGAAGGTCAAAGTCTTCACCGTGAAAGCTGACGAAACGTGTAGACGAGTCGTTGCATTCCCATGCTTCCGAAGTATACAAGGCGCTAACCTGGAGACATGAAGTAACCTGAGCAAAGAAACGGACGAAATTCAAGAGCCGCGTCCCGTAGCTGCTCCCACGCCCACTGAAAAGTTCCGGGACACGCCAGCAGTTCTAAAGGACGACGAGTGTTGATGACATAGTCGATCCGTATGCCTTGATTCACGATGAAGCGATCCAGCAGGGTTACCAGTGAAGGTCAAAGTCCTCACCGTGAAAGCTGACGAAGTTTGTGGGCGATTCATTGCATTCCTTCCGAAGTATACAAGGCGCTAGGCTGGAGACATGAATTGACATGGGCAGGGAAACGGACGAAATTGAAGAGCCGCATCACGTAGCTGCTCCCACGCCCACTAAACAGTTTCGGGACACGCCAGCCGTTCTTATCGACGTCGAGTGTTGATGACATAGTTGATCCGTATGCATTGATCCACGAGGAAGCGATCCAGCAGGTTTGCCAGTGAAGGTCAAAGTCTTCACTGTGAAAGCTGACGAAACGTGTTGGCGAGTCGTTGCATTCCCGTGCTTCCGAAGTATACAAGGCGCTAAGCCGGAGACATGAAGTAACCTGCGCAAAGAAACGAACGAAATTAAAAAGCCCCATCACGTAGCTGCACCCACGCCCACTGAACAGTTCCGGGACACGCCAGCAGTTCTTATCGACAACGTGTGTTGATGACAAAGTTGATCCGGATGTCTTCATCCACGAGGAAGCGATACATCAGTGTTTCAAGCGGTGGTCAAAGCCTTCACGTTGAAAGCTGACGAAACGTGTAGACGAGTCGTTGCATTCCCGTGCTTCCGAAGTATACAAGGCGCTACGCTGGAGACATGAATTAACCTGGGCAAAGAAACGGACGAAATTGAAGAGCCGCATTACGTAGCTGCTGCCACGCCCACTGAACAGTTTCAGGACACGCCAGCTTCCTATCGACAACGAGTGTTGATGATAAGGTCGATCCGGATGCCTTGATCTACGAGGAAGCGATCCAGCAGTGTTGCCAGTGGTGGTCAAAGTCTTCACCGTGAAAGCTGACGAAACGTGTTGGCGAGTCGTTGCATTCCCGTGCTTCCGAAGTATACAAGGCGCCAAGCCGGAGACATCAAGTAACCTGAGCATAGAAACGGAAGAAATTGAAGAGCCCCATCACGTAGCTGCACCCACGCCCACTGCACAGTTCCGGGACACGCCAGCAGTTCTAAAGGACGACGAGTGTTGATGACATAGTCGATCCGTATGCCTTGATTCACGATGAAGCGATCCAGCAGGGTTACCAGTTGTGACATTCCGTGTGTGCTACGAGGATCCACGTTCGACGGCGCGGCGTAGACGGAGACCCGTGACAGCGGCATCATCAATTACCCAGCCATGCTCTTTGAGTGACGACCAGAAAAACCGGACCCGCCGCCGCCCCGGGGAAGCAGGCTTTGTCCTCCCCAATTTCCGGTTACATTCCAGGACAAGGGAGCTGTCAGCGGGCCAGAGCGCGCCGTACCACAGCCGACGCTCTGCGCTACCGCGAAGACGACATTCTTTCCCTCCCCCCCCCCCCTTTGTCGTGGGCTATCGCCGGGAAGGCACCCACAGCTTCCCAGAAGGGCCGCGACGGACACCTGTCATGGCGGACAGGCAGTGCTCGCCAAGAATGTGGAAAGACAGGCGCTAGTGAATTAGCTCCGAAGAGAGAGCCTGTGTATACTCTCACTTGAGAGAGAGTGGTGGCGTTTTTGTTGTTTATTTAGTTTGTATTGTTAACAGACTCTGGGTTCGAGGCTAAGCCCAACCCAAAGGGGTGGTCCCCATCTCGCATGTTATTTTGGATTGGAGAATTGATGCTTTGGGCGGGCCACTGGAAATGACCGCCCTTAGTCCTTTGTTAATCAAGTGCTTAAAAGCACATGTAAACGGATGCAGTCCAGTCTGAGCGGGGGCTCCATGCTTAGCATGTAATGTGATGCTACTTAGGCACTAACCTGCCCGGTCGATGAGTAAAGTAGTGCAAAGTTTGTTCTTTTGTAAATTCAGTTCTGCTTTTTCCAGTTTAACTCTCTGCATATGTATGTTGTAAAATATGCTCTGCTGTCATCATCTACAAGCTCGCCTCCTGTTCATCTTCCAAGCCGAACGACACTAGAGGAAGGGTTTGTGAACCATCCTCGAAGAAACGGACGACTATTGAAATTCTACTGCATAGAGCTGAGGACGACATCGTTCGCCAAGAGGGCCTTCAGCGCCGAAGCCCGACGGCGTGGAGCTTCTGCCAGCAACCGCTCGAGCCCAACTCCGGAGCCACTCCATCGCCCCCATGAAGTCGTCGGCACGTAAGCTCGGACGCCCCAGCCTCTGATGTATAATCTTCATCACGTGTAATTAGTGATTATACCTGTTTGTTTAAACTGAGCCATACGGTGTCTCTTTGCCTCTCCGTCCTGTGTGGACCTGCGCATTATGGGGGTCATCACACTGGTGTCAGAAGTGGGGTCTCAAAAGCAAATGTCCTCTGAATGCTGTGACATTCATGACTTCAAAATTGTAATCAAAAGGGAATCACGGGACTGATTGTGGGACTTTTACCCCCATTTGAGAGGCTTGAGGCACTGGAGGGCTTGAAAAAAAAATGACTGTATCTGAGGGAGCTCCCACTCCACAGCCGTCGCTCGGAGCAAGCATGCTGGCATTAGGAAGCGTCATTCCGACGTTTACGGGAGATAAGACAGGGGTTCCAATCTGCGATTTCTTTTCCATGCTAGAAGAGATTGGGAAAATGGGGGGATGGTCCGATGCTCAAATGCTGGGAATAGCGAGGTGTAAGATGGCAGGAGCTGCTCATGATTTTGCATGGCGAGACGAAAAAGTAAAATCCACAAAATCATTTGCGGAATTTAAGAAGCTCGCGTTTGAGCATTTTGACACTGAACCACGTCACGTGCGAGTACAGAGGTTCCGTGACGCCGGACAGATGGTAGGGGAGGACGTGCGAACGTTTGCGTCGCGGCTTCAGCGCTTAGCGCGCGATACGTTAAGCAGGGAGGAGGAAGGAGACCAGCTTAAGAAGAAATACGCGGAGGATATACTTAAAGAGGAAATGACCGCTTTGTTCGTGGCTGGTCTGCAAGACCCCGTGCGCCGGTTCGTGCTCTCGCGCAAGCCGAGCAATTTCGACCAAGCCGTGGAGGCCGCATTGGATGCGGAACAAAATGAGGCGTTAACGACAGCCGCAGCGAGAGTACGCGTCATAGAGAGAGCGGTGCTCAACCCTGAGGTTGCTCTCTTGACAGAGCGGTTAGATCGCTTAGAACAGCTGCTATCTCAGCAGGTAGAATGCCAGGTTGAAGCACGCGCTCAACAGCGCCCATTCGCTGGAAACCGGAGACCGCCACAAAGCTACAGGCGCGGTATGCGAGATTTTGAAGAAATCGTATGCTTCGCTTGCCAGGGTCGCGGACACATCGCCAGGTTCTGCCAAAACGTGCGCCGTGGGGAGCCACAAAGAGAAGCAGGCGAGACACGCCCTAAGCAAGCCTACAGCGGGGCTCCAGATACCGAGTCAAAAAACTAGTTAGTCCTCCCCAGCCTGAGGAGCGTGGGGAGGGAGCAGTAGATGATGAGGTGGTGGTAGTTTGTGTGGCCGACGAGGCATGCCCTGTTGTGCGTTGCAAGTTAAATGGTTGTTGTATGGAATTGTTGATAGATACGGGGTCAAAGGTGACATTGCTTAAGGAGAGCAGTTTTAACGCGCTTCGAAGGAAGGGGGACCGCGAGGTGTTGGAAGCGTCTGGTGGTATGGCAACCAAATTTGTAGGCATAACGGGGGATCCTCTTGGCCTAAGTGGACTCTACCGGTTACACTTCTCTCTCGGCGGAATTGCATTGGAGCACCCCTGCTACGTATGCCCGGACACGGTGTCTCTGCCAAACGGAGTGTCAGGTATATTAGGGCAGGATTTTTTGAGAAAAGGGAAGGTAGTAGTCTCATTCTCTGAGGAAGACGTTAATGCGGGCGGCTCAAAAGTTCCGTTTTTGAACAGGAGAGGGGCTGAGATTCGCATTACCGATATTGACACCCGTCAAACAGTGGGATCATTGGAGAAGGTATATTCGCGGGTTGCCGTCCGGCTGGTCGAGGAGGCGGTCGTCCTTCCTTGGTCGGAGCACATTTTGTACGCGTTTGTGCCTTCAGATGTAGAGAGCGGCGCCGTGGGAGTGCTTGAGCCGGTCGACTCTCTCAGCAATGGCCTGAAGGCAGCCGCGTGCCTCGTGACAGTTAATGACGCCCACAGAGTGCCCCTACGGGTGGTTAACTGTAGCCAGCAGCCACTGAGCCTTCCCAAGAACAAAACATTGGCTTTCTTCACCTCTGCGATAGAGCAACGTGAGCCCACCGATACGGTACTCGCAACTGTAGAGCATGCTAGTCCTTCGGCTGCTCCAAAGGTGTCGTTCGATCTTTCTCACGTAAAATCCAGGGAGAGGGAGGCTCTGGCTGGTTTGCTGAACGACTACTCGGAGGTATTCGCCGCGTCCAACCTGGATTTGGGCTGCTGTGGCGTTATAAAGCACAGGATAGAAACCGGCACTTCATCGCCCGTTTACCAGCGTGCGTACAGGATTCCTTACTCCCAACGTGAGGAGATGGAGCGGCAGGTGCAGGACCTGATTGATCGCGGCATTGTCGAACACTCAAAGTCACCCTGGGGAGCACCAGCACTATTGGTGGAAAAGCCAGATGGCTCGTATCGATTGGTAGTGGACTACCGCAAACTAAATGCCGTAACTCGCATCGATCCATACCCCATCCCCAATATACAGGAGACGCTTTCTCAGCTGGGCTCTGCCAGGTACTTCACGGTAGTGGACATGGCGGCGGGATTCTGGCAGATAGCAATGGATCCGGCAGATGCCGAGAAAACGGCATTCAACACGCCCTCAGGGCACTATGAATGGAAAAGAATGCCGATGGGTCTGGCCAACAGCCCTGCTGTCTGGCAGAGAACCGCTGATGTTATCCTGGCAGGTCTTCTGGGGAGGCTGTGCTTCGTGTATATGGATGACATTATCATATACAGTGGCAGTTTTGATAACCATTTGCGCGATATTGAGCAGGTTTTGGTGCGACTAAGAGCAGCGGGTCTCAAACTGAAGCCCTCTAAGTGCCAATTCCTCAAAAACGAGGTGAAATACCTCGGGCACGTTGTTTCAGCTGACGGCGTGCGACCGGACCCTGAGAAACTAAGGTGTGTCTCGGATTTTCCATCCCCGACTAGCGTCCGCCAGGTCCGGCAGTTTCTCGGCCTGATCGGTTACTACCGAAGGCACATAGAGGAGTTCGCCAAGCTCGCTAGGCCGCTCACCGCCTTAACAGCCAAAAATGTCGCCTTTCGTTGGGACGAAAACGCGGAGAATGCTTTTGGGGCCCTGAAAAGGAAGCTAATGAGTGCACCGCTGTTACGCCACCCGGATTTTAGTTTTCCCTTCGTTATGGCCACAGATGCGTCAAAGTTCGCAGTTGGTGCCGTGCTATCTCAGGTTATCGAGGGCAAAGAACATCCCGTTGCTTTTGCTAGCCGACAGTTGAGCCCCACAGAGCAAAAGTACGGAGCTACGGAAAGGGAGTGCCTCGCCGTTGTCTGGGCAGTAAAGCACTTCAGATGCTACCTTTACGGCCGCAAATTCAAGCTAGTCACAGACTGCCATCCTCTGAAATGGGTGATGAGTGTCAGGGACCCTAGCTCGTGACTCGCTAGATGGAATCTACACCTGCAGGAATACTGCTTTGAAGTTGAGCACAAGTCAGGAAAGACACATCTGAATGCTGATGCACTCAGCCGCACAGCTGCCGTGGCAGCTATAGAAGAGTTTGTCCCCGTAGTCGACCCCGCCGAATTACGCACAGAGCAGTGCAAAGATCCTGACCTGAAGCGAATAATCGAAAGCTTAGAGGGCGCACCGTCTCATCCCGAACAGCTAGGTTATTTCATTGACAAAGACGGCACCCTGTGTCGGCGCACGAGGCCAACCAGGAAAGGGAGACCAGAGAAAACCGCTTGGGAGAGAGTCGTCATACCTCGGTCGTGGACAGAAAGGGTTCTTCGCGCGTTTCACGATGCGCCATGCGCCGGTCATTTTGGCGTAGCGAAGACACGCAGGCGTGTGGAGCGTTTGTACTTTTGGAGTGGCATGCGACAGGATGTTAGAGACTACTGTGCGAAGTGTCATTCCTGTCTCGAAAGAAAAACACCCAAGGGACGAAGACCAGCTCCAATTCAGCCGTTCCCTGAGGTTTCGGCTCCCTTCGAGCGGACAGGTATGGACATAATGGGCCCATTGCCCACGACCACTTCCGGAAACAAGTACATTTTAGTAATTGTCGACCACCTTTCAAAATACGCGGAAGCGGTAGCACTCCCAGATCAGAAGGCAGACACGGTTGCAAGAGCATTTGTCGAACAGATCGTGCTCCGACATGGACCCCCGAGGCAACTCTTGACAGATCGGGGAACGAACTTCGTGTCGCAGCTAATGAGGAGAGTTTGCGAGCTGCTTAAGATCGCTAAGAAGCAGACAACACCGTACCATCCGGCTTGCAACGGCGCGGTGGAGCGACTGAACCAAACCGTGGCCGGGTTCCTGTCGCATTTTGTTTCGCGCGACCAGCGGGACTGGGACTTGTGGCTCCCGTATGCAATGTTTGCCTACAATTCCGCAGCACACGAGAGCACGGGCGAATCGCCATTCTTTCTTCTCTACGGCCGAGACCCGGACCAGCCTAGTGAAGTGCCAGAGGGCCCCCGTCGTGTCCCATACGCTTCACTGGACGACTATAAGGTTGAGCTAGAATCGCGCTTGCAAGTGGCGAGGGACATCGCAAAGGAGTCCTTAAAGAAAGCGGCGAAGCGCAGGAAGGAGGTGCACGATCGCAGTGCTAGAGACGCACCGTTTGATGTGGGGGACAGCGTGTACATTGAAAACTGCCAAAGGCAGATTGGGCTAGCTCGTAAGTTCCAGACGAAGTGGAGAGGACCGTGCGAGGTTGTCGAGAAGCTTTCTCCGGTAAACTTCAGAGTCCGAGACGTGAACCGGCGTTTGATAAGGATACACGCAAATCGCCTCAAGTCGGCACCGGTTCAGTATTCACGAAATGAGGAAAGGGAAGGCGCGGATTTTGATGGGGACAGAAGTGAAGCGGAGCGCGCAGATGGTTCGCAAGAAACACCCTCTCCTGCATTTGTTCGGCAGGCGCCCGAGGTGACGGCCGGAATGCCACCGGATTTACTTCATGCATTGCTAGAAGAAGAAGCGCGCGAGGTTGCCGCGCAGATAACGCCAGGAGAGGCTCCTGCCACGAGCCCTCGCGAGTCCCAAAGCAGACAAAGGGGCACAGACTTACTTAGTATGACTCATGAAGGCCGATATCCGCTGCGAAATCGGAAAGCTAAGTCGGACTAATGGCGTAAACAGAGCGGAGTTGTGAACTGGTTAGAATTGTGTAATGCCGCAGCTCATAACATTGCTATGTGCTTATGTATTAAGTTATCGGAGTTGGTAGTTAAACCTTTCTGTCATTAACACCTGCACAGGAGAGCATGCGGAGCGCATGCAGAACCTGCCCTACTTCCTTTCGTTATCTATATTTTTGTCTGTGCCGTGATCGTGCTAGAAGTGGGAGCTCCTTTGTAACTGTGGTAAATTTATTTCGTCCAGTTTGGACTAGAAAGGAGAGGCTTGGGTGCTGAGTTTCATGTTTATCTGTAAAAGAAGATCAGTGCTGCCCCAGGAGACGCCAGTATTGACAGCGGAGGCATATGGTGTTGTGCAGTGGTGTTGAGTGCAGCGAAAAGTGTTTTGTCGGACGCACTGTGCGAGGCGATTCAGAAAGACAAGGGGAGCTGCGTGGACTCAAATGTTCGGAGAACATTCTTCTGGAGGGTGAGCGAGTGTGACATTCCGTGTGTGCTACGAGGATCCACGTTCGACGGCGCGGCGTAGACGGAGACCCGTGACAGCGGCATCATCAATTACCCAGCCATGCTCTTTGAGTGACGACCAGAAAAACCGGACCCGCCGCCGCCCCGGGGAAACAGGCTTTATCCTCCCCAATTTCCGGTTACATTCCAGGACAAGGGAGCTGTCAGCGGGCCAGAGCGCGCCGTACCACAGCCGACGCTATGCGCTACCGCGAAGACGACATTCTTTCCCTCCCCCCCCCTTTGTCGTGGGCTGTCGCCGGGAAGGCACCCACAGCTTCCCAGAAGGGCCGCGACGGACACCTGTCATGGCGGACAGGCAGTACTCGCCAAGAATGTGGAAAGACAGGCGCTAGTGAATTAGCTCCGAAGAGAGAGCCTGTGTATACTCTCACTTGAGAGAGAGTGGTGGCGTTTTTGTTGTTTATTTAGTTTGTATTGTTAACAGACTCTGGGTTCGAGGCTAAGCCCAACCCAAAGGGGTGGTCCCCATCTCGCATGTTATTTTGGATTGGAGAATTGATGCTTTGGGCGGGCCACTGGGAATGACCGCCCTTAGTCCTTTGTTAATCAAGTGCTTAAAAGCACATGTAAACGGATGCAGTCCAGTCTGAGCGGGGGCTCCATGCTTAGCATGTAATGTGATGCTACTTAGGCACTAACCTGCCCGGTCGATGAGTAAAGTAGTGCAAAGATTGTTCTTTTGTAAATTCAGTTCTGCTTTTTCCAGTTTAACTCTCTGCATATGTATGTTGTAAAATATGCTCTGCTGTCATCATCTACAAGCTCGCCTCCTGTTCATCTTCCAAGCCGAACGACACTAGAGGAAGGGTTTGTGAACCATCCTCGAAGAAACGGACGACTATTGAAATTCTACTGCATAGAGCTGAGGACGACATCGTTCGCCAAGAGGGCCTTCAGCGCCGAAGCCCGACGGCGTGCAGCTTCTGCCAGCAACCGCTCGAGCCCAACTCCGGAGCCACTCCATCGCCCCCATGAAGTCGTCGGCACGTAAGCTCGGACGCCCCAGCCTCTGATGTATAATCTTCATCATGTGTAATTATTGATTATACCTGTTTGTTTAAACTGAGCCATACGGTGTCTCTTTGCCTCTCCGTCCCGTGTGGACCTGCGCATTATGGGGGTCATCACACAGTGGTGGTCAAAGTCTTCATCGTGAAAGCTGACGAACCGTGTTGGCGAGTCGTTGCAGTCCCGTGCTTCTGAAGTATACAAGGCGCTAAGCTGGAGACATGAAGTAACCTGAGCAAAGAAACGGACGAAATTCAAGAGCCGCATCACGTAGCTGCTCCCACGCCCACTGAACAGTTCCGGGACTCGCCAGCAGTTCTTATCGACGACGAGTGTTGATGACAAAGTCGATCCCGATGCTTTGCTCCACGAGAAAGCGCTCCAACAGGGTTGCCAGTGGTGGTCAATGTCTTCACCGTGAAGGCTGTCAAAACGTCTTGGCGAGTCATTGCATTCCCGTGCTTCCGAAGTACACAAGGCGCGAAGCTCGAGACATGAAGTAACCTGGGCAAAGAAACGGACGAAATTGAAGAGCCGCATTACATAGCTGCTCACACTCCCACTGAACAGTTCCGGGACACGCCAGCTTCTTATCGACGACGAGTGTTGATGATATAGTCGATCCTGATGCCTTGCTCCACGAGGAAGCGATCTAACAAGGTTGCCATTGGTGGCCAAAGTCTTCTTCGTGAAAGCTGACAAAACGTGTTGGCGAGTCGTTGCAATCCCGTGCTTCCGAAGTATACAAGGCGCTAAGCTGGAGACATGAAGTAACCTGGGCAAAGAAACGGACGAAATTGAAGACCCGCGTCACGTAGCTGCTCCCACGCCCACTGAACAGTTCCGGGACACACCAGCAGTTCTAAACGACAACGAGTGTTGATGTCATAGTCGATCCGTATGCCTTGATTCACGAGGAAGCGATTAAGCAGAGTTGCCAGTGGTGGTCAATGTCTTCACCGTGAAAGCTGTCAAAACGTCTTGGCGAGTCATTGCATTCGCGTGCTTCCGAAGTACACAAGGCGCGAAGCTGGAGACATGAAGTAACATGGGAAAAGAAACGGACGAAATTGAAGAGCCGCATCACGTAGCTGCTCCCAGGCCCACTGAACAGTTCCGTGACACGCCAGCAGTTCTTATCGACGACGAGTGTTGATGACAAAGTCGATCCGGATGCTTTGATCCACGAGGAAGCGATCCAGCAAGGTTGCCAAAGGTGGTCAAAGTCTTCACCGTGAAAGCTGACGAAACGTGTTGGCGAGTCGTTGCAATCCCGTGCTTCCGAAGTATACAACGCGCTAAGCTGGAGACATGAAGTAACCTGGGCAAAGAAACGGACGAAATTGAAGACCCGCGTCACGTAGCTGCTCCCACGCCCACTGAACAATTGCGCGACACGCCAGCTGTTCTTATGGACGGCGAGTCTTGATGACTTAGTCGATCCGGATGTCTTGATCCACCAGGAAGCGATCCAGCAGGTTTGCCAGTGTTGGTCAATCTTCAACGTGAAATCTGACGAAACGTGTTGGCGAGTCGTTGCATTCCCGTGATTCCGAAGTATATAAGGCGCTAAGCTGCAGACATGAAGTAACCTGGGCAAAGAAACGCACGAAATTGAAGACCCGCATTACGTAGCAGCTGCCACTCCCACTGAAAAGTTCCGGGACACGCCAGCACTTCTTATCGACGACGAGAGTTGATGACAAAGTCGGCCCTGATGCCTTGATCCACGAGGAAGCGATCCAACAGGGTTGCCAGTGGTGGTCAATGTCTTCACCGTGAAAGCTGACAAAACGTGTTGGCGAGTCATTGCATTCTCGTGCTTGCGAAGTATACTAGGCGCCAAGCTGGAGACATGAAGTAACCTGGGCAAAGAAACTGACGAAATTGAAGAGCAGCATCACGTAGCTACTCCCACGCCCACTGAACAGTTCCGGGACAGGCCATCAGTTCTTATCGACGACGTGTGTTGATGACAAACTCGATCCGGATGCCTTGATCCACGAGGAAGCAATCCAGCAGGGTTGCCAGTGGTGGTCAAAGTCTTCACCGTGAAAGCTGACGAACCGTGTAGGCGAGTCGTTGCGTTCCCATGCTTCTGAAGTATTCACGGCGCTAAACTGGAGACATGAAGTAACCTGGGCAAAGAAACGGACGAAATTGAAGAGCCGCATTACGCAGCTGCTCCCACTCCCACTGAACAGTTCCGGGACACGCCAGCACTTCTTATCGACGACGAGAGTTGATGACAAAGTCGATCCGGATGCCTTGATACACGAGGAAGCGATCCAGCAGGTTTGCCAGTGAAGGTCAAAGTCTTCACCGTGAAAGCTGACGAAACTTGTATTCCCGGGCTTCCGAAGTATACAAGGCGCTAAGCTGGAGACATGAAGTAACCTGAGCAAAGAAACGGAAGAAATTCAAGAGCCACGTCACGTAGCTGCTCCCACGCCCACTGAACAGTTCCGGGACATGCCAGCAGTTCTAAAGGACGACGAGTGTTGATGACATAGTCGATCCGTAAGCCTTGATTCACGATGAAGCGATCCAGCAGGGTTGCCAGTGGAGGTCAAAGTCTTCACCGAGAAAGCTGACGAACCGTGTTGGCGAGTCGTTGCATTCCCGTGCTTCCGAAGTATGCAAGGCACTAAGCTGGAGACATGAAGTAACCTGGGCAGGGAAACGGACGAAATTGAAGAGCCGCATCACGTTGCTGCTCCCACGCCCACTGAACAGTTCCGGGATACGCCAGCAGTTCCTATCGACGAAGAGTGTTGATGACATAGTTGATCCTGATGTCTTGATCCACGAGGAAGCGATTCATCAGTGCTGCCAGTGGTGGTCAGTCTTCACCGTGAAAGCTGACGAAACGTGTAGACAGACGAGTCGTTGCATTCCCATGCTTCCGAAGTATACAAGGCGCTAAGCTGGAGACATGAAGTAACCTGAGCAAAGAAACGGACGAAATTCAAGAGCCGCGTCGCGTAGCTGCTCCCACGCCCACGGAACAGATCCGTGACACGCCTGCAGTTCTAAAGGACGACGAGTGTTGATGACATAGTCGATCCGTATGCCTTGATTCACGATGAAGCGATCCAGCAGGGTTACCAGTGGTGATCAAAGTCTTCACCGTGAAAGCTGACGAACCGTGTTGGCGAGTCGTTGCATTCCCGTGCTTCCGAAGTACACAAGGCGCTAAGCTGGAGACATGAAGTAACCTGGGCAAAGAAACGAACGAAATTGAAGAGCCGCATCACGTAGCTGCTCCCACGCCCACTGAACAGTTCCGGGACACGCCAGCAGTTCTAAAGGACGACGAGTGTTGATGACATAGTCGATCCGTATGCCTTGATCCACCAGGAAGCGATCCAACAGGGTTGCCAGTGGTGGTCAAAGTCTTCACCGTGAAAGCTGACGAACCGTGTAGGCGAGTCGTTGCGTTCCCGTGCTTCCGAAGTAACCTGGGCAAAGAAACGGACGGAATTGAAGAGCCGCATTACGTAGCTGCTCCCACTCCCACTGAACTTTTCCGGGACACGCCAGCACTTCTTATCGACGACGAGAGTTGATGACAAAGTCGATCCGGATGCCTTGATCCACGAGGAAGCGATCCAGCAGGTTTGCCAGTGAAGGTCAAAGTCTTCACCGTGAAAGCTGAAGAAACTTGTTGGCGATTGATTGCATTCCCGGGCTTCCGAAGTATACAAGGCGCTAGGCTGGAGACATGAAGTGACATGGGAACGGAAACGGACGAAATTGAAGAGCCGCATCACGTAGCTGCTCCCACGCCCACTGAACAGCTCCGGGACACGCCAGCCGTTCTTATCGACGTCGAGTGTTGATGACATAGTTGATCCGGATGCATTGATCCACGAGGAAGCGATCCTGCAGGTTTCCCAGTGGTGGTCAATGTCTTCACCGTGAAAGCTGTCAAAACGTCTTTGGCGAGTCATTGCATTACCGTGCTTCCGAAGTACACAAGGCGCGACGCTCGAGACATGAAGTAACCTGGGAAAAAAAATGGACGAAATTGAAGGGTAGCATCACGTAGCTACTCCCACGCCCACTGAACAGTTCCGGGACAGGCCATCAGTTCTTATCGACGACGTGTGTTGATGACAAACTCGATCCGGATGCCTTGATCCCCGAGGAAGCAACCCAGCAGGTTTGCCAGTGAAGGTCAAAGTCTTCACCGTGAAAGCTGACGAAGTTTGTTGGCGATTCATTGCATTCCTTCCGAAGCATACAAGGCGCTAGTCTGGAGACATGAAGTGACATGGGCAGGGAAACAGACGAAATTGAAGAGCCGCATCACGTAGCTGCTCCCACGCCCACTAAACAGTTCCGGGACACGCCAGCCGTTTTTATCGACGTCGAGTGTTGATGACATAGTCGATCCGGATGCTTTGATCCACGAGGAAGCGATCCAGCAGGGTTGCCAGTGGTGGTCAAAGTCTTCACCGTGAAAGTTGAAGAAACGTTTAGACGAGTCGCTGTATTCCCGTGCTTCCGAAGTATACAAGGCGCTAAGCTGGAGACTTGAAGTAACCTGGGGCAAAGAAACCTACGAAATTGAAGAGCCGCATTACGTAGCTGCTCCCACTCCCACTGAACAGTTCCGGGACACGCCAGCACTTCTTATCGATGACGAGAGTTGATGACAAAGTCGATCCGGATGCCTTGATCCACGAGGAAGAGATCCAGCAGGTTTGCCAGTGAAGGTCAAAGTCTTCACCGTGAAAGCTGACGAAACGTGTAGACGAGTCGTTGCATTCCCATGCTTCCGAAGTATACAAGGCGCTAACCTGGTGACATGAAGTAACCTGATCAAAGAAACGGACGAAATTCAAGAGCCGCGTCCCGTAGCTGCTCCCACGCCCACTGAAAAGTTCCGGGAGACGCCAGCAGTTCTAAAGGACGACGAGTGTTGATGACATAGTCGATCCGTATGCCTTGATTCACGATGAAGCGATCCAGCAGGGTTACCAGTGAAGGTCAAAGTCTTCACCGTGAAAGCTGACGAAGTTTGTGGGCGATTCATTGCATTCCTTCCGAATTATACAAGGCGCTAGGCTGGAGACATGAATTGACATGGGCAGGGAAACGGACGAAATTGAAGAGCCGCATCACGTAGCTGCTCCCACGCCCACTAAACAGTTCCGGGACACGCCAGCCGTTCTTATCGACGTCGAGTGTTGATGACATAGTTGATCCGTATGCATTGATCCACGAGGAAGCGATCCAGCAGGTTTGCCAGTGAAGGTCAAAGTCTTCACTGTGAAAGCTGACGAAACGTGTTGGCGAGTCGTTGCATTCCCGTGCTTCCGAAGTATACAAGGCGCTAAGCCGGAGACATGAAGTAGCCTGCGCAAAGAAACGAACGAAATTAAAAAGCCCCATCACGTAGCTGCACCCACGCCCACTGAACAGTTCCGGGACACGCCAGCAGTTCTTATCGACAACGTGTGTTGATGACAAAGTTGATCCGGATGTCTTCATCCACGAGGAAGCGATACATCAGTGTTTCAAGCGGTGGTCAAAGCCTTCACGTTGAAAGCTGACGAAACGTGTAGACGAGTCGTTGCATTCCCGTGCTTCCGAAGTATACAAGGCGCTACGCTGGAGACATGAATTAACCTGGGCAAAGAAACGGACGAAATTGAAGAGCCGCATTACGTAGCTGCTGCCACGCCCACTGAACAGTTTCGGGACACGCCAGCTTCCTATCGACAACGAGTGTTGATGATAAGGTCGATCCGGATGCCTTGATCTACGAGGAAGCGATCCAGCAGTGTTGCCAGTGGTGGTCAAAGTCTTCACCGTGAAAGCTGACGAAACGTGTTGTCGAGTCGTTGCATTCCCGTGCTTCCGAAGTATACAAGGCGCCAAGCCGGAGACATCAAGTAACCTGAGCATAGAAACGGAAGAAATTGAAGAGCCCCATCACGTAGCTGCACCCACGCCCACTGCACAGTTCCGGGACACGCCAGCAGTTCTAAAGGACGACGAGTGTTGATGACATAGTCGATCCGTATGCCTTGATTCACGATGAAGCGATCCAGCAGGGTTACCATTTGTGACATTCCGTGTGTGCTACGAGGATCCACGTTCGACGGCGCGGCGTAGACGGAGACCCGTGACAGCGGCATCATCAATTACCCAGCCATGCTCTTTGAGTGACGACCAGAAAAACCGGACCCGCCGCCGCCCCGGGGAAGCAGGCTTTATCCTCCCCAATTTCCGGTTACATTCCAGGACAAGGGAGCTGTCAGCGGGCCAGAGCGCGCCGTACCACAGCCGACGCTATGCGCTACCGCGAAGACGACATTCTTTCCCTCCCCCCCCCCCTTTGTCGTGGGCTATCGCCGGGAAGGCACCCACAGCTTCCCAGAAGGGCCGCGACGGACACCTGTCATGGCGGACAGGCAGTACTCGCCAAGAATGTGGAAAGACAGGCGCTAGTGAATTAGCTCCGAAGAGAGAGCCTGTGTATACTCTCACTTGAGAGAGAGTGGTGGCGTTTTTGTTGTTTATTTAGTTTGTATTGTTAACAGACTCTGGGTTCGAGGCTAAGCCCAACCTAAAGGGGTGGTCCCCATCTCGCATGTTATTTTGGATTGGAGAATTGATGCTTTGGGCGGGCCACTGGAAATGACCGCCCTTAGTCCTTTGTTAATCAAGTGCTTAAAAGCACATGTAAACGGATGCAGTCCAGTCTGAGCGGGGGCTCCATGCTTAGCATGTAATGTGATGCTACTTAGGCACTAACCTGCCCGGTCGATGAGTAAAGTAGTGCAAAGTTTGTTCTTTTGTAAATTCAGTTCTGCTTTTTCCAGTTTAACTCTCTGCATATGTATGTTGTAAAATATGCTCTGCTGTCATCATCTACAAGCTCGCCTCCTGTTCATCTTCCAAGCCGAACGACACTAGAGGAAGGGTTTGGGAACCATCCTCGAAGAAACGGACGACTATTGAAATTCTACTGCATAGAGCTGAGGACGACATCGTTCGCCAAGAGGGCCTTCAGCGCCGAAGCCCGACGGCGTGGAGCTTCTGCCAGCAACCGCTCGAGCCCAACTCCGGAGCCACTCCATCGCCCCCATGAAGTCGTCGGCACGTAAGCTCGGACGCCCCAGCCTCTGATGTATAATCTTCATCATGTGTAATTATTGATTATACCTGTTTGTTTAAACTGAGCCATACGGTGTCTCTTTGCCTCTCCGTCCCGTGTGGACCTGCGCATTATGCGGGTCATCACACTGGTGTCAGAAGTGGGGTCTCAAAAGCAAATGTCCTCTGAATGCTGTGACATTCATGACTTCAAAATTGTAATCAAAAGGGAATCACGGGACTGATTGTGGGACTTTTACCCCCATTTGAGAGGCTTGAGGCACTGGAGGGCTTGAAAAAAAAAATGACTGTATCTGAGGGAGCTCCCACTCCACAGCCGTCGCTCGGAGCAAGCATGCTGGCATTAGGAAGCGTCATTCCGACGTTTACGGGAGATAAGACAGGGGTTCCAATCTGCGATTTCTTTTCCATGCTAGAAGAGATTGGGAAAATGGGGGGATGGTCCGATGCTCAAATGCTGGGAATGGCGAGGTGTAAGATGGCAGGAGCTGCTCATGATTTTGCATGGCGAGACGAAAAAGTAAAATCCACAAAATCATTTGCGGAATTTAAGAAGCTCGCGTTTGAGCATTTTGACACTGAACCACGTCACGTGCGAGTACAGAGGTTCCGTGACGCCGGACAGATGGTAGGGGAGGACGTGCGAACGTTTGCGTCGCGGCTTCAGCGCTTAGCGCGCGATACGTTAAGCAGGGAGGAGGAAGGAGACCAGCTTAAGAAGAAATACGCGGAGGATATACTTAAAGAGGAAATGACCGCTTTGTTCGTGGCTGGTCTGCAAGACCCCGTGCGCCGGTTCGTGCTCTCGCGCAAGCCGAGCAATTTCGACCAAGCCGTGGAGGCCGCATTGGATGCGGAACAAAATGAGGCGTTAACGACAGCCGCAGCGAGAGTACGCGTCATAGAGAGAGCGGTGCTCAACCCTGAGGTTGCTCTCTTGACAGAGCGGTTAGATCGCTTAGAACAGCTGCTATCTCAGCAGGTAGAATGCCAGGTTGAAGCGCGCGCTCAACAGCGCCCATTCGCTGGAAACCGGAGACCGCCACAAAGCTACAGGCGCGGTATGCGAGATTTTGAAGAAATCGTATGCTTCGCTTGCCAGGGTCGCGGACACATCGCCAGGTTCTGCCAAAACGTGCGCCGTGGGGAGCCACAAAGAGAAGCAGGCGAGACACGCCCTAAGCAAGCCTACAGCGGGGCTCCAGATACCGAGTCAAAAAACTAGTTAGTCCTCCCCAGCCTGAGGAGCGTGGGGAGGGAGCAGTAGATGATGAGGTGGTGGTAGTTTGTGTGGCCGACGAGGCATGCCCTGTTGTGCGTTGCAAGTTAAATGGTTGTTGTATGGAATTGTTGATAGATACGGGGTCAAAGGTGACATTGCTTAAGGAGAGCAGTTTTAACGCGCTTCGAAGGAAGGGGGACCGCGAGGTGTTGGAAGCGTCTGGTGGTATGGCAACCAAATTTGTAGGCATAACGGGGGATCCTCTTGGCATAAGTGGACTCTACCGGTTACACTTCTCTCTCGGCGGAATTGCATTGGAGCACCCCTGCTACGTATGCCCGGACACGGTGTCTCTGCCAAACGGAGTGTCAGGTATATTAGGGCAGGATTTTTTGAGAAAAGGGAAGGTAGTAGTCTCATTCTCTGAGGAAGACGTTAATGCGGGCGGCTCAAAAGTTCCGTTTTTGAACAGGAGAGGGGCTGAGATTCGCATTACCGATATTGACACCCGTCAAACAGTGGGATCATTGGAGAAGGTATATTCGCGGGTTGCCGTCCGGCTGGTCGAGGAGGCGGTCGTCCTTCCTTGGTCGGAGCACATTTTGTACGCGTTTGTGCCTTCAGATGTAGAGAGCGGCGCCGTGGGAGTGCTTGAGCCGGTCGACTCTCTCAGCAATGGCCTGAAGGCAGCCGCGTGCCTCGTGACAGTTAATGACGCCCACAGAGTGCCCCTACGGGTGGTTAACTGTAGCCAGCAGCCACTGAGCCTTCCCAAGAACAAAACATTGGCTTTCTTCACCTCTGCGATAGAGCAACGTGAGCCCACCGATACGGTACTCGCAACTGTAGAGCATGCTAGTCCTTCGGCTGCTCCAAAGGTGTCGTTCGATCTTTCTCACGTAAAATCCAGGGAGAGGGAGGCTCTGGCTGGTTTGCTGAACGACTACTCGGAGGTATTCGCCGCGTCCAACCTGGATTTGGGCTGCTGTGGCGTTATAAAGCACAGGATAGAAACCGGCACTTCATCGCCCGTTTACCAGCGTGCGTACAGGATTCCTTACTCCCAACGTGAGGAGATGGAGCGGCAGGTGCAGGACCTGATTGATCGCGGCATTGTCGAACACTCAAAGTCACCCTGGGGAGCACCAGCACTATTGGTGGAAAAGCCAGATGGCTCGTATCGATTGGTAGTGGACTACCGCAAACTAAATGCCGTAACTCGCATCGATCCATACCCCATCCCCAATATACAGGAGACGCTTTCTCAGCTGGGCTCTGCCAGGTACTTCACGGTAGTGGACATGGCGGCGGGATTCTGGCAGATAGCAATGGATCCGGCAGATGCCGAGAAAACGGCATTCAACACGCCCTCAGGGCACTATGAATGGAAAAGAATGCCGATGGGTCTGGCCAACAGCCCTGCTGTCTGGCAGAGAACCGCTGATGTTATCCTGGCAGGTCTTCTGGGGAGGCTGTGCTTCGTGTATATGGATGACATTATCATATACAGTGGCAGTTTTGATAACCATTTGCGCGATATTGAGCAGGTTTTGGTGCGACTAAGAGCAGCGGGTCTCAAACTGAAGCCCTCTAAGTGCCAATTCCTCAAAAACGAGGTGAAATACCTCGGGCACGTTGTTTCAGCTGACGGCGTGCGACCGGACCCTGAGAAACTAAGGTGTGTCTCGGATTTTCCATCCCCGACTAGCGTCCGCCAGGTCCGGCAGTTTCTCGGCCTGATCGGTTACTACCGAAGGCACATAGAGGAGTTCGCCAAGCTCGCTAGGCCGCTCACCGCCTTAACAGCCAAAAATGTCGCCTTTCGTTGGGACGAAAACGCGGAGAATGCTTTTGGGGCCCTGAAAAGGAAGCTAATGAGTGCACCGCTGTTACGCCACCCGGATTTTAGTTTTCCCTTCGTTATGGCCACAGATGCGTCAAAGTTCGCAGTTGGTGCCGTGCTATCTCAGGTTATCGAGGGCAAAGAACATCCCGTTGCTTTTGCTAGCCGACAGTTGAGCCCCACAGAGCAAAAGTACGGAGCTACGGAAAGGGAGTGCCTCGCCGTTGTCTGGGCAGTAAAGCACTTCAGATGCTACCTTTACGGCCGCAAATTCAAGCTAGTCACAGACTGCCATCCTCTGAAATGGGTGATGAGTGTCAGGGACCCTAGCTCGTGACTCGCTAGATGGAATCTACACCTGCAGGAATACTGCTTTGAAGTTGAGCACAAGTCAGGAAAGACACATCTGAATGCTGATGCACTCAGCCGCACAGCTGCCGTGGCAGCTATAGAAGAGTTTGTCCCCGTAGTCGACCCCGCCGAATTACGCACAGAGCAGTGCAAAGATCCTGACCTGAAGCGAATAATCGAAAGCTTAGAGGGCGCACCGTCTCATCCCGAACAGCTAGGTTATTTCATTGACAAAGACGGCACCCTGTGTCGGCGCACGAGGCCAACCAGGAAAGGGAGACCAGAGAAAACCGCTTGGGAGAGAGTCGTCATACCTCGGTCGTGGACAGAAAGGGTTCTTCGCGCGTTTCACGATGCGCCATGCGCCGGTCATTTTGGCGTAGCGAAGACACGCAGGCGTGTGGAGCGTTTGTACTTTTGGAGTGGCATGCGACAGGATGTTAGAGACTACTGTGCGAAGTGTCATTCCTGTCTCGAAAGAAAAACACCCAAGGGACGAAGACCAGCTCCAATTCAGCCGTTCCCTGAGGTTTCGGCTCCCTTCGAGCGGACAGGTATGGACATAATGGGCCCATTGCCCACGACCACTTCCGGAAACAAGTACATTTTAGTAATTGTCGACCACCTTTCAAAATACGCGGAAGCGGTAGCACTCCCAGATCAGAAGGCAGACACGGTTGCAAGAGCATTTGTCGAACAGATCGTGCTCCGACATGGACCCCCGAGGCAACTCTTGACAGATCGGGGAACGAACTTCGTGTCGCAGCTAATGAGGAGAGTTTGCGAGCTGCTTAAGATCGCTAAGAAGCAGACAACACCGTACCATCCGGCTTGCAACGGCGCGGTGGAGCGACTGAACCAAACCGTGGCCGGGTTCCTGTCGCATTTTGTTTCGCGCGACCAGCGGGACTGGGACTTGTGGCTCCCGTATGCAATGTTTGCCTACAATTCCGCAGCACACGAGAGCACGGGCGAATCGCCATTCTTTCTTCTCTACGGCCGAGACCCGGACCAGCCTAGTGAAGTGCCAGAGGGCCCCCGTCGTGTCCCATACGCTTCACTGGACGACTATAAGGTTGAGCTAGAATCGCGCTTGCAAGTGGCGAGGGACATCGCAAAGGAGTCCTTAAAGAAAGCGGCGAAGCGCAGGAAGGAGGTGCACGATCGCAGTGCTAGAGACGCGCCGTTTGATGTGGGGGACAGCGTGTACATTGAAAACTGCCAAAGGCAGATTGGGCTAGCTCGTAAGTTCCAGACGAAGTGGAGAGGACCGTGCGAGGTTGTCGAGAAGCTTTCTCCGGTAAACTTCAGAGTCCGAGACGTGAACCGGCGTTTGATAAGGATACACGCAAATCGCCTCAAGTCGGCACCGGTTCAATATTCACGAAATGAGGAAAGAGAAAGCGCGGATTTTGATGGGGACAGAAGTGAAGCGGAGCGCGCAGATAGTTCGCAAGAAACGCCCTCTCCTGCATTTGTTCGGCAGGCGCCCGAGGTGACGGCCGGAATGCCACCGGATTTACTTCATGCATTGCTAGAAGAAGAAGAAGCGCGCGAGGTTGCCGCGCAGATAACGCCAGGAGAGGCTCCTGCCACGAGCCCTCGCGAGTCCCAAAGCAGACAAAGGGGCACAGACTTACTTAGTATGACTCATGAAGGCCGATATCCGCTGCGAAATCGGAAAGCTAAGTCGGACTAATG
Organism: Amblyomma americanum; assembly: GCA_030143305.2. Classification (NCBI taxonomy): domain Eukaryota; kingdom Metazoa; phylum Arthropoda; class Arachnida; order Ixodida; family Ixodidae; genus Amblyomma; species Amblyomma americanum. Next base: position 263,951 of record JARKHS020036500.1, on the reverse strand, counting down.
GCGTAAACAGAGCGGAGTTGTGAACTGGTTAGAATTGTGTAATGCCGCAGCTCATAACATTGCTATGTGCTTATGTATTAAGTTATCGGAGTTGGTAGTTAAACCTTTCTGTCATTAACACCTGCACAGGAGAGCATGCGGAGCGCATGCAGAACCTGCCCTACTTCCTTTCGTTATCTATATTTTTGTCTGTGCCGTGATCGTGCTAGAAGTGGGAGCTCCTTTGTAACTGTGGTAAATTTATTTCGTCCAGTTTGGACTAGAAAGGAGAGGCTTGGGTGCTGAGTTTCATGTTTATCTGTAAAAGAAGATCAGTGCTGCCCCAGGAGACGCCAGTATTGACAGCGGAGGCATATGGTGTTGTGCAGTGGTGTTGAGTGCAGCGAAAAGTGTTTTGTCGGACGCACTGTGCGAGGCGATTCAGAAAGACAAGGGGAGCTGCGTGGACTCAAATGTTCGGAGAACATTCTTCTGGAGGGTGAGCGAGTGTGACATTCCGTGTGTGCTACGAGGATCCACGTTCGACGGCGCGGCGTAGACGGAGACCCGTGACAGCGGCATCATCAATTACCCAGCCATGCTCTTTGAGTGACGACCAGAAAAACCGGACCCGCCGCCGCCCCGGGGAAACAGGCTTTATCCTCCCCAATTTCCGGTTACATTCCAGGACAAGGGAGCTGTCAGCGGGCCAGAGCGCGCCGTACCACAGCCGACGCTATGCGCTACCGCGAAGACGACATTCTTTCCCTCCCCCCCCCTTTGTCGTGGGCTGTCGCCGGGAAGGCACCCACAGCTTCCCAGAAGGGCCGCGACGGACACCTGTCATGGCGGACAGGCAGTACTCGCCAAGAATGTGGAAAGACAGGCGCTAGTGAATTAGCTCCGAAGAGAGAGCCTGTGTATACTCTCACTTGAGAGAGAGTGGTGGCGTTTTTGTTGTTTATTTAGTTTGTATTGTTAACAGACTCTGGGTTCGAGGCTAAGCCCAACCCAAAGGGGTGGTCCCCATCTCGCATGTTATTTTGGATTGGAGAATTGATGCTTTGGGCGGGCCACTGGGAATGACCGCCCTTAGTCCTTTGTTAATCAAGTGCTTAAAAGCACATGTAAACGGATGCAGTCCAGTCTGAGCGGGGGCTCCATGCTTAGCATGTAATGTGATGCTACTTAGGCACTAACCTGCCCGGTCGATGAGTAAAGTAGTGCAAAGATTGTTCTTTTGTAAATTCAGTTTTGCTTTTTCCAGTTTAACTCTCTGCATATGTATGTTGTAAAATATGCTCTGCTGTCATCATCTACAAGCTCGCCTCCTGTTCATCTTCCAAGCCGAACGACACTAGAGGAAGGGTTTGTGAACCATCCTCGAAGAAACGGACGACTATTGAAATTCTACTGCATAGAGCTGAGGACGACATCGTTCGCCAAGAGGGCCTTCAGCGCCGAAGCCCGACGGCGTGCAGCTTCTGCCAGCAACCGCTCGAGCCCAACTCCGGAGCCACTCCATCGCCCCCATGAAGTCGTCGGCACGTAAGCTCGGACGCCCCAGCCTCTGATGTATAATCTTCATCATGTGTAATTATTGATTATACCTGTTTGTTTAAACTGAGCCATACGGTGTCTCTTTGCCTCTCCGTCCCGTGTGGACCTGCGCATTATGGGGGTCATCACACAGTGGTGGTCAAAGTCTTCATCGTGAAAGCTGACGAACCGTGTTGGCGAGTCGTTGCAGTCCCGTGCTTCTGAAGTATACAAGGCGCTAAGCTGGAGACATGAAGTAACCTGAGCAAAGAAACGGACGAAATTGAAGAGCCGCATCACGTAGCTGCTCCCACGCCCACTGAACAGTTCCGGGACTCGCCAGCAGTTCTTATCGACGACGAGTGTTGATGACAAAGTCGATCCCGATGCTTTGCTCCACGAGAAAGCGCTCCAACAGGGTTGCCAGTGGTGGTCAATGTCTTCACCGTGAAGGCTGTCAAAACGTCTTGGCGAGTCATTGCATTCCCGTGCTTCCGAAGTACACAAGGCGCGAAGCTCGAGACATGAAGTAACCTGGGCAAAGAAACGGACGAAATTGAACAACCGCATTACATAGCTGCTCACACTCCCACTGAACAGTTCCGGGACACGCCAGCTTCTTATCGACGACGAGTGTTGATGATATAGTCGATCCTGATGCCTTGCTCCACGAGGAAGCGATCTAACAAGGTTGCCATTGGTGGCCAAAGTCTTCTTCGTGAAAGCTGACAAAACGTGTTGGCGAGTCGTTGCAATCCCGTGCTTCCGAAGTATACAAGGCGCTAAGCTGGAGACATGAAGTCCCCTGGGCAAAGAAACGGACGAAATTGAAGACCCGCGTCACGTAGCTGCTCCCACGCCCACTGAACAGTTCCGGGACACACCAGCAGTTCTAAACGACAACGAGTGTTGATGTCATAGTCGATCCGTATGCCTTGATTCACGAGGAAGCGATTAAGCAGAGTTGCCAGTGGTGGTCAATGTCTTCACCGTGAAAGCTGTCAAAACGTCTTGGCGAGTCATTGCATTCGCGTGCTTCCGAAGTACACAAGGCGCGAAGCTGGAGACATGAAGTAACATGGGAAAAGAAACGGACGAAATTGAAGAGCAGCATCACGTAGCTGCTCCCACGCCCACCGAACAGTTCCGGGACACGCCAACAGTTCTTATCGACGACATGTGTTGATGACAAAGTCGATCCGGATGCCTTGATCCACGAGGAAGCTATCCAGCAGGGTTGCCAGTGGTGGTCAAAGTCTTCACCGTGAATGCTGACGAAGCGTTTAGACGAGTCGTTGCATTCCTGTGCTTCTGAAGTATACAAGGCGCTAATCTGGAGACATGAAGTAACCTGAGCAAAGAAACGGTCGAAATTGAAGAGCCGCATCACGTAGCTGCTCCCAGGCCCACTGAACAGTTCCGTGACACGCCAGCAGTTCTTATCGACGACGAGTGTTGATGACAAAGTCGATCCGGATGCTTTGATCCACGAGGAAGCGATCCAGCAAGGTTGCCAAAGGTGGTCAAAGTCTTCACCGTGAAAGCTGACGAAACGTGTTGGCGAGTCGTTGCAATCCCGTGCTTCCGAAGTATACAACGCGCTAAGCTGGAGACATGAAGTAACCTGGGCAAAGAAACGGACGAAATTGAAGACCCGCGTCACGTAGCTGCTCCCACGCCCACTGAACAATTGCGGGACACGCCAGCTGTTCTTATGGACGGCGAGTCTTGATGACTTAGTCGATCCGGATGTCTTGATCCACCAGGAAGCGATCCAGCAGGTTTGCCAGTGTTGGTCAATCTTCAACGTGAAATCTGACGAAACGTGTTGGCGAGTCGTTGCATTCCCGTGATTCCGAAGTATATAAGGCGCTAAGCTGCAGACATGAAGTAACCTGGGCAAAGAAACGCACGAAATTGAAGACCCGCATTACGTAGCAGCTCCCACTCCCACTGAAAAGTTCCGGGACACGCCAGCACTTCTTATCGACGACGAGAGTTGATGACAAAGTCGGCCCTGATGCCTTGATCCACGAGGAAGCGATCCAACAGGGTTGCCAGTGGTGGTCAATGTCTTCACCGTGAAAGCTGACAAAACGTGTTGGCGAGTCATTGCATTCTCGTGCTTGCGAAGTATACTAGGCGCCAAGCTGGAGACATGAAGTAACCTGGGCAAAGAAACTGACGAAATTGAAGAGCAGCATCACGTAGCTACTCCCACGCCCACTGAACAGTTCCGGGACAGGCCATCAGTTCTTATCGACGACGTGTGTTGATGACAAACTCGATCCGGATGCCTTGATCCACGAGGAAGCAATCCAGCAGGGTTGCCAGTGGTGGTCAAAGTCTTCACCGTGAAAGCTGACGAACCGTGTAGGCGAGTCGTTGCGTTCCCATGCTTCTGAAGTATTCACGGCGCTAAACTGGAGACATGAAGTAACCTGGGCAAAGAAACGGACGAAATTGAAGAGCCGCATTACGCAGCTGCTCCCACTCCCACTGAACAGTTCCGGGACACGCCAGCACTTCTTATCGACGACGAGAGTTGATGACAAAGTCGATCCGTAAGCCTTGATTCACGATGAAGCGATCCAGCAGGGTTGCCAGTGGAGGTCAAAGTCTTCACCGAGAAAGCTGACGAACCGTGTTGGCGAGTCGTTGCATTCCCGTGCTTCCGAAGTATGCAAGGCACTAAGCTGGAGACATGAAGTAACCTGGGCAGGGAAACGGACGAAATTGAAGAGCCGCATCACGTTGCTGCTCCCACGCCCACTGAACAGTTCCGGGATACGCCAGCAGTTCCTATCGACGAAGAGTGTTGATGACATAGTTGATCCTGATGTTTTGATCCACGAGGAAGCGATTCATCAGTGCTGCCAGTGGTGGTCAGTCTTCACCGTGAAAGCTGACGAAACGTGTAGACAGACGAGTCGTTGCATTCCCATGCTTCCGAAGTATACAAGGCGCTAAGCTGGAGACATGAAGTAACCTGAGCAAAGAAACGGACGAAATTCAAGAGCCGCGTCGCGTAGCTGCTCCCACGTCCACTGAACAGTTCCGTGACACGCCAGCAGTTCTAAAGGACGACGAGTGTTGATGACATAGTCGATCCGTATGCCTTGATTCACGATGAAGCGATCCAGCAGGGTTACCAGTGGTGATCAAAGTCTTCACCGTGAAAGCTGACGAACCGTGTTGGCGAGTCGTTGCATTCCCGTGCTTCCGAAGTACACAAGGCGCTAAGCTGGAGACATGAAGTAACCTGGGCAAAGAAACGAACGAAATTGAAGAGCCGCATCACGTAGCTGCTCCCACGCCCACTGAACAGTTCCGGGACACGCCAGCAGTTCTAAAGGACGACGAGTGTTGATGACATAGTCGATCCGTATGCCTTGATCCACGAGGAAGCGATCCAACAGGGTTGCCAGTGGTGGTCAAAGTCTTCACCGTGAAAGCTGACGAACCGTGTAGGCGAGTCGTTGCGTTCCCGTGCTTCCGAAGTAACCTGGGCAAAGAAACGGACGGAATTGAAGAGCCGCATTACGTAGCTGCTCCCACTCCCACTGAACTTTTCCGGGACACGCCAGCACTTCTTATCGACGACGAGAGTTGATGACAAAGTCGATCCGGATGCCTTGATCCACGAGGAAGCGATCCAGCAGGTTTGACAGTGAAGGTCAAAGTCTTCACCGTGAAAGCTGACGAAACTTGTTGGCGATTGATTGCATTCCCGGGCTTCCGAAGTATACAAGGCGCTAGGCTGGAGACATGAAGTGACATGGGAACGAAAACGGACGAAATTGAAGAGCCGCATCACGTAGCTGCTCCCACGCCCACTGAACAGCTCCGGGACACGCCAGCCGTTCTTATCGACGTCGAGTGTTGATGACATAGTTGATCCGGATGCATTGATCCACGAGGAAGCGATCCTGCAGGTTTCCCAGTGGTGGTCAATGTCTTCACCGTGAAAGCTGTCAAAACGTCTTGGCGAGTCATTGCATTACCGTGCTTCCGAAGTACACAAGGCGCGACGCTCGAGACATGAAGTAACCTGGGAAAAAAAATGGACGAAATTGAAGGGCAGCATCACGTAGCTACTCCCACGCCCACTGAACAGTTCCGGGACAGGCCATCAGTTCTTATCGACGACGTGTGTTGATGACAAACTCGATCCGGATGCCTTGATCCCCGAGGAAGCAATCCAGCAGGTTTGCCAGTGAAGGTCAAAGTCTTCACCGTGAAAGCTGACGAAGTTTGTTGGCGATTCATTGCATTCCTTCCGAAGCATACAAGGCGCTAGTCTGGAGACATGAAGTGACATGGGCAGGGAAACAGACGAAATTGAAGAGCCGCATCACGCAGCTGCTCCCACGCCCACTGAACAGTTCCGTAACACGCCAGCAGTTCTAAAGGACGACGAGTGTTGATGACATAGTCGATCCGTATGCCTTGATTCACGAGGAAGCGATCCAACAGGGTTGCCAGTGGTGGTCAATGTCTTCACCGTGAAAGCTGTCAAAACGTCTTGGCGAGTCATTGCATTCCCGTGCTTCCGAAGTACACAAGGCGCGAAGCTCGAGACATGAGGTAACCTGGGAAAAGGAACGAACAAAATTGAAGAGCAGCATCACGTAGCTACTCCCCCGCCCACTGAACAGTTCCGGGAAAGGCCATCATTTCTTATCGACGACGTTTGTTGATTACAACTTCGATCCGGATGCCTTGATCCACGAGGAAGCAATCCAGCAGGGTTGCCAGTGGTGGTCAAAGTCTTCACCGTGAAAGCTGACGAACCGTGTAGGCGAGTCGTTGCGTTCTAGTGCTTCCGAAGTAACCTGGGCAAAGAAACGGACGAAATTGAAGAGCCGCATTACGTAGCTGCTCCCACTCCTACTGAACAGTTCCGGGACACGCCAGCACTTCTTATCGACGACGAGTGTTGATGACATAGTCGATCCGTATGCCTTGATCCACGAGGAAGCGATCCAACAGGGTTGCCAGTGAAGGTCCAAGTCTTCACCGTGAAAGCTGACGAAACTTGTTGGCGATTGATTGCGTTCCCGGGCTTTCGAAGTATACAAGGCGCTAGGCTGGAGACATGAAGTGACATGGGCACGGAAACGGACGAAATTGAAGAGCCGCATCACGTAGCTGCTCCCACGCCCACTGAACAGCTCCGGGACACGCCAGCCGTTCTTATCGACGTCGAGTGTTGATGACATAGTTGATCCGTATGCATTGATCCACGAGGAAGCGATCCAGCAGGTTTCCCAGTGGTGGTCAATGTCTTCACCGTGATAGCTGTCAAAACGTCTTGGCGAGTCATTGCATTACCGTGCTTCCGAAGTACACAAGGCGCGAAGCTCGAGACATGAAGTAACCTGGGAAAAGAAATGGACGAAATTGAAGGGCAGCATCCATAGCTACTCCCACGCCCACTGAACAGTTCCGGGACAGGCCATCAGTTCTTATCGACGACGTGTGTTGATGACAAACTCGATCCGGATGCCTTGATCCCCGAGGAAGCAATCCAGCAGGTTTGCCAGTGAAGGTCAAAGTCTTCACCGTGAAAGCTGACGAAGTTTGTTGGCGATTCATTGCATTCCTTCCGAAGTATACAAGGCGCTAGGCTGGAGACATGAAGTGACATGGGCAGGGAAACGGACGAAATTGAAGAGCCGCATCACGTAGCTGCTCCCACGCCCACTAAATAGTTCCGGGACACGCCAGCCGTTCTTATCGACGTCGAGTGTTGATGACATAGTTGATCCGTATGCATTGATCCACGAGGAAGCGATCCAGCAGGTTTGCCAGTGAAGGTCAAAGTCTTCACCGTGAAAGCTGACGAAACGTGTTGGCGAGTCGTTGCATTCCCGTGCTTCCGAAGTATACAAGGCGCTAAGCTGGAGACATGAAGTAACCGGGGCAAAGAAACGGAAGAAATCGAAGAGCCGCATCACGTAGCTGCTCCCACGCCCACTGAACAGTTCCTGGACACGCCAGCTTCTTATCGACGGCGAGTGTTGAAGATATAGTCGATCCTGATGCCTTGATTCACGAGGAAGCGATCAGCAGTGTTGTCAGTGGAGGTCAAAGTCTTCACCGTGAAAGCTGACGAAACGTGTTGGCGAGTCATTGCATTCCCGTGCTTCCGAAGTATACAAGGCGCCAAGCCGGAGACATGAAGTAACCTGCGCAAAGAAACGAACGAAATTGAAGAGCCCCATCACGTAGCTGCACCCACGCCCACTGAACAGTTCCGGGTCACGCCAGCAGTTCTAAAGGACGACGAGTGTTGATGACATTGTCGATCCGTATGCCTTGATTCACGATGAAGCGATTCAGCAGGGTTGCCAGTGGTGGTCAAAGTCTTCACCGTGAAAGCTGACGAACCGTGTTGACGAGTCGTTGCATTCCCGTGCTTCTGAAGTATACAAGGCGCTAAGCTGGAGACATGAAGTAACCTGGGCAAAGAAACGGACGAAATTGAAGAGCCGCATCACGTAGCTGCTCCCACGCCCACTGAACAGTTCCGGGATACGCCAGCAGTTCTAATCGACGACGAGTGTTGATGACATAGTTGATCCTGATGTCTTGTTTCACGAGGAAGCAATCCATCAGTGCTGCCAGTGGTGGACAAAGTCTTCACCGTGAAAGCTGACGAAACGTGTAGACGAGTCGTTGCATTCCCGCTTCCGAAGTATACAAGGCGCTAAGCTGGAGACATGAAGTAACCTGAGCAAAGAAACGGACGAAATTGAAGAGCCGCATCACGTAGCTGCTCCCACGCCCACTGAACAGTTCCGGGATACGCCAGCAGTTCTTATCGACGACGAGTGTTGAGGAAATAGTTTATCCTGATGTCTTGTTTCACGAGGAAGCGATCCAGCAGGGTTGCCAGTGGTGGTCAAAGTCTTCACTGTGAAAGCTGACGAACCGTGTTGGCGAGTCGTTGCATTCCAGTGCTTCTGAAGTATACAAGGCGCTAAGCTGGAGACATGAAGTAACCTGGGCAAAGAAACAGACGAAATTGAAGAGCCGCATCACGTAGCTGCTCCCACGCCCACTGAACAGTTCCGGGATACGCCAGGAGTTCTTATCGACGACGAGTGTTGATGACATAGTTGATCCTGATGTCTTGTTTCACGAGGAAGCGATCCATCAGTGCTGCCAGTGGTGGTCAAAGTCTTCACCGTGAAAGCTGACGAAACGTGTAGACGAGTCGTTGCATTCCCGTGCTTCCGAAGTATACAAGGCGTTAAGCTGGAGACATGAAGTAACCTGAGCAAAGAAACGGACGAATTTCAAGAGCCGCGCCACGTAGCTCCTCCCACGCCCACTGAACAGTTCCGGGACACGCCAGCAGTTCTAAAGGACGACGAGTGTTGATGACATAGTCGATCCGTATGCCTTGATTCACGATAAGCGATCCAGCAGGGTTGCCAGTGGTGGTCAAAGTCTTCACCGTGAAAGCTGACGAACCGTGTTGGCGAGTCGTTGCATTCCCGTGCTTCTGAAGTATACAAGGCGCTAAGCTGGAGTCATGAAGTAACCTGGGCAAAGAAACGGACGAAATTGAAGAGCCGCATCACGTAGCTGCTCCCACGCCCGCTGAACAGTTCCTGGACACGCCAGCAGTTCTTATAGACGAAGAGTGTTGATAACATAGTTGATCCGGATCCCTTGATCCACGAGGAAGCGATCCAGCAGGGTTGCCAGTGGTGGACAAAGTCTTCACCGTGAAAGCTGACGAAACGTGTTGGCGAGTCGTTGCATTCCCGTGCTTCCGAAGTATACATGGCGCTAAGCTGGAGACATGAAGTAACCGGGGCAAAGAAACGGAGGAAATCGAAGAGCCGCATCACGTAGCTGCTCCCACGCCCACTGATCAGTTCCTGGACACGCCAGCTTCTTATCGACGACGAGTGTTGATGACATAGTCGATCCGTATGCCTTGATTCACGAGGAAGCGATCCAACAGGGTTGCCAGTGGTGGTCAATGTCTTCACCATGAAAGCTGTCAAAACGTCTTGGCGAGTCATTGCATTCCCGGGCTTCCGAAGTACACAAGGCGCGAAGCTCGAGACATGAAGTAACCTGGGAAAAGGAACGAACGAAATTGAAGAGCAGCATCACGTAGCTACACCCCCGCCCACTGAACAGTTCCGGGACAGGCCATCATTTCTTATCGACGACGTTTGTTGATGACAACTTCGATCCTGATGCCTTGATCCGCGATGAAGCAATCCAGCAGGGTTGCCAGTGGTGGTCAAAGTCTTCACCGTGAAAGCTGTCAAAACGTCTTGGCGAGTCATTGCATTACAGTGCTTCCGAAGTACACAAGGCGCGAAGCTCGAGACATGAAGTAACCTGGGAAAAGAAATGGACGAAATTGAAGGGCAGCATCACGTAGCTACTCCCACGCCCACTGAACAGTACCTGGACAGGCCATCAGTTCTTATCGACGACGTGTGTTGATGACAAACTCGATCCGGATGCCTTGATCCCCGAGGAAGCAATCCAGCAGGTTTGCCAGTGAAGGTCAAAGTCTTCACCGTGAAAGCTGACGAAGTTTGTTGGCGATTCATTGCATTCCTTCCGAAGTATACAAGGCGCTAGGCTGGAGACATCAAGTGACATGGGCAGGGAAACGGACGAAATTGAAGAGCCGCATCACGTAGCTGCTCCCACGCCCACTAAACAGTTCCGGGACACGCCAGCCGTTCTTATCGACGTCGAGTGTTGATGACATAGTTGATCCGTATGCATTGATCCACGAGGAAGCGATCCAGCAGGTTTGCCAGTGAAGGTCAAAGTCTTCACCGTGAAAGCTGACGAAACGTGTTGGCGAGTCGTTGCATTCCCGTGCTTCCGAAGTATACAAGGCGCTAAGCTGGAGACATGAAGTAACCGGGGCAAAGAAACGGAGGAAATCGAAGAGCCGCATCACGTAGCTGCTCCCACGCCCACTGAACAGTTCCTGGACACGCCAGCTTCTTATCGACGACGAGTGTTGATGACAACTTCGATCCGGATGCCTTGATCCACGATGAAGCAATCCAGCAGGGTTGCCAGTGGTGGTCAAAGTCTTCACCGTGAAAGCTGTCATAACGTCTTGGCGAGTCATTGCATTACAGTGCTTCCGAAGTACACAAGGCGCGAAGCTCGAGACATGAAGTAACCTGGGAAAAGAAATGGACGAAATTGAAGGGCAGCATCACGTAGCTACTCCCACGCCCACTGAACAGTACCGGGACAGGCCATCAGTTCTTATCGACGACGTGTGTTGATGACAAACTCGATCCGGATGCCTTGATCCCCGAGGAAGCAATCCAGCAGGTTTGCCAGTGAAGGTCAAAGTCTTCACCGTGAAAGCTGACGAAGTTTGTTGGCGATTCATTGCATTCCTTCCGAAGTATACAAGGCGCTAGGCTGGAGACATGAAGTGACATGGGCAGGGAAACGGACGAAATTAAAGAGCCGCATCACGTAGCTGCTCCCACGCCCACTAAACAGTTCCGGGACAGGCCAGCCGTTCTTATCGACGTCGAGTGTTGATGACATAGTTGATCCGTATGCAATGATCCACGAGGAAGCGATCCAACAGGTTTGCCAGTGAAGGTCAAAGTCTTCACCGTGAAAGCTGACGAAACGTGTTGGCGAGTCGTTGCATTCCCGTGCTTCCGAAGTATACAAGGCGCTAAGCTGTAGACATGAAGTAACATGAGCAAAGAAACGGACGAAATTCAAGAGCCGTGTCACGTAGCTGCTCCCACGCCCACTGAACAGTTCCGGGACACGCCAGCAGTTCTAAAGGACGACGAGTGTTGATGACATAGTCAATCCGTATGCCTTTATTCACGATGAAGCGATCCAGCACGGTTGCCAGTGGTGGTCAAAGTCTTCACCGTGAAAGCTGACAAACCGTGTTGACGAGTCGTTGCATTCCTGTGCTTCTGAAGTATACAAGGCGCTAAGCTGGAGACATGAAGTAACCTGGGCAAAGAAACGGACGAAATTGAAGAGCCGCATCACGTAGCTGCTCCCACGCCCACTGAACAGTTCCGGGATACGCCAGCAGTTCTTATCGAGGACGAGGGTTGAGGACATAGTTTATCCTGATGTCTTGTTTCACGAGGAAGCGATCCATCAGTGCTGCCAGTGGTGGTCAAAGTCTTCACCGTGAAAGCTGACGAAACGTGTAGACGAGTCGTTGCATTCCCGTGCTTCCGAAGTATACAAGGCGCTAAGCTGGAGACATGAAGTAACCAGAGCAAAGAAACGGACGAAATTCAAGAGCCGTGTCACGTAGCTGCTCCCACGCCCACTGAACAGTTCCGGGACACGCCAGCAGTTCTAAAGGACGACGAGTGTTGATGACATAGTCGATCCGTATGCCTTTATTCACGATGAAGCGATCCAGCACGGTTGCCAGTGGTGGTCAAAGTCTTCACCGTGAAAGCTGACGAACCGTGTTGACGAGTCGTTGCATTCCTGTGCTTCTGAAGTATACAAGGCGCTAAGCTGGAGACATGAAGTAACCTGGGCAAAGAAACGGACGAAATTGAAGAGCCGCATCACGTAGCTGCTCCCACGCCCACTGAACAGTTCCGGGATACGCCAGGAGTTCTTATCGACGACGAGTGTTGATGACATAGTTGATCCTGATGTCTTGTTTCACGAGGAAGCGATCCATCAGTGCTGCCAGTGGTGGTAAAAGTCTTCACCGTGAAAGCTGACGAAACGTGTAGACGAGTCGTTGCATTCCCGTGCTTCCGAAGTATACAAGGCGTTAAGCTGGAGACATGAAGTAACCTGAGCAAAGAAACGGACGAATTTCAAGAGCCGCGCCACGTAGCTCCTCCCACGCCCACTGAACAGTTCCGGGACACGCCAGCAGTTCTAAAGGACGACGAGTGTTGATGACATAGTCGATCCGTATGCCTTGATTCACGATAAGCGATCCAGCAGGGTTGCCAGTGGTGGTCAAAGTCTTCACCGTGAAAGCTGACGAACCGTGTTGGCGAGTCGTTGCATTCCCGTGCTTCTGAAGTATACAAGGCGCTAAGCTGGAGTCATGAAGTAACCTGGGCAAAGAAACGGACGAAATTGAAGAGCCGCATCACGTAGCTGCTCCCACGCCCACTGAACAGTTCCGGGACTCGCCAGCAGTTCTTATCGACGATGAGTGTATGATATAGTTGATCTCTTCATTGATCCACGAGGAAGCGATCCAGCAGGGTTGCCAATGGTGGTCAAAATCTTCACCGTGAAAGCTGACGAAACGTGTTGGCGAGTCGTTGCATTCTCGTGCTTCCGAAGTATACTAGGCGCCAAGCTGGAGACATGAAGTAACCTGGGCAAAGAAACAGAGGAAATCGAAGAGCCGCATCACTTAGCTGCTCCCACGCCCGCTGAACAGTTCCTGGACACGCCAGCAGTTCTTATAGACGAAGAGTGTTGATAACATAGTTGATCCGGATCCCTTGATCCACGAGGAAGCGATCCAGCAGGGTTGCCAGTGGTGGACAAAGTCTTCACCGTGAAAGCTGACGAAACGTGTTGGCGAGTCGTTGCATTCCCGTGCTTCCGAAGTATACATGGCGCTAAGCTGGAGACATGAAGTAACCGGGGCAAAGAAACGGAGGAAATCGAAGAGCCGCATCACGTAGCTGCTCCCACGCCCACTGATCAGTTCCTGGACACGCCAGCTTCTTATCGACGACGAGTGTTGATGACATAGTCGATCCGTATGCCTTGATTCACGAGGAAGCGATCCAACAGGGTTGCCAGTGGTGGTCAATGTCTTCACCATGAAAGCTGTCAAAACGTCTTGGCGAGTCATTGCATTCCCGGGCTTCCGAAGTACACAAGGCGCGAAGCTCGAGACATGAAGTAACCTGGGAAAAGGAACGAACGAAATTGAAGAGCAGCATCACGTAGCTACACCCCCGCCCACTGAACAGTTCCGGGACAGGCCATCATTTCTTATCGACGACGTTTGTTGATGACAACTTCGATCCTGATGCCTTGATCCGCGATGAAGCAATCCAGCAGGGTTGCCAGTGGTGGTCAAAGTCTTCACCGTGAAAGCTGTCAAAACGTCTTGGCGAGTCATTGCATTACAGTGCTTCCGAAGTACACAAGGCGCGAAGCTCGAGACATGAAGTAACCTGGGAAAAGAAATGGACGAAATTGAAGGGCAGCATCACGTAGCTACTCCCACGCCCACTGAACAGTACCTGGACAGGCCATCAGTTCTTATCGACGACGTGTGTTGATGACAAACTCGATCCGGATGCCTTGATCCCCGAGGAAGCAATCCAGCAGGTTTGCCAGTGAAGGTCAAAGTCTTCACCGTGAAAGCTGACGAAGTTTGTTGGCGATTCATTGCATTCCTTCCGAAGTATACAAGGCGCTAGGCTGGAGACATCAAGTGACATGGGCAGGGAAACGGACGAAATTGAAGAGCCGCATCACGTAGCTGCTCCCACGCCCACTAAACAGTTCCGGGACACGCCAGCCGTTCTTATCGACGTCGAGTGTTGATGACATAGTTGATCCGTATGCATTGATCCACGAGGAAGCGATCCAGCAGGTTTGCCAGTGAAGGTCAAAGTCTTCACCGTGAAAGCTGACGAAACGTGTTGGCGAGTCGTTGCATTCCCGTGCTTCCGAAGTATACAAGGCGCTAAGCTGGAGACATGAAGTAACCGGGGCAAAGAAACGGAGGAAATCGAAGAGCCGCATCACGTAGCTGCTCCCACGCCCACTGAACAGTTCCTGGACACGCCAGCTTCTTATCGACGACGAGTGTTGATGACATAGTCGATCCGTATGCCTTGATTCACGAGGAAGCGATCCAACAGGGTTGCCAGTGGTGGTCAATGTCTTCACCATGAAAGCTGTCAAAACGTCTTGGCGAGTCATTGCATTCCCGGGCTTCCGAAGTACACAAGGCGCGAAGCTCGAGACATGAAGTAACCTGGGAAAAAGAACGAACGAAATTGAAGAGCAGCATCACGTAGCTACTCCCCCGCCAACTGAACAGTTCCGGGACAGGCCATCATTTCTTATCGACGACGTTTGTTGATGACAACTTCGATCCGGATGCCTTGATCCACGATGAAGCAGTCCAGCAGGGTTGCCAGTGGTGGTCAAAGTCTTCACCGTGAAAGCTGTCAAAACGTCTTGGCGAGTCATTGCATTACAGTGCTTCCGAAGTACACAAGGCGCGAAGCTCGAGACATGAAGTAACCTGGGAAAAGAAATGGACGAAATTGAAGGGCAGCATCACGTAGCTACTCCCACGCCCACTGAACAGTACCGGGACAGGCCATCAGTTCTTATCGACGACGTGTGTTGATGACAAACTCGATCCGGATGCCTTGATCCCCGAGGAAGCAATCCAGCAGGTTTGCCAGTGAAGGTCAAAGTCTTCACCGTGAAAGCTGACGAAGTTTGTTGGCGATTCATTGCATTCCTTCCGAAGTATACAAGGCGCTAGGCTGGAGACATGAAGTGACATGGGCAGGGAAACGGACGAAATTGAAGAGCCGCATCACGTAGCTGCTCCCACGCCCACTAAATAGTTCCGGGACACGCCAGCCGTTCTTATCGACGTCGAGTGTTGATGACATAGTTGATCCGTATGCATTGATCCACGAGGAAGCGATCCAGCAGGTTTGCCAGTGAAGGTCAAAGTCTTCACCGTGAAAGCTGACGAAACGTGTTGGCGAGTCGTTGCATTCCCGTGCTTCCGAAGTATACAAGGCGCTAAGCTGGAGACATGAAGTAACCGGGGCAAAGAAACGGAAGAAATCGAAGAGCCGCATCACGTAGCTGCTCCCACGCCCACTGAACAGTTCCTGGACACGCCAGCTTCTTATCGACGGCGAGTGTTGAAGATATAGTCGATCCTGATGCCTTGATTCACGAGGAAGCGATCAGCAGTGTTGTCAGTGGAGGTCAAAGTCTTCACCGTGAAAGCTGACGAAACGTGTTGGCGAGTCATTGCATTCCCGTGCTTCCGAAGTATACAAGGCGCCAAGCCGGAGACATGAAGTAACCTGCGCAAAGAAACGAACGAAATTGAAGAGCCCCATCACGTAGCTGCACCCACGCCCACTGAACAGTTCCGGGTCACGCCAGCAGTTCTAAAGGACGACGAGTGTTGATGACATTGTCGATCCGTATGCCTTGATTCACGATGAAGCGATTCAGCAGGGTTGCCAGTGGTGGTCAAAGTCTTCACCGTGAAAGCTGACGAACCGTGTTGACGAGTCGTTGCATTCCCGTGCTTCTGAAGTATACAAGGCGCTAAGCTGGAGACATGAAGTAACCTGGGCAAAGAAACGGACGAAATTGAAGAGCCGCATCACGTAGCTGCTCCCACGCCCACTGAACAGTTCCGGGATACGCCAGCAGTTCTAATCGACGACGAGTGTTGATGACATAGTTGATCCTGATGTCTTGTTTCACGAGGAAGCAATCCATCAGTGCTGCCAGTGGTGGACAAAGTCTTCACCGTGAAAGCTGACGAAACGTGTAGACGAGTCGTTGCATTCCCGCTTCCGAAGTATACAAGGCGCTAAGCTGGAGACATGAAGTAACCTGAGCAAAGAAACGGACGAAATTGAAGAGCCGCATCACGTAGCTGCTCCCACGCCCACTGAACAGTTCCGGGATACGCCAGCAGTTCTTATCGACGACGAGTGTTGAGGAAATAGTTTATCCTGATGTCTTGTTTCACGAGGAAGCGATCCAGCAGGGTTGCCAGTGGTGGTCAAAGTCTTCACTGTGAAAGCTGACGAACCGTGTTGGCGAGTCGTTGCATTCCAGTGCTTCTGAAGTATACAAGGCGCTAAGCTGGAGACATGAAGTAACCTGGGCAAAGAAACAGACGAAATTGAAGAGCCGCATCACGTAGCTGCTCCCACGCCCACTGAACAGTTCCGGGATACGCCAGCAGTTCTTATCGACGACGAGTGTTGAGGACATAGTTTATCCTGATGTCTTGTTTCACGAGGAAGCGATCCATCAGTGCTGCAAGTGGTGGTCAAAGTCTTCACCGTGAAAGCTGACGAAACGTGTAGACGAGTCGTTGCATTTCCGTGCTTCCGAAGTATGCAAGGCGCTAAGCTGGAGACATGAAGTAACCAGAGCAAAGAAACGGACGAAATTCAAGAGCCGCGTCACGTAGCTGCTCCCAGCCCACTGAACAGTTCCGGGACACGCCAGAAGTTCTAAGGGACGACGAGTGTTGATGACATAGTCGATCCGTATGCCTTGATTCACGATGAAGCGATCCAGCAGGGTTGCCAGTGGTGGTCAGTCTTCAACGTGAAAGCTGACGAACCCTGTTGGCAAGTCGTTATATTCCCGTGCTTCTGAAGTATACAAGGCGCTAAGCTGGAGACATGAAGTAACCTGGGCAAAGAAACGGACGACATTGAAGAGCCGCATCACGTAGCTGCTCCCACGCCCACTGAACAGTTCCGGGATACGCCAGGAGTTCTTATCGACGACGAGTGTTGATGACATAGTTGATCCTGATGTCTTGTTTCACGAGGAAGCGATCCATCAGTGCTGCCAGTGGTGGTAAAAGTCTTCACCGTGAAAGCTGACGAAACGTGTAGACGAGTCGTTGCATTCCCGTGCTTCCGAAGTATACAAGGCGTTAAGCTGGAGACATGAAGTAACCTGAGCAAAGAAACGGACGAATTTCAAGAGCCGCGCCACGTAGCTCCTCCCACGCCCACTGAACAGTTCCGGGACACGCCAGCAGTTCTAAAGGACGACGAGTGTTGATGACATAGTCGATCCGTATGCCTTGATTCACGATAAGCGATCCAGCAGGGTTGCCAGTGGTGGTCAAAGTCTTCACCGTGAAAGCTGACGAACCGTGTTGGCGAGTCGTTGCATTCCCGTGCTTCTGAAGTATACAAGGCGCTAAGCTGGAGTCATGAAGTAACCTGGGCAAAGAAACGGACGAAATTGAAGAGCCGCATCACGTAGCTGCTCCCACGCCCACTGAACAGTTCCGGGACTCGCCAGCAGTTCTTATCGACGATGAGTGTATGATATAGTTGATCTCTTCATTGATCCACGAGGAAGCGATCCAGCAGGGTTGCCAATGGTGGTCAAAATCTTCACCGTGAAAGCTGACGAAACGTGTTGGCGAGTCGTTGCATTCTCGTGCTTCCGAAGTATACTAGGCGCCAAGCTGGAGACATGAAGTAACCTGGGCAAAGAAACAGAGGAAATCGAAGAGCCGCATCACTTAGCTGCTCCCACGCCCGCTGAACAGTTCCTGGACACGCCAGCAGTTCTTATAGACGAAGAGTGTTGATAACATAGTTGATCCGGATCCCTTGATCCACGAGGAAGCGATCCAGCAGGGTTGCCAGTGGTGGACAAAGTCTTCACCGTGAAAGCTGACGAAACGTGTTGGCGAGTCGTTGCATTCCCGTGCTTCCGAAGTATACATGGCGCTAAGCTGGAGACATGAAGTAACCGGGGCAAAGAAACGGAGGAAATCGAAGAGCCGCATCACGTAGCTGCTCCCACGCCCACTGATCAGTTCCTGGACACGCCAGCTTCTTATCGACGACGAGTGTTGATGACATAGTCGATCCGTATGCCTTGATTCACGAGGAAGCGATCCAACAGGGTTGCCAGTGGTGGTCAATGTCTTCACCATGAAAGCTGTCAAAACGTCTTGGCGAGTCATTGCATTCCCGGGCTTCCGAAGTACACAAGGCGCGAAGCTCGAGACATGAAGTAACCTGGGAAAAGGAACGAACGAAATTGAAGAGCAGCATCACGTAGCTACACCCCCGCCCACTGAACAGTTCCGGGACAGGCCATCATTTCTTATCGACGACGTTTGTTGATGACAACTTCGATCCTGATGCCTTGATCCGCGATGAAGCAATCCAGCAGGGTTGCCAGTGGTGGTCAAAGTCTTCACCGTGAAAGCTGTCAAAACGTCTTGGCGAGTCATTGCATTACAGTGCTTCCGAAGTACACAAGGCGCGAAGCTCGAGACATGAAGTAACCTGGGAAAAGAAATGGACGAAATTGAAGGGCAGCATCACGTAGCTACTCCCACGCCCACTGAACAGTACCTGGACAGGCCATCAGTTCTTATCGACGACGTGTGTTGATGACAAACTCGATCCGGATGCCTTGATCCCCGAGGAAGCAATCCAGCAGGTTTGCCAGTGAAGGTCAAAGTCTTCACCGTGAAAGCTGACGAAGTTTGTTGGCGATTCATTGCATTCCTTCCGAAGTATACAAGGCGCTAGGCTGGAGACATCAAGTGACATGGGCAGGGAAACGGACGAAATTGAAGAGCCGCATCACGTAGCTGCTCCCACGCCCACTAAACAGTTCCGGGACACGCCAGCCGTTCTTATCGACGTCGAGTGTTGATGACATAGTTGATCCGTATGCATTGATCCACGAGGAAGCGATCCAGCAGGTTTGCCAGTGAAGGTCAAAGTCTTCACCGTGAAAGCTGACGAAACGTGTTGGCGAGTCGTTGCATTCCCGTGCTTCCGAAGTATACAAGGCGCTAAGCTGGAGACATGAAGTAACCGGGGCAAAGAAACGGAGGAAATCGAAGAGCCGCATCACGTAGCTGCTCCCACGCCCACTGAACAGTTCCTGGACACGCCAGCTTCTTATCGACGACGAGTGTTGATGACATAGTCGATCCGTATGCCTTGATTCACGAGGAAGCGATCCAACAGGGTTGCCAGTGGTGGTCAATGTCTTCACCATGAAAGCTGTCAAAACGTCTTGGCGAGTCATTGCATTCCCGGGCTTCCGAAGTACACAAGGCGCGAAGCTCGAGACATGAAGTAACCTGGGAAAAAGAACGAACGAAATTGAAGAGCAGCATCACGTAGCTACTCCCCCGCCAACTGAACAGTTCCGGGACAGGCCATCATTTCTTATCGACGACGTTTGTTGATGACAACTTCGATCCGGATGCCTTGATCCACGATGAAGCAATCCAGCAGGGTTGCCAGTGGTGGTCAAAGTCTTCACCGTGAAAGCTGTCAAAACGTCTTGGCGAGTCATTGCATTACAGTGCTTCCGAAGTACACAAGGCGCGAAGCTCGAGACATGAAGTAACCTGGGAAAAGAAATGGACGAAATTGAAGGGCAGCATCACGTAGCTACTCCCACGCCCACTGAACAGTACCGGGACAGGCCATCAGTTCTTATCGACGACGTGTGTTGATGACAAACTCGATCCGGATGCCTTGATCCCCGAGGAAGCAATCCAGCAGGTTTGCCAGTGAAGGTCAAAGTCTTCACCGTGAAAGCTGACGAAGTTTGTTGGCGATTCATTGCATTCCTTCCGAAGTATACAAGGCGCTAGGCTGGAGACATGAAGTGACATGGGCAGGGAAACGGACGAAATTAAAGAGCCGCATCACGTAGCTGCTCCCACGCCCACTAAACAGTTCCGGGACAGGCCAGCCGTTCTTATCGACGTCGAGTGTTGATGACATAGTTGATCCGTATGCAATGATCCACGAGGAAGCGATCCAACAGGTTTGCCAGTGAAGGTCAAAGTCTTCACCGTGAAAGCTGACGAAACGTGTTGGCGAGTCGTTGCATTCCCGTGCTTCCGAAGTATACAAGGCGCTAAGCTGTAGACATGAAGTAACATGAGCAAAGAAACGGACGAAATTCAAGAGCCGTGTCACGTAGCTGCTCCCACGCCCACTGAACAGTTCCGGGACACGCCAGCAGTTCTAAAGGACGACGAGTGTTGATGACATAGTCGATCCGTATGCCTTTATTCACGATGAAGCGATCCAGCAGGGTTGCCAGTGGTGGTCAAAGTCTTCAACGTGAAAGCTGACGAACCGTGTTGGCAAGTCGTTGCATTCCCGTGCTTCTGAAGTATACAAGGCGCTAAGCTGGAGACATGAAGTAACCTGGGCAAAGAAACGGACGAAATTGAAGAGCCGCATCACGTAGCTGCTCCCACGCCCACTGAACAGTTCCGGGATACGTCAGGAGTTCTTATCGACGACGAGTGTTGATGACATAGTTGATCCTGATGTCTTGTTTCACGAGGAAGCGATCCATCAGTGCTGCCAGTGGTGGTCAAAGTCTTCACCGTGAAAGCTGACGAAACGTGTAGACGAGTCGTTGCATTCCCGTGCTTCCGAAGTATACAAGGCGTTAAGCTGGAGACATGAAGTAACCTGAGCAAAGAAACGGACGAATTTCAAGAGCCGCGCCACGTAGCTCCTCCCACGCCCACTGAACAGTTCCGGGACACGCCAGCAGTTCTAAAGGACGACGAGTGTTGATGACATAGTCGATCCGTATGCCTTGATTCACGATAAGCGATCCAGCAGGGTTGCCAGTGAAGGTCAAAGTCTTCACCGTGAAAGCTGACGAAACTTGTTGGCGATTCGTTGCATTCCCGGCCTTCCGAAGTATACGAGGCGCTAAGCTGGAGACATGAAGTGACATGGGCAGGGAAACGGAAGAAATTGAAGAGCCGCATCACGTAGCTGCTCCCACGCCCACTGATCAGTTCCGGGACACGCCAGCCGTTCTTATCGACGACGAGTGTTGATGACATAGTCGATCCAGATGCCTTGATCCACGAGGAAGCGAACCAGCAGGGTTGCCAGTGGTGGTCAAAGTCTTCACCGTGAAAGCTGACAAAACGTGTTGGCGAGTCATTGCATTCTCGTGCTTCCGAAGTATACTAGGCGCCAAGCTGGAGACATGAAGTAACCTAGGTAAAGAAACGGAATAAATTGAAGAGCCGCATCACGTAGCTGCTCCCACGTCCACTGAACAGTTCCTGGACACGCCAGCAATTCTTATCGACGACGAGTGTTGATAACATAGTTGATCCGGATCCCTTGATCCACGAGGAAGCGATCCAGCAGGGTTGCCAGTGGTGGACAAAGTCTTCACCGTGAAAGCTGACGAAACGTGTTGGCGAGTCGTTGCATTCCCGTGCTTCCGAAGTATACAAGGCGCTAAGCTGGAGACATGAAGTAACCGGGGCAAAGAAACGGATAAAATCGAAGAGCCGCATCACGTAGCTGCTCCCACGCCCACTGAACAGTTCCTGGACACGCCAGTTTCTTATCGACGACGAGTGTTGATGACATAGTCGATCCGTAAGCCTTGATTCACGAGGAAGCGATCCAACAGGGTTGCCAGTGGTGGTCAATGTCTTACACCATGAAAGCTGTCAAAACGTCTTGGCGAGTCATTGCATTCCCGTGCTTCCGAAGTACACAAGGCGCGAAGCTCGAGACATGAAGTAACCTGGGAAAAGGAACGAACAAAATTGAAGAGCAGCATCACGTAGCTACTCCCCTGCCCACTGAACAGTTCCGGGACAGGCCATCATTTCTTATCGACGACGTTTGTTGATGACAACTTCGATCCGGATGCCTTGATCCACGAGGAAGCAATCCAGCAGGGTTGCCAGTGGTGGTCAAAGTCTTCACCGTGAAAGCTGACGAACCGTCTAGGCGAGTCGTTGCGTTCCCGTGCTTCCGAAGTAACCTGGGCAAAGAAACGGACGAAATTGAAGAGCCGCATTACGTAGCTGCTCCCACTCCCACTGAACAGTTCCGGGACACGCCAGCACTTCTTATCGACGACAAGAGTTGATGACAAAGTCGATCCGGATGCCTTGATCCACGAGGAAGCGATCCAGCAGGTTTGCCAGTGAAGGTCAAAGTCTTCACCGTGAAAGCTGACGAAACTTGTTGGCGATTGATTGCATTCCCGGTCTTTCGAAGTATACAAGGCGCTAGGCTGGAGACATGAAGTGACATGGGCACGGAAACGAACGAAATTGAAGAGCCGCATCACGTAGCTGCTCCCACGCCCACTGAACAGCTCCGGGACACGCCAGCCGTTCTTATCGACGTCGAGTGTTGATGACATAGTTGATCCGTATGCATTGATCCACGAGGAAGCGATCCAGCAGGTTTGCCAGTGAAGGTCAAAGTCTTCACCGTGAAAGCTGACGAAACGTGTAGACGAGTCGTTTTATTCCCGTGCTTCCGAAGTATACAAGGCGCTAAGCTGGAGACATGAAGTAACCGGGGCAAAAAAACGGAGGAAATCGAAGAGCCGCATCACGTAGCTGCACCCACGCCCACTGAAGAGTTCCGGGACACGCCAGCAGTTCTTATCGACAACGTGTGTTGATGACAAAGTTGTTCCGGATGCCTTGATTCACGAGGAAGCGATCCAGCAGGGTTTCAAGCGGTGGTCAAAGCCTTCACCGTGAAAGCTGACGAAACGTGTAGACGAGTCGTTGCATTCCCGTGCTTCCGATGTATACAAGGCGCTAAGCTGGAGACATGAATTAACCTGGGCAAAGAAACGGACGAAATTGAAGAGCCGCATTACGTAGCTGCTGCCACGCCCACTGAACAGTTCCGGGACACGCCAGCTTCTTATCGACGACGAGTGTTGATGATAAAGTCGATCCGGATGCCTTGATCCACGAGGAAGTGATCCAGCAGGGTTGCCAGTGGTGGTCAAAGTCTTCACCATGAAAGCTGACGAAACGTGTTGGCGAGTGGTTGCATTACCGTGCTGCCGATGTATACAAGGCGCCAAGCTGGAGACATGAAGTAACCTGGGCAAAGAAACGGATAGATATTGAAGAGCCGCATCAGGTAGCTGCTCCCACGCCTACTGAACAGTTCCGGGATACGCCAGCAGTTCTTATCGACGACAAGTGTTGATGACATAGTTGATCCTGATGTCTTGTTTCACGAGGAAGCGATCCATCAGTGCTGCCTGTGGTGGTCAAAGTCTTCACCGTGAAAGCTGACGAAACATGTAGACGAGTCGTTGCATTCCCGTGCTTCCGAAGTATACAAGGCGCTAAGCTGGAGACATGAAGTAACATGAGCAAAGAAACGGACGAAATTCAAGAGCCGCGTCACGTAGCTGCTCCCACGCCCACTGAACAGTTCCGGGACACGCCAGCAGTTCTAAAGGACGACGAGTGTTGATGACATAGTCGATCCGTATGCCTTGATTCACGATGAAGCGATCCAGCAGGGTTGCCAGTGGTGGTCAAAGTCTTCACCGTGAAAGCTGACGAACCGTGTTGGCGAGTCGTTGCATTCCCGTGCTTCTGAAGTATACAAGGCGCTAAGCTGGAGACATGAAGTAACCTGGGCAAAGAAACGGACGAAATTGAAGAGCCGCATCACGTAGCTGCTCCCACGCCCACTGAACAGTTCCGGGATACGCCAGCAGTTCTTATCGACGACGAGTGTTGAGGACATAGTTTATCCTGATGTCTTGTTTCACGAGGAAGCGATCCATCAGTGCTGCCAGTGGTGGTCAAAGTCTTCACCGTGAAAGCTGACGAAACGTGTAGACAAGTCGTTGCATTCCCGTGCTTCCGAAGTATACAAGGCGCTAAGCTGGAGACATGAAGTAACCAGAGCAAAGAAACGGACATAATTCAAGAGCCGCGTCACGTAGCTGCTCCCACGCCCACTGAACAGTTCCGGGACACGCCAGAAGTTCTAAGGGACGACGAGTGTTGATGACATAGTCGATCCGTATGCCTTGATTCACGATGAAGCGATCCAGCAGGGTTGCCAGTGGTGGTCAAAGTCTTCAACGTGAAAGCTGACGAACCGTGTTGGCAAGTCGTTGCATTCCCGTGCTTCTGAAGTATACAAGGCGCTAAGCTGGAGACATGAAGTAACCTGGGCAAAGAAACGGACGAAATTGAAGAGCCGCATCACGTAGCTGCTCCCACGCCCACTGAACAGTTCCGGGATACGCCAGCAGTTCTTATCGACGACGAGTGTTGATGACATAGTTGATCCTGATGTCTTGTTTCACGAGGAAGCGATCTGTCAGTGCTGCCAGTGGTGGTCAAAGTCTTCACCGTGAAAGCTGACGAAACGTGTAGACGAGTCGTTGCATTCCCGTGCTTCCGAAGTATACAAGGCGTTAAGCTGGAGACATGAAGTAACCTGAGCAAAGGAACGGACGAATTTCAAGAGCCGCGCCACGTAGCTCCTCCCACGCCCACTGAACAGTTCCGGGACACGCCAGCAATTCTAAAGGACGACGAGTGTTGATGACATAGTCGATCCAGATGCCTTGATCCACGAGGAAGCGAACCAGCAGGGTTGCCATTGGTGGTCAAAGTCTTCGCCGTGAAAGCTGACAAAACGTGCTGGCGAGTCATTGCATTCTCGTGCTTCCGAAGTATACTAGGCGCCAAGCTGGAGACATGAAGTAACCTAGGTAAAAAAACGGAATAAATTGAAGAGCCGCATCACGTAGCTGCTCCCACGTCCACTGAATAGTTCCGGGACACGCCAGCAGTTCTTATCGACGATGAGTGTATGACATAGTTGATCCGTTCATTGATCCACGAGGAAGCGATCCAGCAGGGTTGCCAATGGTGGTCAAAATCTTCACCGTGAAAGCTGACGAAACGTGTTGGGGAGTCGTTGCATTCTCGTGCTTCCGAAGTATACTAGGCGCCAAGCTGAAGACATGAAGTAACCTGGGAAAAGAAACGGAGGAAATCGAAGGGCCGCATCACTTAGCTGCTCCCATGCCCGCTGAACAGTTCCTGGACACGCCAGCAATTCTTATCGACGACGAGTGTTGATAACATAGTTGATCCGGATCCCTTGATCCACGAGGAAGCGATCCAGCAGGGTTGCCAGTGGTGGACAAAGTCTTCACCGTGAAAGCTGACGAACCGTGTTGGCGAGTCGTTGCATTCCCGTGCTTCCGAAGTATACAAGGCGCTAAGCTGGAGACATGAAGTAACCGGGGCAAAGAAACGGATAAAATCGAAGAGCCGCATCACGTAGCTGCTCTCACGCCCACTGAACAGTTCCTGGACACGCCAGCTTCTTATCGACGACGAGTGTTGATGACATAGTCGATCCGTATGCCTTGATTCACGAGGAAGCGAACCAACAGGGTTGCCAGTGGTAGTCAATGTCTTCACCATGAAAGCTGTCAAAACGTCTTGGCGAGTCATTGCATTCCCGTGCTTCCGAAGTACACAAGGCGCGAAGCTCGAGACATGAAGTAACCTGGGAAAAGGAACGAACGAAATTGAAGAGCAGCATCACGTAGCTACTCCCCTGCCCACTGAACAGTTCCGGGACAGGCCATCATTTCTTATCGACGACGTTTGTTGATGACAACTTCGATCCGGATGCCTTGATCCACGAGGAAGCAATCCAGCAGGGTTGCCAGTGGTGGTCAAAGTCTTCACCGTGAAAGCTGACGAACCATGTAGGCGAGTCGTTGCGTTCCCGTGCTTCCGAAGTAACCTGGGCAAAGAAACGGAGGAAATCGAAGAGCCGCATCACGTAGCTGCACCCACGCCCACTGAACAGTTCCGGGACACGCCAGCAGTTCTTATCGACAACGTGTGTTGATGACAAAGTTGATCCGGATGCCTTGATTCACGAGGAAGCGATCCAGCAGGGTTTCAAGCGGTGGTCAAAGCCTTCACCGTGAAAGCTGACGAAACGTGTAGACGAGTCGTTGCATTCCCGTGCTTCCGATGTATACAAGGCGCTAAGCTGGAGACATGAATTAACCTGGGCAAAGAAACGGACGAAATTGAAGAGCCGCATTACGTAGCTGCTGCCACGCCCACTGAACAGTTCCGGGACACGCCAGCTTCTTATCGACGACGAGTGTTGATGATAAAGTCGATCCGGATGCCTTGATCCACGAGGAAGCGATCCAGCAGGGTTGCCAGTGGTGGTCAAAGTCTTCACCGTGAAACCTGACGAAACGTGTTGGCGAGTGGTTGCATTACCGTGCTGCCGATGTATACAAGGCGCCAAGCTGGAGACATGAAGTAACCTGGGCAAAGAAACGGATAGATATTGAAGAGCCGCGCCACGTAGCTCCTCCCACGCCCACTGAACAGTTCCGGGACACGCCAGCAGTTCTAAAGGACGACGAGTGTTGATGACATAGTCGATCCGTATGCCTTGATTCACGATAAGCGATCCAGCAGGGTTGCCAGTGGTGGTCAAAGTCTTCACCGTGAAAGCTGACGAAACTTGTTGGCGATTCATTGCATTCCCGGGCTTCCGAAGTATACAAGGCGCTAAGCTGGAGACATGAAGTGACATGGGCAGGGAAACGGACGAAATTGAAGAGCCGCATCACGTAGCTGCTCCCACGCCCACTGATCAGTTCCGGGACACGCCAGCTGTTCTTATCGACGACGAGTGTTGATGACATAGTCGATCCAGATGCCTTGATCCACGAGGAAGCGATCCAGCAGGGTTGCCAGTGGTGGTCAAAGTCTTCACCGTGAAAGCTGACAAAACGTGTTGGCGAGTCATTGCATTCTCGTGCTTCCGAAGTACACTAGGCGCCAAGCTGGAGACATGAAGTAACCCAGGTAAAGAAACGGAATAAATTGAAGAGCCGCATCACGTAACTGCTCCCACGTCCACTGAATAGTTCCGGGACACGCCAGCAGTTCTTATCGACGACGAGTGTTGATGACATAGTTGATCCGTTCATTGATCCACGAGGAAGCGATCCAGCAGGGTTGCCAATGGTGGTCAAAATCTTCACCGTTAAAGCTGACAAAACGTGTTGGCGAGTCGTTGCATTCCCGTGCTTCCGAAGTATACGAGGCGCTAAGATGGAGACATGAAGTAACCTGGGCAAAGAAACGGAGGAAATCGAAGAGCCGCATCACTTAGCTGCTCCCACGCCCACTGAACAGTTCCTGGGCACGCCAGCAATTCTTATCGACGGCGAGTGTTGATAACATAGTTGATCCGGATCCCTTGATCCACGAGGAAGCGATCTAGCAGGGTTGCCAGTGGTGGACAAAGTCTTCACCGTGAAAGCTGAAGAAACTTGTTGGCGATTCGTTGCATTCCCGGCCTTCTGAAGTATACAAGGCGCTAAGCTGGAGACATGAAGTGACATGGGCAGGGAAACGGACGAAATTGAAGAGCCGCATCACGTAGCTGCTCCCACGCCCACTGATCAGTTCCGGGACACGCCAGCCGTTCTTATCGACGACGAGCGTTGATGACATAGTCGATCCAGATGCCTTGATCCACGAGGAAGCGATCCAGCAGGGTTGCCAGTGGTGGTCAAAGTCTTCACCGTGAAAGCTGACAAAACGTGTTGGCGAGTCATTGCATTCTCGTGCTTCCGAAGTATACTAGGCGCCAAGCTGGAGACATGAAGTAACCTAGGTAAAGAAACGGAATAAATTGAAGAGCCGCATCACGTAGCTGCTCCCACGTCCACTGAATAGTTCCGGGACACGCCAGCAGTTCTTATCGACGACGAGTGTTGATGACATAGTTGATCCGTTCATTGATCCACGAGGAAGCGATCCAGCAGGGTTGCCAATGGTGGTCAAAATCTTCACCGTGAAAGCTGACGAAACGTGTTGGCGAGTCGTTGCATTCTCGTGCTTCCGAAGTATACTAGGCGCCAAGCTGGAGACATGAAGTAACCTGGGCAAAGAAACGGAGGAAATCGAAGAGCCGCATCACTTAGCTGCTCCCACGCCCACTGAACAGTTCCTGGACACGCCAGCAATTCTTATCGACGACGAGTGTTGATAACATAGTTTATCCGGATCCCTTGATCCACGAGGAAGCGATCCAGCAGGGTTGCCAGTGGTGGACAATGTCTTCACCGTGAAAGCTGAAGAAACGTTTAGACGAGTCGCTGAATTCCCGTGCTTCCGATGATACAAGGCGCTAAGCTGGAGACTTGAAGTAACCTGGGGCAAAGAAACGGACGAAATTGAAGAGCCGCGTCACGTAGCTGCTCCCACGCCCACTGAACAGTTCCGGGACACGCCAGCAGTTCTTATGGATGAGGAGTGTTGATGACATAGTCGATCGGAATGCTTTGCTCCACGAGGAAGCGATCCAACAGGGTTGCCAGTGGTGGACAAAGTCTTCACCGTGAAAGCTGAAGAAACTTGTTGGCGATTCGTTGCATTCCCGGCCTTCTGAAGTATACAAGGCGCTAAGCTGGAGACATGAAGTGACATGGGCAGGGAAACGGACGAAATTGAAGAGCCGCATCACGTAGCTGCTCCCACGCCCACTGATCAGTTCCGGAACACACCAGCCGTTCTTATCGACGACGAGCGTTGATGACATAGTCGATCCAGATGCCTTGATCCACGAGGAAGCGATCCAGCAGGGTTGCCAGTGGTGGTCAAAGTCTTCACCGTGAAACCTGACGAAACGTGTTGGCGAGTGGTTGCATTACCGTGCTGCCGATGTATACAAGGCGCCAAGCTGGAGACATGAAGTAACCTGGGCAAAGAAACGGATAGATATTGAAGAGCCGCATCAGGTAGCTGCTCCCACGCCCACTGAACAGTTCCGGGATACGCCAGCAGTTCTTATCGACGACGAGTGTTGATGACATAGTTGATCCTGATGTCTTGTTTCACGAGGAAGCGATCCATCAGTGCTGCCAGTGGTGGTCAAAGTCTTCACCGTGAAAGCTGACGAAACATGTAGACGAGTCGTTGCATTCCCGTGCTTCCGAAGTATACAAGGCGCTAAGCTGGAGACATGAAGTAACATGAGCAAGGAAACGGACGAAATTCAAGAGCCTCGTCACGTAGCTGCTCCCACGCCTACTGAACAGTTCCGGGATACGCCAGCAGTTCTTATCGACGACAAGTGTTGAGGAAATAGTTTATCCTGATGTCTTGTTTCACGAGGAAGCGATCCATCAGTGCTGCCAGTGGTGGTCAAAGTCTTCACCGTGAAAGCTGACGAAACGTGTAGACGAGTCGTTGCATTCCCGTGCTTCCGAAGTATACAAGGCGCTAAGCTGGAGACATGAAGTAACCTGAGCAAAGGAACGGACGAATTTCAGGAGCCGCGCCACGTAGCTCCTCCCACGCCCACTGAACAGTTCCGGGACACGCCAGCAGTTCTAAAGGACGACGAGTGTTGATGACATAGTCGATCCGTATGCCTTGATTCACGATAAGCGATCCAGCAGGGTTGCCAGTGGTGGTCAAAGTCTTCACCGTGAAAGCTGACGAAACTTGTTGGCGATTCATTGCATTCCCGGGCTTCCGAAGTATACAAGGCGCTAAGCTGGAGACATGAAGTGACATGGGCAGGGAAACGGACGAAATTGAAGAGCCGCATCACGCAGCTGCTCCCACGCCCACTGATCAGTTCCGGGACACGCCAGCTGTTCTTATCGACGACGAGTGTTGATGACATAGTCGATCCAGATGCCTTGATCCACGAGGAAGCGATCCAGCAGGGTTGCCAGTGGTGGTCAAAGTCTTCACCGTGAAAGCTGACAAAACGTGTTGGCGAGTCATTGCATTCTCGTGCTTCCGAAGTACACTAGGCGCCAAGCTGGAGACATGAAGTAACCCAGGTAAAGAAACGGAATAAATTGAAGAGCCGCATCACGTAACTGCTCCCACGTCCACTGAATAGTTCCGGGACACGCCAGCAGTTCTTATTGACGACGAGTGTTGATGACATAGTTGATCCGTTCATTGATCCACGAGGAAGCGATCCAGCAGGGTTGCCAATGGTGGTCAAAATCTTCACCGTTAAAGCTGACAAAACGTGTTGGCGAGTCGTTGCATTCCCGTGCTTCCGAAGTATACGAGGCGCTAAGATGGAGACATGAAGTAACCTGGGCAAAGAA
This sequence comes from Amblyomma americanum, assembly GCA_030143305.2. Taxonomy (NCBI): domain Eukaryota; kingdom Metazoa; phylum Arthropoda; class Arachnida; order Ixodida; family Ixodidae; genus Amblyomma; species Amblyomma americanum. The sequence goes on along the minus strand of JARKHS020036500.1, from coordinate 233,711 downwards.
ACGGAGGAAATCGAAGAGCCGCATCACTTAGCTGCTCCCACGCCCACTGAACAGTTCCTGGGCACGCCAGCAATTCTTATCGACGGCGAGTGTTGATAACATAGTTGATCCGGATCCCTTGATCCACGAGGAAGCGATCTAGCAGGGTTGCCAGTGGTGGACAAAGTCTTCACCGTGAAAGCTGAAGAAACTTGTTGGCGATTCGTTGCATTCCCGGCCTTCTGAAGTATACAAGGCGCTAAGCTGGAGACATGAAGTGACATGGGCAGGGAAACGGACGAAATTGAAGAGCCGCATCACGTAGCTGCTCTCACGCCCACTGATCAGTTCCGGGACACGCCAGCCGTTCTTATCGACGACGAGCGTTGATGACATGGTCGATCCAGATGCCTTGATCCACGAGGAAGCGATCCAGCAGGGTTGCCAGTGGTGGTCAAAGTCTTCACCGTGAAAGCTGACAAAACGTGTTGGCGAGTCATTGCATTCTCGTGCTTCCGAAGTATACTAGGCGCCAAGCTGGAGACATGAAGTAACCTAGGTAAAGAAACGGAATAAATTGAAGAGCCGCATCACGTAGCTGCTCCCACGTCCACTGAATAGTTCCGGGACACGCCAGCAGTTCTTATCGACGACGAGTGTTGATGACATAGTTGATCCGTTCATTGATCCACGAGGAAGCGATCCAGCAGGGTTGCCAATGGTGGTCAAAATCTTCACCGTGAAAGCTGACGAAACGTGTTGGCGAGTCGTTGCATTCTCGTGCTTCCGAAGTATACTAGGCGCCAAGCTGGAGACATGAAGTAACCTGGGCAAAGAAACGGAGGAAATCGAAGAGCCGCATCACTTAGCTGCTCCCACGCCCACTGAACAGTTCCTGGACACGCCAGCAATTCTTATCGACGACGAGTGTTGATAACATAGTTTATCCGGATCCCTTGATCCACGAGGAAGCGATCCAGCAGGGTTGCCAGTGGTGGACAATGTCTTCACCGTGAAAGCTGAAGAAACGTTTAGACGAGTCGCTGAATTCCCGTGCTTCCGATGATACAAGGCGCTAAGCTGGAGACTTGAAGTAACCTGGGGCAAAGAAACGGACGAAATTGAAGAGCCGCGTCACGTAGCTGCTCCCACGCCCACTGAACAGTTCCGGGACACGCCAGCAGTTCTTATGGATGAGGAGTGTTGATGACATAGTCGATCGGAATGCTTTGCTCCACGAGGAAGCGATCCAACAGGGTTGCCAGTGGTGGACAAAGTCTTCACCGTGAAAGCTGAAGAAACTTGTTGGCGATTCGTTGCATTCCCGGCCTTCTGAAGTATACAAGGCGCTAAGCTGGAGACATGAAGTGACATGGGCAGGGAAACGGACGAAATTGAAGAGCCGCATCACGTAGCTGCTCCCACGCCCACTGATCAGTTCCGGAACACACCAGCCGTTCTTATCGACGACGAGCGTTGATGACATAGTCGATCCAGATGCCTTGATCCACGAGGAAGCGATCCAGCAGGGTTGCCAGTGGTGGTCAAAGTCTTCACCGTGAAACCTGACGAAACGTGTTGGCGAGTGGTTGCATTACCGTGCTGCCGATGTATACAAGGCGCCAAGCTGGAGACATGAAGTAACCTGGGCAAAGAAACGGATAGATATTGAAGAGCCGCATCAGGTAGCTGCTCCCACGCCCACTGAACAGTTCCGGGATACGCCAGCAGTTCTTATCGACGACGAGTGTTGATGACATAGTTGATCCTGATGTCTTGTTTCACGAGGAAGCGATCCATCAGTGCTGCCAGTGGTGGTCAAAGTCTTCACCGTGAAAGCTGACGAAACATGTAGACGAGTCGTTGCATTCCCGTGCTTCCGAAGTATACAAGGCGCTAAGCTGGAGACATGAAGTAACATGAGCAAGGAAACGGACGAAATTCAAGAGCCGCGTCACGTAGCTGCTCCCACGCCTACTGAACAGTTCCGGGACACGCCAGCAGTTCTAAAGGACAACGAGTGTTGATGACATAGTCGATCCGTATGCCTTGATTCACGATAAGCGATCCAGCAGGGTTGCCAGTGGTGGTCAAAGTCTTCACCGTGAAAGCTGACGAACCGTGTTGGCGAGTCGTTGCATTCCCGTGTTTCTGAAGTATACAAGGCGCTAAGCTGGAGTCATGAAGTAACCTGGGCAAAGAAACGGACGAAATTGAAGAGCCGCATCACGTAGCTGCTCCCACGCCCACTGAACAGTTCCGGGACTCGCCAGCAGTTCTTATCGACGACGAGTGTTGATGACAAAGTCGATCCCGATGCCTTGCTCCACGAGGAAGCGATCCAACAGGGTTGCAAGCGAAGGTCAAAGTCTTCACCGTGAAAGCTGACGAAACTTGTTGGCGATTCGTTGCATTCCCGGGCTTCCGAAGTATACAAGGCGCTAAGCTGGAGACATGAAGTGACATGGGCAGGGAAACGGACGAAATTGAAGAGCCGCATCTCGTAGCTGCTCCCACGCCCACTGATCATTTCCGGGACACGCCAGCTGTTCTTATCGACGACGAGTGTTGATGACATAGTCGATCCAGATGCCTTGATCCACGAGGAAGCGATCCAGCAGGGTTGCCAGTGGTGGTAAAAGTCTTCACAGTGAAAGCTGACAAAACGTGTTGGCGAGTCGTTGCATTCCCGTGCTTCCGAAGTATACAAGGCGCCAAGCTGTAGACATGAAGTAACCTAGGTAAAGAAACGGAATAAATTAGAGCCGCATCACGTAGCTGCTCCCACGTCCACTGAATAGTTCCGGGACACGCCAGCAGTTCTTATCGACGATCAGTGTTGATGACATAGTTGATCCGTTCATTGATCCACGAGGAAGCGATCCAGCAGGGTTGCCAATGGTGGTCAAAATCTTCACCGTGAAAGCTGACAAAACGTGTTGGCGAGTCGTTGCATTCCCGTGCTTCCGAAGTATACGAGGCGCTAAGCTGGAGACATGAAGTAACCTGGGCAAAGAAACGGAGGAAATCGATGAGCCGCATCACGTAGCTGCTCCCACGCCCACTGAACAGTTCCTGGACACGCCAGCAATTCTTATCGACGACGAGTGTTGATAACATAGTTGATCCGGATCCCTTGATCCACGAGAAAGCGATCCAGCAGGGTTGCCAGTGGTGGACAAAGTTTTCACCGTGAAAGCTGAAGAATCTTGATGGCGATTCGTTGCATTCCCGGCCTTCTGAAGTATACAAGGCGCTAAGCTGGAGACATGAAGTGACATGGGCAGGGAAACGGACGAAATTGAAGAGCCGCATCACGTAGCTGCTCCCACGCCCACTGATCAGTTCCGGGACACGCCAGCTGTTCTTATCGACGACGAGTGTTGATGACATAGTCGATCCAGATGCCTTGATCCACGAGGAAGCGATCCAGCAGGGTTGCCAGTGGTGGTCAAAGTCTTCACCGTGAAAGCTGACAAAACGTGTTGGCGAGTCATTGCATTCTCGTGCTTCCGAAGTATACTAGGCGCCAAGCTGGAGACATGAAGTAACCTAGGTAAAGAAACGGAATAAATTGAAGAGCCGCATCACGTAGCTGCTCCCACGTCCACTGAATAGTTCCGAGACACGCCAGCAGTTCTTATCGACGACGAGTGTTGATGACATAGTTGATCCGTTCATTGATCCACGAGGAAGCGATCCAGCAGGGTTGCCAATGGTGGTCAAAATCTTCACCGTGAAAGCTGACGAAACGTGTTGGCGAGTCGTTGCATTCTCGTGCTTCCCAAGTATACTAGGCGCCAAGCTGGAGACATGAAGTAACCTGGGCAAAGAAACGGACGAAATTGAAGAGCCGCATCACGTAGCTGCTCCCACGCCCACTGAACAGTTCCGGGATACGCCAGCAGTTCTTATCGACGACGAGTGTTGATGACATAGTTGATCCGATTCATTGTTTCACGAGGAAGCGATCCATCAGTGCTGCCAGTGGTGGTCAAAGTCTTCACCGTGAAAGCTGACGAAACGTGTAGACGAGTCGTTGCATTCCCGTGCTTCCGAAGTATACAAGGCGCTAAGCTGGAGACATGAAGTAACCAGAGCAAAGAAACGGACGAAATTCAAGAGCCGCGTCACGTAGCTGCTCCCACGCCCACTGAACAGTTCTGGGACACGCCAGAAGTTCTAAGGGACGACGAGTGTTGATGAAATAGTCGATCCGTATGCCTTGAATCACGATGAAGCGATCCAGCAGGGTTGCTAGTGGTGGTCAAAGTCTTCAACGTGAAAGCTGACGAACCGTGTTGGCAAGTCGTTGCATTCCCATGCTTCTGAAGTATACAAGGCGCTAAGCTGGAGACATGAAGTAACCTGGGCAAAGAAACGGACGAAATTGAAGAGCCGCATCACGTAGCTGCTCCCACGCCCACTGAACAGTTCCGGGATACGCCAGCAGTTCTTATCGACGACGAGTGTTGATGACATAGTTGATCCCGATGTCTTGTTTCACGAGGAAGCGATCCATCAGTGCTGCCAGTGGTGGTCAAAGTCTTCACCGTGAAAGCTGACGAAACGTGTAGACGAGTCGTTGCATTCCCGTGCTTCCGAAGTATACAAGGCGTTAAGCTGGAGACATGAAGTAACCTGAGCAAAGAAACGGACGAATTTCAAGCGCCGCGCCACGTAGCTCCTCCCACGCCCACTGAACAGTTCCGGGAGACGCCAGCAGTTCTTATCGACGACGAGTGTTGATGCTATAGTCGATCCTGATGCCTTGATCCACGAGGAAGCGATCCAACAGGGTTGCCAGGGGTGGTCAAAGTCTTCACCGTGAAAGCTGACGAAACTTGTTGGCGATTCATTGCATTCCCGGGCTTCCGAAGTATACAAGGCGCTAAGCTGGAGACATGAAGTGACATGGGCAGGGAAACGGACGAAATTGAAGAGCCGCATCACGTAGCTGCTCCCACGCCCACTGATCAGTTCCGGGACACGCCAGCTGTTCTTATCGACGACGAGTGTTGATGACATAGTCGATCCAGATGCCTTGATCCACGAGGAAGCGATCCAGCAGGGTTGCCAGTGGTGGTCAAAGTCTTCACCGTGAAAGCTGACAAAACGTGTTGGCGAGTCATTGCATTCTCGTGCTTCCGAAGTACACTAGGCGCCAAGCTGGAGACATGAAGTAACCTAGGTAAAGAAACGGAATAAATTGAAGAGCCGCATCACGTAACTGCTCCCACGTCCACTGAATAGTTCCGGGACACGCCAGCAGTTTTTATCGACGATGAGTGTTGATGACATAGTTGATCCGTTCATTGATCCACGAGGAAGCGATCCAGCAGGGTTGCCAATGGTGGTCAAAATCTTCACCGTGAAAGCTGACGAAACGTGTTGGCGAGTCGTTGCATTCTCGTGCTTCCGAAGTATACTAGGCGCCAAGCTGGAGACATGAAGTAACCTGGGCAAAGAAACGGAGGAAATCGAAGAGCCGCATCACTTAGCTGCTCCCACGCCCACTGAACAGTTCCTGGACACGCCAGCAATTCTTATCGACGACGAGTGTTGATAACATAGTTTATCCGGATCCCTTGATCCACGAGGAAGCGATCCAGCAGGGTTGCCAGTGGTGGACAAAGTCTTCACCGTGAAAGCTGAAGAAACGTTTAGACGAGTCGCTGAATTCCCGTGCTTCCGATGTATACAAGGCGCTAAGCTGGAGACTTGAAGTAACCTGGGGCAAAGAAACGGACGAAATTGAAGAGCCGCGTCACGTAGCTGCTCCCACGCCCACTGAACAGTTCCGGGACACGCCAGCAGTTCTTATGGATGAGGAGTGTTGATGACATAGTCGATCGGAATGCTTTGCTCCACGAGGAAGCGATCCAACAGGGTTGCCAGTGGTGGACAAAGTCTTCACCGTGAAAGCTGAAGAAACTTGTTGGCGATTCGTTGCATTCCCGGCCTTCTGAAGTATACAAGGCGCTAAGCTGGAGACATGAAGTGACATGGGCAGGGAAACGGGCGAAATTGAAGAGCCGCATCACGTAGCTGCTCCCACGCCCACTGATCAGTTCCGGAACACACCAGCCGTTCTTATCGACGACGAGCGTTGATGACATAGTCGATCCAGATGCCTTGATCCACGAGGAAGCGATCCAGCAGGGTTGCCAGTGGTGGTCAAAGTCTTCACCGTGAAACCTGACGAAACGTGTTGGCGAGTGGTTGCATTACCGTGCTGCCGATGTATACAAGGCGCCAAGCTGGAGACATGAAGTAACCTGGGCAAAGAAACGGATAGATATTGAAGAGCCGCATCAGGTAGCTGCTCCCACGCCCACTGAACAGTTCCGGGATACGCCAGCAGTTCTTATCGACGACAAGTGTTGATGACATAGTTGATCCTGATGTCTTGTTTCACGAGGAAGCGATCCATCAGTGCTGCCAGTGGTGGTCAAAGTCTTCACCGTGAAAGCTGACGAAACATGTAGACGAGTCGTTGCATTCCCGTGCTTCCGAAGTATACAAGGCGCTAAGCTGGAGACATGAAGTAACATGAGCAAGGAAACGGACGAAATTCAAGAGCCGCGTCACGTAGCTGCTCCTACGCCTACTGAACAGTTCCGGGATACGCCAGCAGTTCTTATCGACGACAAGTGTTGATGACATAGTTGATCCTGATGTCTTGTTTCACGAGGAAGCGATCCATCAGTGCTGCCAGTGGTGGTCAAAGTCTTCACCATGAAAGCTGACGAACCGTGTTGGCGAGTCGTTGCATTCCCGTGCTTCTGAAGTATACAAGGCGCTAAGCTGGAGACATGAAGTAACCTGGGCAAAGAAACGGACGAAATTGAAGAGCCGCATCACGTAGCTGCTCCCACGCCCACTGAACAGTTCCGGGATACGCCAGCAGTTCTTATCGACGACGAGTGTTGAGGAAATAGTTTATCCTGATGTCTTGTTTCACGAGGAAGCGATCCATCAGTGCTGCCAGTGGTGGTCAAAGTCTTCACCGTGAAAGCTGACGAAACGTGTAGACGAGTCGTTGCATTCCCGTGCTTCCGAAGTATACAAGGCGTTAAGCTGGAGACATGAAGTAACCTGAGCAAAGGAACGGACGAATTTCAAGAGCCGCGCCACGTAGCTCCTCCCACGCCCACTGAACAGTTCCGGGACACGCCAGCAGTTCTAAAGGACGACGAGTGTTGATGACATAGTCGATCCGTATGCCTTGATTCACGATAAGCGATCCAGCAGGGTTGCCTGTGGTGGTCAAAGTCTTCACCGTGAAAGCTGACGAACCGTGTTGGCGAGTCGTTGCATTCCCGTGTTTCTGAAGTATACAAGGCGCTAAGCTGGAGTCATGAAGTAACCTGGGCAAAGAAACGGACGAAATTGAAGAGCCGCATCACGTAGCTGCTCCCACGCCCACTGAACAGTTCCGGGACTCGCCAGCAGTTCTTATCGACGACGAGTGTTGATGACAAAGTCGATCCCGATGCCTTGCTCCACGAGGAAGCGATCCAACAGGGTTGCAAGCGAAAGTCAAAGTCTTCACCCTGAAAGCTGACGAAACTTGTTGGCGATTCGTTGCATTCCCGGGCTTCCGAAGTATACAAGGCGCTAAGCTGGATACATGATGTGACATGGGCAGGGAAACGGACGAAATTGAAGAGCCGCATCACGTAGCTGCTCCCACGCCCACTGATCATTTCCGGGACACGCCAGCTGTTCTTATCGACGACGAGTGTTGATGACATAGTCGATCCAGATGCCTTGATCCACGAGGAAGCGATCCAGCAGGGTTGCCAGTGGTGGTAAAAGTCTTCACCGTGAAAGCTGACAAAACGTGTTGGCGAGTCGTTGCATTCCCGTGCTTCCGAAGTATACAAGGCGCCAAGCTGTAGACATGAAGTAACCTAGGTAAAGAAACGGAATAAATTAAAGAGCCGCATCACGTAGCTGCTCCCACGTCCACTGAATAGTTCCGGGACACGCCAGCAGTTCTTATCGACGATCAGTGTTGATGACATAGTTGATCCGTTCATTGATCCACGAGGAAGCGATCCAGCAGGGTTGCCAATGGTGGTCAAAATCTTCACCGTGAAAGCTGACAAAACGTGTTGGCGAGTCGTTGCATTCCCGTGCTTCCGAAGTATACGAGGCGCTAAGCTGGAGACATGAAGTAACCTGGGCAAAGAAACGGAGGAAATCGATGAGCCGCATCACTTAGCTGCTCCCACGCCCACTGAACAATTCCTGGACACGCCAGCAATTCTTATCGACGAAGAGTGTTGATAACATAGTTGATCCGGATCCCTTGATCCACGAGAAAGCGATCCAGCAGGGTTGCCAGTGGTGGACAAAGTTTTCACCGTGAAAGCTGAAGAATCTTGATGGCGATTCGTTGCATTCCCGGCCTTCTGAAGTATACAAGGCGCTCAGCTGGAGACATGAAGTGACATGGGCAGGGAAACGGACGAAATTGAAGAGCCGCATCACGTAGCTGCTCCCACGCCCACTGATCAGTTCCGGGACACGCCAGCTGTTCTTATCGACGACGAGTGTTGATGACATAGTCGATCCAGATGCCTTGATCCACGAGGAAGCGATCCAGCAGGGTTGCCAGTGGTGGTCAAAGTCTTCACCGTGAAAGCTGACAAAACGTGTTGGCGAGTCATTGCATTCTCGTGCTTCCGAAGTATACTAGGCGCCAAGCTGGAGACATGAAGTAACCTAGGTAAAGAAACGGAATAAATTGAAGAGCCGCATCACGTAGCTGCTCCCACGTCCACTGAATAGTTCCGAGACACGCCAGCAGTTCTTATCGACGACGAGTGTTGATGACATAGTTGATCCGTTCATTGATCCACGAGGAAGCGATCCAGCAGGGTTGCCAATGGTGGTCAAAATCACCGTGAAAGCCGACGAAACGTGTTGGCGAGTCGTTGCATTCTCGTGCTTCCCAAGTATACTAGGCGCCAAGCTGGAGACATGAAGTAACCTTGGCAAAGAAACGGACGAAATTGAAGAGCCGCATCACGTAGCTGCTCCCACGCCCACTGAACAGTTCCGGGATACGCCAGCAGTTCTTATCGACGACGAGTGTTGAGGAAATAGTTTATCCTGATGTCTTGTTTCACGAGGAAGCGATCCATCAGTGCTGCCAGTGGTGGTCAAAGTCTTCACCGTGAAAGCTGACGAAACGTGTAGACGAGTCGTTGCATTCCCGTGCTTCCGAAGTATACAAGGCGCTAAGCTGGAGACATGAAGTAACCAGAGCAAAGAAACGGACGCAATTCAAGAGCCGCGTCACGTAGCTGCTCCCACGCCCACTGAACAGTTCTGGGACACGCCAGAAGTTCTAAGGGACGACGAGTGTTGATGACATAGTCGATCCGTATGCCTTGAATCACGATGAAGCGATCCAGCAGGGTTGCTAGTGGTGGTCAAAGTCTTCAACGTGAAAGCTGACGAACCGTGTTGGCAAGTCGTTGCATTCCCGTGCTCCTGAAGTATAAAGGCGCTAAGCTGGAGACATGAAGTAACCTGGGCAAAGAAACGGACGAAATTGAAGAGCCGCATCACGTAGCTGCTCCCACGCCCACTGAACAGTTCCGGGATACGCCAGCAGTTCTTATCGACGACGAATGTTGATGACATAGTTGATCCCGATGTCTTGTTTCACGAGGAAGCGATCCATCAGTGCTGCCAGTGGTGGTCAAAGTCTTCACCGTGAAAGCTGACGAAACGTGTATATGAGTCGTTGCATTCCCGTGCTTCCGAAGTATACAAGGCGTTAAGCTGGAGACATGAAGTAACCTGAGCAAAGAAACGGACGAATTTCAAGCGCCGCGCCACGTAGCTCCTCCCACGCCCACTGAACAGTTCCGGGAGACGCCAGCAGTTCTTATCGACGACGAGTGTTGATGCTATAGTCGATGCTGATGCCTTGATCCACGAGGAAGCGATCCAACAGGGTTGCCAGGGGTGGTCAAAGTCTTCACCGTGAAAGCTGACGAAACTTGTTGGCGATTCATTGCATTCCCGGGCTTCCGAAGTATACGAGGCGCTAAGCTGGAGACTTGAAGTAACCTGGGGCAAAGAAACGGACGAAATTGAAGAGCCGCGTCACGTAGCTGCTCCCACGCCCACTGAACAGTTCCGGCACACGCCAGCAGTTCTTATGGATGAGGAGTGTTGATGACATAGTCGATCGGAATGCTTTGCTCCACGAGGAAGCGATCCAACAGGGTTGCCAGTGGTGGACAAAGTCTTCACCGTGAAAGCTGAAGAAACTTGTTGGCGATTCGTTGCATTCCCGGCCTTCTGAAGTATACAAGGCGCTAAGCTGGAGACATGAAGTGACATGGGCAGGGAAACGGACGAAATTGAAGAGCCGCATCACGTAGCTGCTCCCACGCCCACTGATCAGTTCCGGGACACGCCAGCTGTTCTTATCGACGACGAGTGTTGATGACATAGTCGATCCAGATGCCTTGATCCACGAGGAAGCGATCCAGCAGGGTTGCCAGTGGTGGTCAAAGTCTTCACCGTGAAAGCTGACAAAACGTGTTGGCGAGTCATTGCATTCTCGTGCTTCCGAAGTACACTAGGCGCCAAGCTGGAGACATGAAGTAACCTAGGTAAAGAAACGGAATAAATTGAAGAGCCGCATCACGTAACTGCTCCCACGTCCACTGAATAGTTCCGGGACACGCCAGCAGTTTTTATCGACGATGAGTGTTGATGACATAGTTGATCCGTTCATTGATCCACGAGGAAGCGATCCAGCAGGGTTGCCAATGGTGGTCAAAATCTTCACCGTTAAAGCTGACAAAACGTGTTGGCGAGTCGTTGCATTCCCGTGCTTCCGAAGTATACGAGGCGCTAAGCTGGAGACATGAAGTAACCTGGGCAAAGAAACGGAGGAAATCGAAGAGCCCCATCACTTAGCTGCTCCCACGCCCACTGAACAGTTCCTGGGCACGCCAGCAATTCTTATCGACGGCGAGTGTTGATAACATAGTTGATCCGGATCCCTTGATCCACGAGGAAGCGATCTAGCAGGGTTGCCAGTGGTGGAAAAAGTCTTCACCGTGAAAGCTGAAGAAACTTGTTGGCGATTCGTTGCATTCCCGGCCTTCTGAAGTATACAAGGCGCTAAGCTGGAGACATGAAGTGACATGGGCAGGGAAACGGACGAAATTGAAGAGCCGCATCACGTAGCTGCTCCCACGCCCACTGATCAGTTCAGGGACACGCCAGCCGTTCTTATCGACGACGAGCGTTGATGACATAGTCGATCCAGATGCCTTGATCCACGAGGAAGCGATCCAGCAGGGTTGCCAGTGGTGGTCAAAGTCTTCACCGTGAAAGCTGACAAAACGTGTTGGCGAGTCATTGCATTCTCGTGCTTCCGAAGTATACTAGGCGCCAAGCTGGAGACATGAAGTAACCTAGGTAAAGAAACGGAATAAATTGAAGAGCCGCATCACGTAGCTGCTCCCACGTCCACTGAATAGTTCCGGGACACGCCAGCAGTTCTTATCGACGACGAGTGTTGATGACATAGTTGATCCGTTCATTGATCCACGAGGAAGCGATCCAGCAGGGTTGCCAATGGTGGTCAAAATCTTCACCGTGAAAGCTGACGAAACGTGTTGGCGAGTCGTTGCATTCTCGTGCTTCCGAAGTATACTAGGCGCCAAGCTGGAGACATGAAGTAACCTGGGCAAAGAAACGGAGGAAATCGAAGAGCCGCATCACTTAGCTGCTCCCACGCCCACTGAACAGTTCCTGGACACGCCAGCAATTCTTATCGACGACGAGTGTTGATAACATAGTTTATCCGGATCCCTTGATCCACGAGGAAGCGATCCAGCAGGGTTGCCAGTGGTGGACAAAGTCTTCACCGTGAAAGCTGAAGAAACGTTTAGACGAGTCGCTGAATTCCCGTGCTTCCGATGTATACAAGGCGCTAAGCTGGAGACTTGAAGTAACCTGGGGCAAAGAAACGGACGAAATTGAAGAGCCGCGTCACGTAGCTGCTCCCACGCCCACTGCACACTTCCGGGACACGCCAGCAGTTCTTATGGATGAGGAGTGTTGATGACATAGTCGATCGGAATGCTTTGCTCCACGAGGAAGCGATCCAACAGGGTTGCCAGTGGTGGACAAAGTCTTCACCGTGAAAGCTGAAGAAACTTGTTGGCGATTCGTTGCATTCCCGGCCTTCTGAAGTATACAAGGCGCTAAGCTGGAGACATGAAGTGACATGGGCAGGGAAACGGGCGAAATTGAAGAGCCGCATCACGTAGCTGCTCCCACGCCCACTGATCAGTTCCGGAACACACCAGCCGTTCTTATCGACGACGAGCGTTGATGACATAGTCGATCCAGATGCCTTGATCCACGAGGAAGCGATCCAGCAGGGTTGCCAGTGGTGGTCAAAGTCTTCACCGTGAAAGCTGACAAAACGTGTTGGCGAGTCATTTCATTCTCGTGCTTCCGAAGTATACTAGGCGCCATGCTGGAGACATGAAGTAACCTAGGTAAAGAAACGGAATAAATTGAAGAGCCGCATCACGTAGCTGCTCCCACGTCCACTGAATATTTCCGGGACACGCCAGCAGTTCTTATCGACGACGAGTGTTGATGACATAGTTGATCCGTTCATTGATCCACGAGGAAGCGATCCAGCAGGGTTGCCAATGGTGGTCAAAATCTTCACCGTGAAAGCTGACGAAACGTGTTGGCGAGTCGTTGCATTCTCGTGCTTCCGAAGTATACTAGGCGCCAAGCTGGAGACATGAAGTAACCTGGGCAAAGAAACGGAGGAAATCGAAGAGCCGCATCACTTAGCTGCTCCCACGCCCACTGAACAGTTCCGGGACACGCCAGCAGTTCTTATGGATGAGGAATGTTGATGACATAGTCGATCCGGATGTCTTGATCCACGAGGAAGCGATCCAGCAGGTTTGCCAATGGTGGTCAGTCTTCACCGTGAAAGCTGACGAAACGTGTTGGCGAGTCGTTGAATTCCTGTGATTCCGAAGTATACAAGGCGCTAAGCTGGACGCATGTAGTAGCCTGGGCAAAGAAACGGACGAAATTGAAGAGCCGCGTCACGTAGCTGCTCCCACGCTCACTGAACAGTTCCGGGAGACGCCAGCAGTTCTTATCGACGACGAGTGTTGATGCTATAGTCGATCCTGATGCCTTGATCCACGAGGAAGCGATCCAACAGGGTTGCCAGTGGTGGTCAAAGTCTTCACCGTGAAAGCTGACAAAACGTGTTGGCGAGTCATTGCATTCTCGTGCTTCCGAAGTATACTAGGCGCCAAGCTGGAGACATGAAGTAACCTAGGTAAAGAAACGGAATAAATTGAAGAGCCACATCACGTAGCTGCTCCCACGTCCACTGAATAGTTCCGGGACACGCCAGCAGTTCTTATCGACGACGAGTGTTGAAGACGTAGTTGATCCGTTCATTGATCCACGAGGAAGCGATCCAGCAGGGTTGCCAGTGGTGGACAAAGTCTTCACCCTGAAAGCTGAAGAAACTTGTTAGCGATTCGTTGCATTCCCGGCCTTCTGAGTATACAAGGCGCTAAGCTGGAGACATGAAGTGACATGGGCAGGGAAACGGACGAAATTGAAGAGCCGCATCACGTAGCTGCTCCCACGCCCACTGATCAGTTCCGGGACACGCCAGCAGTTCTTATCGACGACGAGTGTTGATGACATAGTTGATCCGTTCATTGATCCACGAGGAAGCGATCCAGCAGGGTTGCCAATGGTGGTCAAAATCTTCACCGTGAAAGCTGACGAAACGTGTTGGCGAGTCGTTGCATTCTCGTGCTTCCGAAGTATACTAGGCGCCAAGCTGGAGACATGAAGTAACCTGGGCAAAGAAACGGACGAAATTGAAGAGCCGCATCACGTAGCTGCTCCCACGCCCACTGAACAGTTCCGGGATACGCCAGCAGTTCTTATCGACGACGAGTGTTGAGGACATAGTTTATCCTGATGTCTTGTTTCATGAGGAAGCGATCCATCAGTGCTGCCAGTGGTGGTCAAAGTCTTCACCGTGAAAGCTGACGAAACGTGTAGACGAGTCGTTGCATTCCCGTGCTTCCGAAGTATACAAGGCGCTAAGCTGGAGACATGAAGTAACCAGAGCAAAGAAACGGACGAAATTCAAGAGCCGCGTCACGTAGCTGCTCCCACGCCCACTGAACAGTTCTGGGACACGCCAGAAGTTCTAAGAGACGACGAGTGTTGATGACATAGTCGATCCGTATGCCTTGATTCACGATGAAGCGATCCAGCAGGGTTGCCAGTGGTGGTCAAAGTCTTCAACGTGAAAGCTGACGAACCGTGTTGGCAAGTCGTTGCATTCCCGTGCTTCTGAAGTATACAAGGCGCTAATCTGGAGACATGAAGTAACCTGGGCAAAGAACCGGACGAAATTGAAGAGCCGCGTCACGTAGCTGCTCCCACGCCCACTGAACAGTTCCGGGAGACGCCAGCAGTTCTTATCGACGACGAGTGTTGATGCTATAGTTGATCCTGATCCTTGATCCACGAGGAAGCGATCCAACAGTGTTGCCAGGGGTGGTCAAAGTCTTCACCGTGAAAGCTGACGAACCGTGTTGGCGAGTCGTTGCATTCCCGTGTTTCTGAAGTATACAAGGCGCTAAGCTGGAGTCATGAAGTAACCTGGGCAAAGAAACGGACGAAATTGAAGAGCCGCATCACGTAGCTGCTCCCACGCCCACTGAATATTTCCGGGACACGCCAGCAGTTCTTATCGACGACGAGTGTTGATGCTATAGTTGATCCTGATCCTTGATCCACGAGGAAGCGATCCAACAGTGTTGCCAGGGGTGGTCAAAGTCTTCACCGTGAAAGCTGACGAACCGTGTTGGCGAGTCGTTGCATTCCCGTGTTTCTGAAGTATACAAGGCGCTAAGCTGGAGTCATGAAGTAACCTGGGGCAAAGAAACGGACGAAATTGAAGAGCCGCGTCACGTAGCTGCTCCCACGCCCACTGAACAGTTCCGGGACACGCCAGCAGTTCTTATCGACGACGAGTGTTGATTACAAAGTCGATCCCGATGCTTTGCTCCACGAGGAAGCGATCCAACAGGGTTGCAAGCGAAGGTCAAAGTCTTCACCGTGAAAGCTGACGAAACTTGTTGGCGATTCGTTGCATTCCCGGGCTTCCGAAGTATACAAGGCGCTAAGCTGGAGACATGAAGTGACATGGGCAGGGAAACGGACGAAAATGAAGAGCCGCATCACGTAGCTGCTCCCACGCCCACTGATCATTTCCGGGACACGCCAGCTGTTCTTATCGACGACGAGTTTTGATGACATAGTCGATCCAGATGCCTTGATCCACGAGGAAGCGATCCAGCAGGGTTGCCAGTGGTGGTAAATGTCTTCACCGTGAAAGCTGACAAAACGTGTTGGCGAGTCGTTGCATTCCCGTGCTTCCGAAGTATACAAGGCGCCAAGCTGGAGACATCAAGTAACCTAGGTAAAGAAACGGAATAAATTGAAGAGCCGCATCACGTAGCTGCTCCCACGTCCACTGAATATTTCCGGGACACGCCAGCAGTTCTTATCGACGACGAGTGTTGATGACATAGTTGATCCGTTCATTGATCCACGAGGAAGCGATCCAGCAGGGTTGCCAATGGTGGTCAAAGTCTTCACCGTGAAAGCTGACGAAACGTGTTGGCGAGTCGTTGCATTCTCGTGCTTCCGAAGTATACTAGGCGCCAAGCTGGAGACATGAAGTAACCTGGGCAAAGAAACGGAGGAAATCGAAGAGCCGCATCACTTAGCTGCTCCCACGCCCACTGAACAGTTCCGGGACACGCCAGCAGTTCTTATGGATGAGGAATGTTGATGACATAGTCGATCGGGATGCCTTGATCCACGAGGAAGCGATCCAGCAAGGTTACCAATGGTGGTCAAAGTCTCCACCGTGAAAGCTGACAAAACGTGTTGGCGAGTCGTTGCATTCCCGTGCTTCCGAAGTATACAAGGCGCAAAGCTGGAGACATGAAGTAACCTGGGCAAAGAAACGGACGAAATTGAAGACCCGCGTCACGTAGCTGCTCCCACGCCCACTGAACAGTTCCGGGACACGCCAGCAGTTCTTATGGACGACGAGTTTGATGACATAGTCGATCCGGATGTCTTGATCCACGAGGAAGCGATCCAGCAGGTTTGCCAATGGTGGTCAGTCTTCACCGTGAAAGCTGACGAAACGTGTTGGCGAGTCGTTGAATTCCTGTGATTCCGAAGTATACAAGGCGCTAAGCTGGACGCATGTAGTAGCCTGGGCAAAGAAACGGACGAAATTGAAGAGCCGCGTCACGTAGCTGCTCCCACGCTCACTGAACAGTTCCGGGAGACGCCAGCAGTTCTTATCGACGACGAGTGTTGATGCTATAGTCGATCCTGATGCCTTGATCCACGAGGAAGCGATCCAACAGGGTTGCCAGTGGTGGTCAAAGTCTTCACCGTGAAAGCTGACAAAACGTGTTGGCGAGTCATTGCATTCTCGTGCTTCCGAAGTATACTAGGCGCCAAGCTGGAGACATGAAGTAACCTAGGTAAAGAAACGGAATAAATTGAAGAGCCACATCACGTAGCTGCTCCCACGTCCACTGAATAGTTCCGGGACACGCCAGCAGTTCTTATCGACGACGAGTGTTGATGACATAGTTGATCCGTTCATTGATCCACGAGGAAGCGATCCAGCAGGGTTGCCAATGGTGGTCAAAATCTTCACCGTGAAAGCTGACGAAACGTGTTGGCGAGTCGTTGCATTCTCGTGCTTCCGAAGTATACTAGGCGCCAAGCTGGAGACATGAAGTAACCTGGGCAAAGAAACGGAGGAAATCGAAGAGCCGCATCACTTAGCTGCTCCCACGCCCACTGAACAGTTCCTGGACACGCCAGCAATTCTTATCGACGACGAGTGTTGATAACATAGTTGATCCGGTTCCCTTGATCCACGAGGAAGCGATCCAGCAGGGTTGCCAGTGGTGGACAAAGTCTTCACCGTGAAAGCTGAAGAAACGTTTAGACGAGTCGCTGAATTCCCGTGCTTCCGACGTATACAAGGCGCTAAGCTGGAGACTTGAAGTAACCTGGGGCAAAGAAACGGACGAAATTGAAGACCCGCGTCACGTAGCTGCTCCCGCGCTCACTGAACAGTTCCGGGAGACGCCAGCAGTTCTTATCGACGACGAGTGTTGATGCTATAGTCGATCCTGATGCCTTGATCCACGAGGAAGCGATCCAACAGGGTTGCCAGGGGTGGTCAAAGTCTTCACCGTGAAAGCTGACGAACCGTGTTGGCGAGTCGTTGCATTCCCGTGTTTCTGAAGTATACAAGGCGCTAAGCTGGAGTCATGAAGTAACCTGGGCAAAGAAACGGACGAAATTGAAGAGCCGCATCACGTAGCTGCTCCCACGCCCACTGAACAGTTCCGGGACTCGCCAGCAGTTCTTATCGACGACGAGTGTTGATGACAAAGTCGATCCCGATGCTTTGCTCCACGAGGAAGCGATCCAGCAGGGTTGCCAGTGGTGGACAAAGTCTTCACCCTGAAAGCTGAAGAAACTTGTTAGCGATTCGTTGCATTCCCGGCCTTCTGAGTATACAAGGCGCTAAGCTGGAGACATGAAGTGACATGGGCAGGGAAACGGACGAAATTGAAGTGCCGCATCACGTAGCTGCTCCCACGCCCACTGATCAGTTCCGGGACACGCCAGCAGTTCTTATCGACGACGAGTGTTGATGACATAGTTGATCCGTTCATTGATCCACGAGGAAGCGATCCAGCAGGGTTGCCAATGGTGGTCAAAATCTTCACCGTGAAAGCTGACGAAACGTGTTGGCGAGTCGTTGCATTCTCGTGCTTCCGAAGTATACTAGGCGCCAAGCTGGAGACATGAAGTAACCTGGGCAAAGAAACGGACGAAATTGAAGAGCCGCATCACGTAGCTGCTCCCACGCCCACTGAACAGTTCCGGGATACGCCAGCAGTTCTTATCGACGACGAGTGTTGAGGACATAGTTTATCCTGATGTCTTGTTTCATGAGGAAGCGATCCATCAGTGCTGCCAGTGGTGGTCAAAGTCTTCACCGTGAAAGCTGACGAAACGTGTAGACGAGTCGTTGCATTCCCGTGCTTCCGAAGTATACAAGGCGCTAAGCTGGAGACATGAAGTAACCAGAGCAAAGAAACGGACGAAATTCAAGAGCCGCGTCACGTAGCTGCTCCCACGCCCACTGAACAGTTCTGGGACACGCCAGAAGTTCTAAGAGACGACGAGTGTTGATGACATAGTCGATCCGTATGCCTTGATTCACGATGAAGCGATCCAGCAGGGTTGCCAGTGGTGGTCAAAGTCTTCAACGTGAAAGCTGACGAACCGTGTTGGCAAGTCGTTGCATTCCCGTGCTTCTGAAGTATACAAGGCGCTAATCTGGAGACATGAAGTAACCTGGGCAAAGAACCGGACGAAATTGAAGAGCCGCGTCACGTAGCTGCTCCCACGCCCACTGAACAGTTCCGGGAGACGCCAGCAGTTCTTATCGACGACGACTGTTGATGCTATAGTTGATCCTGATCCTTGATCCACGAGGAAGCGATCCAACAGTGTTGCCAGGGGTGGTCAAAGTCTTCACCGTGAAAGCTGACGAACCGTGTTGGCGAGTCGTTGCATTCCCGTGTTTCTGAAGTATACAAGGCGCTAAGCTGGAGTCATGAAGTAACCTGGGCAAAGAAACGGACGAAATTGAAGAGCCGCATCACGTAGCTGCTCCCACGCCCACTGAACAGTTCCGAGACTCGCCAGCAGTTCTTATCGACGACGAGTGTTGATGACATAGTCGATCGGGATGCCTTGATCCACGAGGAAGCGATCCAGCAAGGTTACCAATGGTGGTCAAAGTCTCCACCGTGAAAGCTGACAAAACGTGTTGGCGAGTCGTTGCATTCCCGTGCTTCCGAAGTATACAAGGCGCAAAGCTGTAGACATGAAGTAACCTGGGCAAAGAAACGGACGAAATTGAAGACCCGCGTCACGTAGCTGCTCCCACGCCCACTGAACAGTTCCGGGACACGCCAGCAGTTCTTATGGACGACGAGTTTGATGACATAGTCGATCCGGATGTCTTGATCCACGAGGAAGCGATCCAGCAGGTTTGCCAATGGTGGTCAGTCTTCACCGTGAAAGCTGACGAAACGTGTTGGCGAGTCGTTGAATTCCTGTGATTCCGAAGTATACAAGGCGCTAAGCTGGACGCATGTAGTAGCCTGGGCAAAGAAACGGACGAAATTGAAGAGCCGCGTCACGTAGCTGCTCCCACGCTCACTGAACAGTTCCGGGAGACGCCAGCAGCTCTTATCGACGACGAGTGTTGATGCTATAGTCGATCCTGATGCCTTGATCCACGAGGAAGCGATCCAACAGGGTTGCCAGTGGTGGTCAAAGTCTTCACCGTGAAAGCTGACAAAACGTGTTGGCGAGTCATTGCATTCTCGTGCTTCCGAAGTATACTAGGCGCCAAGCTGGAGACATGAAGTAACCTAGGTAAAGAAACGGAATAAATTGAAGAGCCACATCACGTAGCTGCTCCCACGTCCACTGAATAGTTCCGGGACACGCCAGCAGTTCTTATCGACGACGAGTGTTGAAGACGTAGTTGATCCGTTCATTGATCCACGAGGAAGCGATCCAGCAGGGTTGCCAATGGTGGTCAAAATCTTCACCGTGAAAGCTGACGAAACGTGTTGGCGAGTCGTTGCATTCTCGTGCTTCCGAAGTATACTAGGCGCCAAGCTGGAGACATGAAGTAACCTGGGCAAAGAAACGGAGGAAATCGAAGAGCCGCATCACTTAGCTGCTCCCACGCCCACTGAACAGTTCCTGGACACGCCAGCAATTCTTATCGACGACGAGTGTTGATAACATAGTTGATCCGGATCCCTTGATCCACGAGGAAGCGATCCAGCAGGGTTGCCAGTGGTGGACAAAGTCTTCACCGTGAAAGCTGAAGAAACGTTTGGACGAGTCGCTGAATTCCCGTGCTTCCGACGTATACAAGGCGCTAAGCTGGAGACTTGAAGTAACCTGGGGCAAAGAAACAGACGAAATTGAAGAGCCGCGTCACGTAGCTGCTCCCACGCTCACTGAACAGTTCCGGGAGACGCCAGCAGTTCTTATCGACGACGAGTGTTGATGCTATAGTCGATCCTGATGCCTTGATCCACGAGGAAGCGATCCAACAGGGTTGCCAGGGGTGGTCAAAGTCTTCACCGTGAAAGCTGACGAACCGTGTTGGCGAGTCGTTGCATTCCCGTGTTTCTGAAGTATACAAGGCGCTAAGCTGGAGTCATGAAGTAACCTGGGCAAAGAAACGGACGAAATTGAAGAGCCGCATCACGTAGCTGCTCCCACGCCCACTGAACAGTTCCGGGACTCGCCAGCAGTTCTTATCGACGACGAGTGTTGATGACAAAGTCGATCCCGATGCTTTGCTCCACGAGGAAGCAATCCAGCAGGGTTGCCAGTGGTGGACAAAGTCTTCACCCTGAAAGCTGAAGAAACTTGTTAGCGATTCGTTGCATTCCCGGCCTTCTGAGTATACAAGGCGCTAAGCTGGAGACATGAAGTGACATGGGCAGGGAAACGGACGAAATTGAAGAGCCGCATCACGTAGCTGCTCCCACGCCCACTGATCAGTTCCGGGACACGCCAGCAGTTCTTATCGACGACGAGTGTTGATGACATAGTTGATCCGTTCATTGATACACGAGGAAGCGATCCAGCAGGGTTGCCAATGGTGGTCAAAATCTTCACCGTGAAAGCTGACGAAACGTGTTGGCGAGTCGTTGCATTCTCGTGCTTCCGAAGTATACTAGGCGCCAAGCTGGAGACATGAAGTAACCTGGGCAAAGAACCGGACGAAATTGAAGAGCCGCATCACGTAGCTGCTCCCACGCCCACTGATCAGTTCCGGGACACGCCAGCAGTTCTTATCGACGACGAGTGTTGATGACATAGTTGATCCGTTCATTGATCCACGAGGAAGCGATCCAGCAGGGTTGCCAATGGTGGTCAAAATCTTCACCGTGAAAGCTGACGAAACGTGTTGGCGAGTCGTTGCATTCTCGTGCTTCCGAAGTATACTAGGCGCCAAGCTGGAGACATGAAGTAACCTGGGCAAAGAAACGGACGAAATTGAAGAGCCGCATCACGTAGCTGCTCCCACGCCCACTGAACAGTTCCGGGATACGCCAGCAGTTCTTATCGACGACGAGTGTTGAGGACATAGTTTATCCTGATGTCTTGTTTCATGAGGAAGCGAACCATCAGTGCTGCCAGTGGTGGTCAAAGTCTTCACCGTGAAAGCTGACGAAACGTGTAGACGAGTCGTTGCATTCCCGTGCTTCCGAAGTATACAAGGCGCTAAGCTGGAGACATGAAGTAACCAGAGCAAAGAAACGGACGAAATTCAAGAGCCGCGTCACGTAGCTGCTCCCACGCCCACTGAACAGTTCTGGGACACGCCAGAAGTTCTAAGAGACGACGAGTGTTGATGACATAGTCGATCCGTATGCCTTGATTCACGATGAAGCGAACCAGCAGGGTTGCCAGTGGTGGTCAAAGTCTTCAACGTGAAAGCTGACGAACCGTGTTGGCAAGTCGTTGCATTCCCGTGCTTCTGAAGTATACAAGGCGCTAATCTGGAGACATGAAGTAACCTGGGCAAAGAACCGGACGAAATTGAAGAGCCGCGTCACGTAGCTGCTCCCACGCCCACTGAACAGTTCCGGGAGACGCCAGCAGTTCTTATCGACGACGAGTGTTGATGCTATAGTTGATCCTGATCCTTGATCCACGAGGAAGCGATCCAACAGTGTTGCCAGGGGTGGTCAAAGTCTTCACCGTGAAAGCTGACGAACCGTGTTGGCGAGTCGTTGCATTCCCGTGTTTCTGAAGTATACAAGGCGCTAAGCTGGAGTCATGAAGTAACCTGGGCAAAGAAACGGACGAAATTGAAGAGCCGCATCACGTAGCTGCTCCCACGCCCACTGAACAGTTCCGAGACTCGCCAGCAGTTCTTATCGACGACGAGTGTTGATGACAAAGTCGATCCCGATGCTTTGCTCCACGAGGAAGCGATCCAACAGGGTTGCAAGCGAAGGTCAAAGTCTTCACCGTGAAAGCTGACGAAACTTGTTGGCGATTCGTTGCATTCCCGGGCTTCCGAAGTATACAAGGCGCTAAGCTGGAGACATGAAGTGACATGGGCAGGGAAACGGACGAAAATGAAGAGCCGCATCACGTAGCTGCTCCCACGCCCACTGATCATTTCCGGGACACGCCAGCTGTTCTTATCGACGACGAGTGTTGATGACATAGTCGATCCAGATGCCTTGATCCACGAGGAAGCGATCCAGCAGGGTTGCCAGTGGTGGTAAAAGTCTTCACCGTGAAAGCTGACAAAACGTGTTGGCGAGTCGTTGCATTCCCGTGCTTCCGAAGTATACAAGGCGCCAAGCTGGAGACATCAAGTAACCTAGGTAAAGAAACGGAATAAATTGAAGAGCCGCATCACGTAGCTGCTCCCACGTCCACTGAATAGTTCCGGGACACGCCAGCAGTTCTTATCGACGATCAGTGTTGATGACATAGTTGATCCGTTCATTGATCCACGAGGAAGCGATCCAGCAGGGTTGCCAATGGTGGTCAAAATCTTCACCGTGAAAGCTGACAAAACGTGTTGGCGAGTCATTGCATTCCCGTGCTTCCGAAGTATACGAGGCGCTAAGCTGGAGACATGAAGTAACCTGGGCAAAGAAACGGAGGAAATCGATGAGCCGCATCACTGAGCTGCTCCCACGCCCACTGAACAGTTCCTGGACACGCCAGCAATTCTTATCGACGACGAGTGTTGATAACATAGTTGATCCGGATCCCTTGATCCACGAGAAAGCGATCCAGCAGGGTTGCCAGTGGTGGACAAAGTCTTCACCGTGAAAACTGACGAAACGTGTAGACGAGTCGTTGCATTCCCGTGCTTCCGAAGTATACAAGGCGCTAAGCTGGAGACATGAAGTAACCAGAGCAAAGAAACGGACGAAATTCAAGAGCCGCTTCACGTAGCTGCTCCCACGCCCACTGAACAGTTCTGGGACACGCCAGAAGTTCTAAGGGACGACGAGTGTTGATGACATAGTCGATCCGTATGCCTTGAATCACGATGAAGCGATCCAGCAGGGTTGCTAGTGGTGGTC
This sequence comes from Amblyomma americanum, assembly GCA_030143305.2. NCBI lineage: Eukaryota > Metazoa > Arthropoda > Arachnida > Ixodida > Ixodidae > Amblyomma > Amblyomma americanum. Next base: position 210,396 of record JARKHS020036500.1, on the reverse strand, counting down.
AAAGTCTTCAACGTGAAAGCTGACTAACCGTGTTGGCAAGTCGTTGCATTCCCGTGCTTCTGAAGTATACAAGGCGCTAAGCTGGAGACATGAAGTAACCTGGGCAAAGAAACGGACGAAATTGAAGAGCCGCATCACGTAGCTGCTCCCACGCCCACTGAACAGTTCCGGGATACGCCAGCAGTTCTTATCGACGACGAGTGTTGATGACATAGTTGATCCTGATGTCTCGTTTCACGAGGAAGCGATCCATCAGTGCTGCCAGTGGTGGTCAAAGTCTTCACCGTGAAAGCTGACGAAACGTGTAGACGAGTCGTTGCATTCCCGTGCTTCCGAAGTATACAAGGCGTTAAGCTGGAGACATGAAGTAACCTGAGCAAAGAAACAGACGAATTTCAAGAGCCGCGCCACGTAGCTCCTCCCACGCCCACTGAACAGTTCCGGGAGACGCCAGCAGTTCTTATCGACGACGAGTGTTGATGCTATAGTCGATCCTGATGCCTTGATCCACGAGGAAGCGATCCAACAGGGTTGCCAGGGGTGGTCAAAGTCTTCACCGTGAAAGCTGACGAACCGTGTTGGCGAGTCGTTGCATTCCCGTGTTTCTGAAGTATACAAGGCGCTAAGCTGGAGTCATGAAGTAACCTGGGCAAAGAAACGGACGAAATTGAAGAGCCGCATCACGTAGCTGCTCCCACGCCCACTGAACAGTTCCGGGACTCGCCAGCAGTTCTTATCGACGACGAGTGTTGATGACAAAGTCGATCCCGATGCTTTGCTCCACGAGGAAGCGATCCAACAGGGTTGCCAGCGAATGTCAGTCTTCACCGTGAAAGCTGACGAACCGTGTTGGCGAGTCGTTGCATTCCCGTGTTTCTGAAGTATACAAGGCGCTAAGCTGGAGTCATGAAGTAACCTGGGCACGGAAACGAACGAAATTGAAGAGCCGCATCACGTAGCTGCTCCCACGCCCACTGAACAGCTCCAGGACACGCCAGCCGTTCTTATCGACGTCGAGTGTTGATGACATAGTTGATCCGTATGCATTGATCCACGAGGAAGCGATCCAGCAGGTTTGCCAGTGAAGGTCAAAGTCTTCACCGTGAAAGCTGACGAAACGTGTTGGCGAGTCGTTGCATTCCCGTGCTTCCGAAGTATACAAGGCGCTAAGCTGGAGACATGAAGTAACTGGGGCAAAGAAACGGAGGAAATCGAAGAGCCGCATCACGTAGCTGCACCCACGCCCACTGAACAGTTCCGGGACACGCCAGCAGTTCTTATCGACCACGTGTGTTGATGACAAAGTTGATCCGGATGCCTTGATTCACGAGGAAGCGATCCAGCAGGGTTTCAAGCGGTGGTCAAAGCCTTCACCGTGAAAGCTGACGAAACGTGTAGACGAGTCGTTGCATTCCCGTGCTGCCGATGTATACAAGGCGCCAAGCTGGAGACATGAAGTAACCTGGGCAAAGAAACGGATAGATATTGATGAGCCGCATCAGGTAGCTGCTCCCACGCCCACTGAACAGTTCCGGGATACGCCAGCAGTTCTTATCGACGACAAGTGTTGATGACATAGTTGATCCTGATGTCTTGTTTCACGAGGAAGCGATCCATCAGTGCTGCCAGTGGTGGTCAAAGTCTTCACCGTGAAAGCTGACGAAACATGTAGACGAGTCGTTGCATTCCCGTGCTTCCGAAGTATACAAGGCGCTAAGCTGGAGACATGAAGTAACATGAGCAAGGAAACGGACGAAATTCAAGAGCCGCGTCACGTAGCTGCTCCCACGCCCACTGAACAGTTCCGGGATACGCCAGCAGTTCTTATCGACGACGAGTGTTGAGGAAATAGTTTATCCTGATGTCTTGTTTCACGAGGAAGCGATCCATCAGTGCTGCCAGTGGTGGTCAAAGTCTTCACCGTGAAAGCTGACGAAACGTGTAGACGAGTCGTTGCATTCCCGTGCTTCCGAAGTATACAAGGCGTTAAGCTGGAGACATGAAGTAACCTGAGCAAAGGAACGGACGAATTTCAAGAGCCGCGCCACGTAGCTCCTCCAACGCCCACTGAACAGTTCCGGGACACGCCAGCAGTTCTAAAGGACGACGAGTGTTGATGACATAGTCGATCCGTATGCCTTGATTCACGATAAGCGATCCAGCAGGGTTGCCAGTGGTGGTCAAAGTCTTCACCGTGAAAGCTGACGAACCGTGTTGGCGAGTCGTTGCATTCCCGTGCTTCCGAAGTATACAAGGCGCTAAGCTGGAGACATGAAGTAACCAGAGCAAAGAAACGGACGAAATTCAAGAGCCGCGTCACGTAGCTGCTCCCACGCCCACTGAACAGTTCTGGGACACGCCAGAAGTTCTAAGAGACGACGAGTGTTGATGACATAGTCGATCCGTATGCCTTGATTCACGATGAAGCGATCCAGCAGGGTTGCCAGTGGTGGACAAAGTCTTCACCCTGAAAGCTGAAGAAACTTGTTAGCGATTCGTTGCATTCCCGGCCTTCTGAGTATACAAGGCGCTAAGCTGGAGACATGAAGTGACATGGGCAGGGAAACGGACGAAATTGAAGAGCCGCATCACGTAGCTGCTCCCACGCCCACTGATCAGTTCCGGGACACGCCAGCAGTTCTTATCGACGACGAGTGTTGATGACATAGTTGATCCGTTCATTGATCCACGAGGAAGCGATCCAACAGGGTTGCCAATGGTGGTCAAAATCTTCACCGTGAAAGCTGACGAAACGTGTTGGCGAGTCGTTGCATTCTCGTGCTTCCGAAGTATACTAGGCGCCAAGCTGGAGACATGAAGTAACCTGGGCAAAGAACCGGACGAAATTGAAGAGCCGCATCACGTAGCTGCTCCCACGCCCACTGAACAGTTCCGGGATACGCCAGCAGTTCTTATCGACGACGAGTGTTGAGGACATAGTTTATCCTGATGTCTTGTTTCATGAGGAAGCGATCCATCAGTGCTGCCAGTGGTGGTCAAAGTCTTCACCGTGAAAGCTGACGAAACGTGTAGACGAGTCGTTGCATTCCCGTGCTTCCGAAGTATACAAGGCGCTAAGCTGGAGACATGAAGTAACCAGAGCAAAGAAACGGACGAAATTCAAGAGCCGCGTCACGTAGCTGCTCCCACGCCCACTGAACAGTTCTGGGACACGCCAGAAGTTCTAAGAGACGACGAGTGTTGATGACATAGTCGATCCGTATGCCTTGATTCACGATGAAGCGATCCAGCAGGGTTGCCAGTGGTGGTCAAAGTCTTCAACGTGAAAGCTGACGAATCGTGTTGGCAAGTCGTTGCATTCCCGTGCTTCTGAAGTATACAAGGCGCTAATCTGGAGACATGAAGTAACCTGGGCAAAGAACCGGACGAAATTGAAGAGCCGCGTCACGTAGCTGCTCCCACGCCCACTGAACAGTTCCGGGAGACGCCAGCAGTTCTTATCGACGACGAGTGTTGATGCTATAGTTGATCCTGATCCTTGATCCACGAGGAAGCGATCCAACAGTGTTGCCAGGGGTGGTCAAAGTCTTCACCGTGAAAGCTGACGAACCGTGTTGGCGAGTCGTTGCATTCCCGTGTTTCAGAAGTATACAAGGCGCTAAGCTGGAGTCATGAAGTAACCTGGGCAAAGAAACGGACGAAATTGAAGAGCCGCATCACGTAGCTGCTCCCACGCCCACTGAATATTTCCGGGACACGCCAGCAGTTCTTATCGACGACGAGTGTTGATGCTATAGTTGATCCTGATCCTTGATCCACGAGGAAGCGATCCAACAGTGTTGCCAGGGGTGGTCAAAGTCTTCACCGTGAAAGCTGACGAACCGTGTTGGCGAGTCGTTGCATTCCCGTGTTTCTGAAGTATACAAGGCGCTAAGCTGGAGTCATGAAGTAACCTGGGGCAAAGAAACGGACGAAATTGAAGAGCCGCGTCACGTAGCTGCTCCCACGCCCACTGAACAGTTCCGGGACACGCCAGCAGTTCTTATCGACGACGAGTGTTGATTACAAAGTCGATCCCGATGCTTTGCTCCACGAGGAAGCGATCCAACAGGGTTGCAAGCGAAGGTCAAAGTCTTCACCGTGAAAGCTGACGAAACTTGTTGGCGATTCGTTGCATTCCCGGGCTTCCGAAGTATACAAGGCGCTAAGCTGGAGACATGAAGTGACATGGGCAGGGAAACGGACGAAAATGAAGAGCCGCATCACGTAGCTGCTCCCACGCCCACTGATCATTTCCGGGACACGCCAGCTGTTCTTATCGACGACGAGTGTTGATGACATAGTCGATCCAGATGCCTTGATCCACGAGGAAGCGATCCAGCAGGGTTGCCAGTGGTGGTAAAAGTCTTCACCGTGAAAGCTGACAAAACGTGTTGGCGAGTCGTTGCATTCCCGTGCTTCCGAAGTATACAAGGCGCCAAGCTGGAGACATCAAGTAACCTAGGTAAAGAAACGGAATAAATTGAAGAGCCGCATCACGTAGCTGCTCCCACGTCCACTGAATATTTCCGGGACACGCCAGCAGTTCTTATCGACGACGAGTGTTGATGACATAGTTGATCCGTTCATTGATCCACGAGGAAGCGATCCAGCAGGGTTGCCAATGGTGGTCAAAATCTTCACCGTGAAAGCTGACGAAACGTGTTGGCGAGTCGTTGCATTCTCGTGCTTCCGAAGTATACTAGGCGCCAAGCTGGAGACATGAAGTAACCTGGGCAAAGAAACGGAGGAAATCGAAGAGCCGCATCACTTAGCTGCTCCCACGCCCACTGAACAGTTCCGGGACACGCCAGCAGTTCTTATGGATGAGGAATGTTGATGACATAGTCGATCGGGATGCCTTCATCCACGAGGAAGCGATCCAGCAAGGTTACCAATGGTGGTCAAAGTCTCCACCGTGAAAGCTGACAAAACGTGTTGGCGAGTCGTTGCATTCCCGTGCTTCCGAAGTATACAAGGCGCAAAGCTGGAGACATGAAGTAACCTGGGCAAAGAAACGGACGAAATTGAAGACCCGCGTCACGTAGCTGCTCCCACGCCCACTGAACAGTTCCGGGACACGCCAGCAGTTCTTATGGACGACGAGTTTGATGACATAGTCGATCCGGATGTCTTGATCCACGAGGAAGCGATCCAGCAGGTTTGCCAATGGTGGTCAGTCTTCACCGTGAAAGCTGACGAAACGTGTTGGCGAGTCGTTGAATTCCTGTGATTCCGAAGTATACAAGGCGCTAAGCTGGACGCATGTAGTAGCCTGGGCAAAGAAACGGACGAAATTGAAGAGCCGCGTCACGTAGCTGCTCCCACGCTCACTGAACAGTTCCGGGAGACGCCAGCAGTTCTTATCGACGACGAGTGTTGATGCTATAGTCGATCCTGATGCCTTGATCCACGAGGAAGCGATCCAACAGGGTTGCCAGTGGTGGTCAAAGTCTTCACCGTGAAAGCTGACAAAACGTGTTGGCGAGTCATTGCATTCTCGTGCTTCCGAAGTATACTAGGCGCCAAGCTGGAGACATGAAGTAACCTAGGTAAAGAAACGGAATAAATTGAAGAGCCACATCACGTAGCTGCTCCCACGTCCACTGAATAGTTCCGGGACACGCCAGCAGTTCTTATCGACGACGAGTGTTGATGACATAGTTGATCCGTTCATTGATCCACGAGGAAGCGATCCAGCAGGGTTGCCAATGGTGGTCAAAATCTTCACCGTGAAAGCTGACGAAACGTGTTGGCGAGTCGTTGCATTCTCGTGCTTCCGAAGTATACTAGGCGCCAAGCTGGAGACATGAAGTAACCTGGGCAAAGAAACGGAGGAAATCGAAGAGCCGCATCACTTAGCTGCTCCCACGCCCACTGAACAGTTCCTGGACACGCCAGCAATTCTTATCGACGACGAGTGTTGATAACATAGTTGATCCGGATCCCTTGATCCACGAGGAAGCGATCCAGCAGGGTTGCCAGTGGTGGACAAAGTCTTCACCGTGAAAGCTGAAGAAACGTTTAGACGAGTCGCTGAATTCCCGTGCTTCCGACGTATACAAGGCGCTAAGCTGGAGACTTGAAGTAACCTGGGGCAAAGAAACGGACGAAATTGAAGAGCCGCGTCACGTAGCTGCTCCCACGCTCACTGAACAGTTCCGGGAGACGCCAGCAGTTCTTATCGACGACGAGTGTTGATGCTATAGTCGATCCTGATGCCTTGATCCACGAGGAAGCGATCCAACAGGGTTGCCAGGGGTGGTCAAAGTCTTCACCGTGAAAGCTGACGAACCGTGTTGGCGAGTCGTTGCATTCCCGTGTTTCTGAAGTATACAAGGCGCTAAGCTGGAGTCATGAAGTAACCTGGGCAAAGAAACGGACGAAATTGAAGAGCCGCATCACGTAGCTGCTCCCACGCCCACTGAACAGTTCCGGGACTCGCCAGCAGTTCTTATCGACGACGAGTGTTGATGACAAAGTCGATCCCGATGCTTTGCTCCACGAGGAAGCGATCCAGCAGGGTTGCCAGTGGTGGACAAAGTCTTCACCCTGAAAGCTGAAGAAACTTGTTAGCGATTCGTTGCATTCCCGGCCTTCTGAGTATACAAGGCGCTAAGCTGGAGACATGAAGTGACATGGGCAGGGAAACGGACGAAATTGAAGTGCCGCATCACGTAGCTGCTCCCACGCCCACTGATCAGTTCCGGGACACGCCAGCAGTTCTTATCGACGACGAGTGTTGATGACATAGTTGATCCGTTCATTGATCCACGAGGAAGCGATCCAGCAGGGTTGCCAATGGTGGTCAAAATCTTCACCGTGAAAGCTGACGAAACGTGTTGGCGAGTCGTTGCATTCTCGTGCTTCCGAAGTATACTAGGCGCCAAGCTGGAGACATGAAGTAACCTGGGCAAAGAAACGGACGAAATTGAAGAGCCGCATCACGTAGCTGCTCCCACGCCCACTGAACAGTTCCGGGATACGCCAGCAGTTCTTATCGACGACGAGTGTTGAGGACATAGTTTATCCTGATGTCTTGTTTCATGAGGAAGCGAACCATCAGTGCTGCCAGTGGTGGTCAAAGTCTTCACCGTGAAAGCTGACGAAACGTGTAGACGAGTCGTTGCATTCCCGTGCTTCCGAAGTATACAAGGCGCTAAGCTGGAGACATGAAGTAACCAGAGCAAAGAAACGGACGAAATTCAAGAGCCGCGTCACGTAGCTGCTCCCACGCCCACTGAACAGTTCTGGGACACGCCAGAAGTTCTAAGAGACGACGAGTGTTGATGACATAGTCGATCCGTATGCCTTGATTCACGATGAAGCGATCCAGCAGGGTTGCCAGTGGTGGTCAAAGTCTTCAACGTGAAAGCTGACGAACCGTGTTGGCAAGTCGTTGCATTCCCGTGCTTCTGAAGTATACAAGGCGCTAATCTGGAGACATGAAGTAACCTGGGCAAAGAACCGGACGAAATTGAAGAGCCGCGTCACGTAGCTGCTCCCACGCCCACTGAACAGTTCCGGGAGACGCCAGCAGTTCTTATCGACGACGAGTGTTGATGCTATAGTTGATCCTGATCCTTGATCCACGAGGAAGCGATCCAACAGTGTTGCCAGGGGTGGTCAAAGTCTTCACCGTGAAAGCTGACGAACCGTGTTGGCGAGTCGTTGCATTCCCGTGTTTCTGAAGTATACAAGGCGCTAAGCTGGAGTCATGAAGTAACCTGGGCAAAGAAACGGACGAAATTGAAGAGCCGCATCACGTAGCTGCTCCCACGCCCACTGAACAGTTCCGAGACTCGCCAGCAGTTCTTATCGACGACGAGTGTTGATGACAAAGTCGATCCCGATGCTTTGCTCCACGAGGAAGCGATCCAACAGGGTTGCAAGCGAAGGTCAAAGTCTTCACCGTGAAAGCTGACGAAACTTGTTGGCGATTCGTTGCATTCCCGGGCTTCCGAAGTATACAAGGCGCTAAGCTGGAGACATGAAGTGACATGGGCAGGGAAACGGACGAAAATGAAGAGCCGCATCACGTAGCTGCTCCCACGCCCACTGATCATTTCCGGGACACGCCAGCTGTTCTTATCGACGACGAGTGTTGATGACATAGTCGATCCAGATGCCTTGATCCACGAGGAAGCGATCTAGCAGGGTTGCCAGTGGTGGTAAAAGTCTTCACCGTGAAAGCTGACAAAACGTGTTGGCGAGTCGTTGCATTCCCGTGCTTCCGAAGTATACAAGGCGCCAAGCTGGAGACATCAAGTAACCTAGGTAAAGAAACGGAATAAATTGAAGAGCCGCATCACGTAGCTGCTCCCACGTCCACTGAATAGTTCCGGGACACGCCAGCAGTTCTTATCGACGATCAGTGTTGATGACATAGTTGATCCGTTCATTGATCCACGAGGAAGCGATCCAGCAGGGTTGCCAATGGTGGTCAAAATCTTCACCGTGAAAGCTGACAAAACGTGTTGGCGAGTCATTGCATTCCCGTGCTTCCGAAGTATACGAGGCGCTAAGCTGGAGACATGAAGTAACCTGGGCAAAGAAACGGAGGAAATCGATGAGCCGCATCACTGAGCTGCTCCCACGCCCACTGAACAGTTCCTGGACACGCCAGCAATTCTTATCGACGACGAGTGTTGATAACATAGTTGATCCGGATCCCTTGATCCACGAGAAAGCGATCGAGCAGGGTTGCCAGTGGTGGACAAAGTCTTCACCGTGAAAGCTGACGAAACGTGTAGACGAGTCGTTGCATTCCCGTGCTTCCGAAGTATACAAGGCGCTAAGCTGGAGACATGAAGTAACCAGAGCAAAGAAACGGACGAAATTCAAGAGCCGCTTCACGTAGCTGCTCCCACGCCCACTGAACAGTTCTGGGACACGCCAGAAGTTCTAAGGGACGACGAGTGTTGATGACATAGTCGATCCGTATGCCTTGAATCACGATGAAGCGATCCAGCAGGGTTGCTAGTGGTGGTCAAAGTCTTCAACGTGAAAGCTGACTAACCGTGTTGGCAAGTCGTTGCATTCCCGTGCTTCTGAAGTATACAAGGCGCTAAGCTGGAGACATGAAGTAACCTGGGCAAAGAAACGGACGAAATTGAAGAGCCGCATCACGTAGCTGCTCCCACGCCCACTGAACAGTTCCGGGATACGCCAGCAGTTCTTATCGACGACGAGTGTTGATGACATAGTTGATCCTGATGTCTCGTTTCACGAGGAAGCGATCCATCAGTGCTGCCAGTGGTGGTCAAAGTCTTCACCGTGAAAGCTGACGAAACGTGTAGACGAGTCGTTGCATTCCCGTGCTTCCGAAGTATACAAGGCGTTAAGCTGGAGACATGAAGTAACCTGAGCAAAGAAACAGACGAATTTCAAGAGCCGCGCCACGTAGCTCCTCCCACGCCCACTGAACAGTTCCGGGAGACGCCAGCAGTTCTTATCGACGACGAGTGTTGATGCTATAGTCGATCCTGATGCCTTGATCCACGAGGAAGCGATCCAACAGGGTTGCCAGGGGTGGTCAAAGTCTTCACCGTGAAAGCTGACGAACCGTGTTGGCGAGTCGTTGCATTCCCGTGTTTCTGAAGTATACAAGGCGCTAAGCTGGAGTCATGAAGTAACCTGGGCAAAGAAACGGACGAAATTGAAGAGCCGCATCACGTAGCTGCTCCCACGCCCACTGAACAGTTCCGGGACTCGCCAGCAGTTCTTATCGACGACGAGTGTTGATGACAAAGTCGATCCCGATGCTTTGCTCCACGAGGAAGCGATCCAACAGGGTTGCCAGCGAATGTCAGTCTTCACCGTGAAAGCTGACGAACCGTGTTGGCGAGTCGTTGCATTCCCGTGTTTCTGAAGTATACAAGGCGCTAAGCTGGAGTCATGAAGTAACCTGGGCACGGAAACGAACGAAATTGAAGAGCCGCATCACGTAGCTGCTCCCACGCCCACTGAACAGCTCCAGGACACGCCAGCCGTTCTTATCGACGTCGAGTGTTGATGACATAGTTGATCCGTATGCATTGATCCACGAGGAAGCGATCCAGCAGGTTTGCCAGTGAAGGTCAAAGTCTTCACCGTGAAAGCTGACGAAACGTGTTGGCGAGTCGTTGCATTCCCGTGCTTCCGAAGTATACAAGGCGCTAAGCTGGAGACATGAAGTAACTGGGGCAAAGAAACGGAGGAAATCGAAGAGCCGCATCACGTAGCTGCACCCACGCCCACTGAACAGTTCCGGGACACGCCAGCAGTTCTTATCGACCACGTGTGTTGATGACAAAGTTGATCCGGATGCCTTGATTCACGAGGAAGCGATCCAGCAGGGTTTCAAGCGGTGGTCAAAGCCTTCACCGTGAAAGCTGACGAAACGTGTAGACGAGTCGTTGCATTCCCGTGCTGCCGATGTATACAAGGCGCCAAGCTGGAGACATGAAGTAACCTGGGCAAAGAAACGGATAGATATTGATGAGCCGCATCAGGTAGCTGCTCCCACGCCCACTGAACAGTTCCGGGATACGCCAGCAGTTCTTATCGACGACAAGTGTTGATGACATAGTTGATCCTGATGTCTTGTTTCACGAGGAAGCGATCCATCAGTGCTGCCAGTGGTGGTCAAAGTCTTCACCGTGAAAGCTGACGAAACATGTAGACGAGTCGTTGCATTCCCGTGCTTCCGAAGTATACAAGGCGCTAAGCTGGAGACATGAAGTAACATGAGCAAGGAAACGGACGAAATTCAAGAGCCGCGTCACGTAGCTGCTCCCACGCCCACTGAACAGTTCCGGGATACGCCAGCAGTTCTTATCGACGACGAGTGTTGAGGAAATAGTTTATCCTGATGTCTTGTTTCACGAGGAAGCGATCCATCAGTGCTGCCAGTGGTGGTCAAAGTCTTCACCGTGAAAGCTGACGAAACGTGTAGACGAGTCGTTGCATTCCCGTGCTTCCGAAGTATACAAGGCGTTAAGCTGGAGACATGAAGTAACCTGAGCAAAGGAACGGACGAATTTCAAGAGCCGCGCCACGTAGCTCCTCCAACGCCCACTGAACAGTTCCGGGACACGCCAGCAGTTCTAAAGGACGACGAGTGTTGATGACATAGTCGATCCGTATGCCTTGATTCACGATAAGCGATCCAGCAGGGTTGCCAGTGGTGGTCAAAGTCTTCACCGTGAAAGCTGACGAACCGTGTTGGCGAGTCGTTGCATTCCCGTGTTTCTGAAGTATACAATGCGCTAAGCTGGAGTCATGAAGTAACCTGGGCAATGAAACGGACGAAATTGAAGAGCCGCATCACGTAGCTGCTCCCGCGCCCACTGAACAGTTCCGGGACTCGCCAGCAGTTCTTATCGACGACGAGTGTTGATGACAAAGTCGATCCCGATGCCTTGCTCCACGAGGAAGCGATCCAACAGGGTTGCAAGCGAAGGTCAAAGTCTTCACCGTGAAAGCTGACGAAACTTGTTGGCGATTCGTTGCATTCCCGGGCTTCCGAAGTATACAAGGCGCTAAGCTGGAGACATGAAGTGACATGGGCAGGGAAACGGACGAAATTGAAGAGCCGCATCACGTAGCTGCTCCCACGCCCACTGATCATTTCCGGGACACGCCAGCTGTTCTTATCGACGACGAGTGTTGATGACATAGTCGATCCAGATGCCTTGATCCACGAGGAAGCGATCCAGCAGGGTTGCCAGTGGTGGTAAAAGTCTTCACCGTGAAAGCTGACAAAACGTGTTGGCGAGTCGTTGCATTCCCGTGCTTCCGAAGTATACAAGGCGCCAAGCTGTAGACATGAAGTAACCTAGGTAAAGAAACGGAATAAATTAAAGAGCCGCATCACGTAGCTGCTCCCACGTCCACTGAATAGTTCCGGGACACGCCAGCAGTTCTTATCGACGATCAGTGTTGATGACATAGTTGATCCGTTCATTGATCCACGAGGAAGCGATCCAGCAGGGTTGCCAATGGTGGTCAAAATCTTCACCGTGAAAGCTGACAAAACGTGTTGGCGAGTCGTTGCATTCCCGTGCTTCCGAAGTATACGAGGCGCTAAGCTGGAGACATGAAGTAACCTGGGCAAAGAAACGGAGGAAATCGATGAGCCGCATCACTTAGCTGCTCCCACGCCCACTGAACAGTTCCTGGACACGCCAGCAATTCTTATCGACGACGAGTGTTGATAACATAGTTGATCCGGATCCCTTGATCCACGAGAAAGCGATCCAGCAGGATTGCCAGTGGTGGACAAAGTTTTCACCGTGAAAGCTGAAGAATCTTGATGGCGATTCGTTGCATTCCCGGCCTTCTGAAGTATACAAGGCGCTAAGCTGGAGACATGAAGTGACATGGGCAGGGAAACGGACGAAATTGAAGAGCCGCATCACGTAGCTGCTCCCACGCCCACTGATCAGTTCCGGGACACGCCAGCTGTTCTTATCGACGACGTGTGTTGATGACATAGTCGATCCAGATGCCTTGATCCACGAGGAAGCGATCCAGCAGGGTTGCCAGTGGTGGTCAAAGTCTTCACCGTGAAAGCTGACAAAACGTGTGGGCGAGTCATTGCATTCTCGTGCTTCCGAAGTATACTAGGCGCCAAGCTGGAGACATGAAGTAACCTAGGTAAAGAAACGGAATAAATCGAAGAGCCGCATCACGTAGCTGCTCCCACGTCCACTGAATAGTTCCGAGACACGCCAGCAGTTCTTATCGACGACGAGTGTTGATGACATAGTTGATCCGTTCATTGATCCACGAGGAAGCGATCCAGCAGGGTTGCCAATGGTGGTCAAAATCTTCACCGTGAAAGCTGACGAAACGTGTTGGCGAGTCGTTGCATTCTCGTGCTTCCCAAGTATACTAGGCGCCAAGCTGGAGACATGAAGTAACCTGGGCAAAGAAACGGACGAAATTGAAGAGCCGCATCACGTAGCTGCTCCCACGCCCACTGAACAGTTCCGGGATACGCCAGCAGTTCTTATCGACGACGAGTGTTGAGGAAATAGTTTATCCTGATGTCTTGTTTCACGAGGAAGCGATCCATTAGTGCTGCCAGTGGTGGTCAAAGTCTTCACCGTGAAAGCTGACGAAACGTGTAGACGAGTCGTTGCATTCCCGTGCTTCCGAAGTATACAAGGCGCTAAGCTGGAGACATGAAGTAACCAGAGCAAAGAAACGGACGAAATTCAAGAGCCGCGTCACGTAGCTGCTCCCACGCCCACTGAACAGTTCTGGGACACGCCAGAAGTTCTAAGGGACGACGAGTGTTGATGACATAGTCGATCCGTATGCCTTGAATCACGATGAAGCGATCCAGCAGGGTTGCTAGTGGTGGTCAAAGTCTTCAACGTGAAAGCTGACGAACCGTGTTGGCAAGTCGTTGCATTCCCGTGCTTCTGAAGTATACAAGGCGCTAAGCTGGAGACATGAAGTAACCTGGGCAAAGAAACGGACGAAATTGAAGAGCCGCATCACGTTGCTGCTCCCACGCCCACTGAACAGTTCCGGGATACGCCAGCAGTTCTTATCGACGACGAGTGTTGATGACATAGTTGATCCCGATGTCTTGTTTCACGAGGAAGCGATCCATCAGTGCTGCCAGTGGTGGTCAAAGTCTTCACCGTGAAAGCTGACGAAACGTGTAGACGAGTCGTTGCATTCCCGTGCTTCCGAAGTATACAAGGCGTTAAGCTGGAGACATGAAGTAACCTGAGCAAAGAAACGGACGAATTTCAAGAGCCGCGCCAAGTAGCTCCTCCCACGCCCACTGAACAGTTCCGGGAGACGCCAGCAGTTCTTATCGACGACGAGTGTTGATGCTATAGTCGATCCTGATGCCTTGATCCACGAGGAAGCGATCCAACAGGGTTGCCAGGGGTGGTCAAAGTCTTCACCGTGAAAGCTGACGAAACTTGTTGGCGATTCATTGCATTCCCGGGCTTCCGAAGTATACAAGGCGCTAAGCTGGAGACATGAAGTGACATGGGCAGGGAAACGGACGAAATTGAAGAGCCGCATCACGTAGCTCCTCCCACGCCCACTGATCAGTTCCGGGACACGCCAGCTGTTCTTATCGACGACGAGTGTTGATGACATAGTCGATCCAGATGCCTTGATCCACGAGGAAGCGATCCAGCAGGGTTGCCAGTGGTGGTCAAAATCTTCACCGTGAAAGCTGACGAAACGTGTTGGCGAGTCGTTGCATTCTCGTGCTTCCGAAGTATACTAGGCGCCAAGCTGGAGACATGAAGTAACCTGGGCAAAGAAACGGAGGAAATCGAAGAGCCGCATCACTTAGCTGCTCCCACGCCCACTGAACAGTTCCTGGACACGCCAGCAATTCTTATCGACGACGAGTGTTGATAACATAGTTTATCCGGATCCCTTGATCCACGAGGAAGCGATCCAGCAGGGTTGCCAGTGGTGGACAAAGTCTTCACCGTGAAAGCTGAAGAAACGTTTAGACGAGTCGCTGAATTCCCGTGCTTCCGATGTATACAAGGCGCTAAGCTGGAGACTTGAAGTAACCTGGGGCAAAGAAACGGACGAAATTGAAGAGCCGCGTCACGTAGCTGCTCCCACGCCCACTGAACAGTTCCGGGACACGCCAGCAGTTCTTATGGATGAGGAGTGTTGATGACATAGTCGATCGGAATGCTTTGCTCCACGAGGAAGCGATCCAACAGGGTTGCCAGTGGTGGACAAAGTCTTCACCGTGAAAGCTGAAGAAACTTGTTGGCGATTCGTTGCATTCCCGGCCTTCTGAAGTATACAAGGCGCTAAGCTGGAGACATGAAGTGACATGGGCAGGGAAACGGACGAAATTGAAGAGCCGCATCACGTAGCTGCTCCCACGCCCACTGATCAGTTCCGGAACACACCAGCCGTTCTTATCGACGACGAGCGTTGATGACATAGTCGATCCAGATGCCTTGATCCACGAGGAAGCGATCCAGCAGGGTTGCCAGTGGTGGTCAAAGTCTTCACCGTGAAACCTGACGAAACGTGTTGGCGAGTGGTTGCATTACCGTGCTGCCGATGTATACAAGGCGCCAAGCTGGAGACATGAAGTAACCTGGGCAAAGAAACGGATAGATATTGAAGAGCCGCATCAGGTAGCTGCTCCCACGCCCACTGAACAGTTCCGGGATACGCCAGCAGTTCTTATCGACGACAAGTGTTGATGACATAGTTGATCCTGATGTCTTGTTTCACGAGGAAGCGATCCATCAGTGCTGCCAGTGGTGGTCAAAGTCTTCACCGTGAAAGCTGACGAAACATGTAGACGAGTCGTTGCATTCCCGTGCTTCCGAAGTATACAAGGCGCTAAGCTGGAGACATGAAGTAACATGAGCAAGGAAACGGACGAAATTCAAGAGCCGCGTCACGTAGCTGCTCCCACGCCTACTGAACAGTTCCGGGATACGCCAGCAGTTCTTATCGACGACAAGTGTTGATGACATAGTTGATCCTGATGTCTTGTTTCACGAGGAAGCGATCCATCAGTGCTGCCAGTGGTGGTCAAAGTCTTCACCATGAAAGCTGACGAACCGTGTTGGCGAGTCGTTGCATTCCCGTGCTTCTGAAGTATACAAGGCGCTAAGCTGGAGACATGAAGTAACCTGGGCAAAGAAACGGACGAAATTGAAGAGCCGCATCACGTAGCTGCTCCCACGCCCACTGAACAGTTCCGGGATACGCCAGCAGTTCTTATCGACGACGAGTGTTGAGGAAATAGTTTATCCTGATGTCTTGTTTCACGAGGAAGCGATCCATCAGTGCTGCCAGTGGTGGTCAAAGTCTTCACCGTGAAAGCTGACGAAACGTGTAGACGAGTCGTTGCATTCCCGTGCTTCCGAAGTATACAAGGCGTTAAGCTGGAGACATGAAGTAACCTGAGCAAAGGAACGGACGAATTTCAAGAGCCGCGCCACGTAGCTCCTCCCACGCCCACTGAACAGTTCCGGGACACGCCAGCAGTTCTAAAGGACGACGAGTGTTGATGACATAGTCGATCCGTATGCCTTGATTCACGATAAGCGATCCAGCAGGGTTGCCAGTGGTGGTCAAAGTCTTCACCGTGAAAGCTGACGAACCGTGTTGGCGAGTCGTTGCATTCCCGTGTTTCTGAAGTATACAAGGCGCTAAGTTGGAGTCATGAAGTAACCTGGGCAAAGAAACGGACGAAATTGAAGAGCCGCATCACGTAGCTGCTCCCACGCCCACTGAACAGTTCCGGGACTCGCCAGCAGTTCTTATCGACGACGAGTGTTGATGACAAAGTCGATCCCGATGCCTTGCTCCACGAGGAAGCGATCCAACAGGATTGCAAGCGAAGGTCAAAGTCTTCACCCTGAAAGCTGACGAAACTTGTTGGCGATTCGTTGCATTCCCGGGCTTCCGAAGTATACAAGGCGCTAAGCTGGAGACATGAAGTGACATGGGCAGGGAAACGGACGAAATTGAAGAGCCGCATCACGTAGCTGCTCCCACGCCCACTGAACAGTTCCGGGACTCGCCAGCAGTTCTTATCGACGACGAGTGTTGATGACAAAGTCGATCCCGATGCCTTGCTCCACGAGGAAGCGATCCAACAGGGTTGCAAGCGAAGGTCAAAGTCTTCACCGTGAAAGCTGACGAAACTTGTTGGCGATTCGTTGCATTCCCGGGCTTCCGAAGTATACAAGGCGCTAAGCTGGAGACATGAAGTGACATGGGCAGGGAAACGGACGAAATTGAAGAGCCGCATCACGTAGCTGCTCCCACGCCCACTGATCATTTCCGGGACACGCCAGCTGTTCTTATCGACGACGAGTGTTGATGACATAGTCGATCCAGATGCCTTGATCCACGAGGAAGCGATCCAGCAGGGTTGCCAGTGGTGGTAAAAGTCTTCACCGTGAAAGCTGACAAAACGTGTTGGCGAGTCGTTGCATTCCCGTGCTTCCGAAGTATACAAGGCGCCAAGCTGTAGACATGAAGTAACCTAGGTAAAGAAACGGAATAAATTAAAGAGCCGCATCACGTAGCTGCTCCCACGTCCACTGAATAGTTCCGGGACACGCCAGCAGTTCTTATCGACGATCAGTGTTGATGACATAGTTGATCCGTTCATTGATCCACGAGGAAGCGATCCAGCAGGGTTGCCAATGGTGGTCAAAGTCTTCACCGTGAAAGCTGACAAAACGTGTTGGCGAGTCGTTGCATTCCCGTGCTTCCGAAGTATACGAGGCGCTAAGCTGGAGACATGAAGTAACCTGGGCAAAGAAACGAAGGAAATCGATGAGCCGCATCACTTAGCTGCTCCCACGCCCACTGAACAGTTCCTGGACACGCCAGCAATTCTTATCGACGACGAGTGTTGATAACATAGTTGATCCGGATCCCTTGATCCACGAGAAAGCGATCCAGCAGGATTGCCAGTGGTGGACAAAGTTTTCACCGTGAAAGCTGAAGAATCTTGATGGCGATTCGTTGCATTCCCGGCCTTCTGAAGTATACAATTCGCTAAGCTGGAGACATGAAGTGACATGGGCAGGGAAACGGACGAAATTGAAGAGCCGCATCACGTAGCTGCTCCCACGCCCACTGATCAGTTCCGGGACACGCCAGCTGTTCTTATCGACGACGAGTGTTGATGACATAGTCGATCCAGATGCCTTGATCCACGAGGAAGCGATCCAGCAGGGTTGCCAGTGGTGGTCAAAGTCTTCACCGTGAAAGCTGACAAAACGTGTTGGCGAGTCATTGCAATCTCGTGCTTCCGAAGTATACTAGGCGCCAAGCTGGAGACATGAAGTAACCTAGGTAAAGAAACGGAATGAATTGAAGAGCCGCATCACGTAGCTGCTCCCACGTCCACTGAATAGTTCCGAGACACGCCAGCAGTTCTTATCGACGACGAGTGTTGATGACATAGTTGATCCGTTCATTGATCCACGAGGAAGCGATCCAGCAGGGTTGCCAATGGTGGTCAAAATCTTCACCGTGAAAGCTGACGAAACGTGTTGGCGAGTCGTTGCATTCTCGTGCTTCCCAAGTATACTAGGCGCCAAGCTGGAGACATGAAGTAACCTGGGCAAAGAAACGGACGAAATTGAAGAGCCGCATCACGTAGCTGCTCCCACGCCCACTGAACAGTTCCGGGATACGCCAGCAGTTCTTATCGACGACGAGTGTTGAGGAAATAGTTTATCCTGATGTCTTGTTTCACGAGGAAGCGATCCATTAGTGCTGCCAGTGGTGGTCAAAGTCTTCACCGTGAAAGCTGACGAAACGTGTACACGAGTCGTTGCATTCCCGTGCTTCCGAAGTATACAAGGCGCTAAGCTGGAGACATGAAGTAACCAGAGCAAAGAAACGGACGAAATTCAAGAGCCGCGTCACGTAGCTGCTCCCACGCCCACTGAACAGTTCTGGGACACGCCAGAAGTTCTAAGGGACGACGAGTGTTGATGACATAGTCGATCCGTATGCCTTGAATCACGATGAAGCGATCCAGCAGGGTTGCTAGTGGTGGTCAAAGTCTTCAACGTGAAAGCTGACGAATCGTGTTGGCAAGTCGTTGCATTCCCGTGCTTCTGAAGTATACAAGGCGCTAAGCTGGAGACATGAAGTAACCTGGGCAAAGAAACGGACGAAATTGAAGAGCCGCATCACGTAGCTGCTCCCACGCCCACTGAACAGTTCCGGGATACGCCAGCAGTTCTTATCGACGACGAGTGTTGATGACATAGTTGATCCCGATGTCTTGTTTCACGAGGAAGCGATCCATCAGTGCTGCCAGTGGTGGTCAAAGTCTTCACCGTGAAAGCTGACGAAACGTGTAGACGAGTCGTTGCATTCCCGTGCTTCTGAAGTATACGAGGCGCTAAGCTGGAGACATGAAGTAACCTGGGCAAAGAAACGGAGGAAATCGAAGAGCCGCATCACTTAGCTGCTCCCACGCCCACTGAACAGTTCCTGGGCACGCCAGCAATTCTTATCGACGGCGAGTGTTGATAACATAGTTGATCCGGATCCCTTGATCCACGAGGAAGCGATCTAGCAGGGTTGCCAGTGGTGGACAAAGTCTTCACCGTGAAAGCTGAAGAAACTTGTTGGCGATTCGTTGCATTCCCGGCCTTCTGAAGTATACAAGGCGCTAAGCTGGAGACATGAAGTGACATGGGCAGGGAAACGGACGAAATTGAAGAGCCGCATCACGTAGCTGCTCCCACGCCCACTGATCAGTTCCGGGACACGCCAGCCGTTCTTATCGACGACGAGCGTTGATGACATAGTCGATCCAGATGCCTTGATCCACGAGGAAGCGATCCAGCAGGGTTGCCAGTGGTGGTCAAAGTCTTCACCGTGAAAGCTGACAAAACGTGTTGGCGAGTCATTGCATTCTCGTGCTTCCGAAGTATACTAGGCGCCAAGCTGGAGACATGAAGTAACCTAGGTAAAGAAACGGAATAAATTGAAGAGCCGCATCACGTAGCTGCTCCCACGTCCACTGAATAGTTCCGGGACACGCCAGCAGTTCTTATCGACGACGAGTGTTGATGACATAGTTGATCCGTTCATTGATCCACGAGGAAGCGATCCAGCAGGGTTGCCAATGGTGGTCAAAATCTTTACCGTGAAAGCTGACGAAACGTGTTGGCGAGTCGTTGCATTCTCGTGCTTCCGAAGTATACTAGGCGCCAAGCTGGAGACATGAAGTAACCTGGGCAAAGAAACGGAGGAAATCGAAGAGCCGCATCACTTAGCTGCTCCCACGCCCACTGAACAGTTCCTGGACACGCCAGCAATTCTTATCGACGACGAGTGTTGATAACATAGTTTATCCGGATCCCTTGATCCACGAGGAAGCGATCCAGCAGGGTTGCCAGTGGTGGACAAAGTCTTCACCGTGAAAGCTGAAGAAACGTTTAGACGAGTCGCTGAATTCCCGTGCTTCCGATGTATACAAGGCGCTAAGCTGGAGACTTGAAGTAACCTGGGGCAAAGAAACGGACGAAATTGAAGAGCCGCGTCACGTAGCTGCTCCCACGCCCACTGAACAGTTCCGGGACACGCCAGCAGTTCTTATGGATGAGGAGTGTTGATGACATAGTCGAGCGGAATGCTTTGCTCCACGAGGAAGCGATCCAACAGGGTTGCCAGTGGTGGACAAAGTCTTCACCGTGAAAGCTGAAGAAACTTGTTGGCGATTCGTTGCATTCCCGGCCTTCTGAAGTATACAAGGCGCTAAGCTGGAGACATGAAGTGACATGGGCAGGGAAACGGACGAAATTGAAGAGCCGCATCACGTAGCTGCTCCCACGCCCACTGATCAGTTCCGGAACACACCAGCCGTTCTTATCGACGACGAGCGTTGATGACATAGTCGATCCAGATGCCTTGATCCACGAGGAAGCGATCCAGCAGGGTTGCCAGTGGTGGTCAAAGTCTTCACCGTGAAACCTGACGAAACGTGTTGGCGAGTGGTTGCATTACCGTGCTGCCGATGTATACAAGGCGCCAAGCTGGAGACATGAAGTAACCTGGGCAAAGAAACGGATAGATATTGAAGAGCCGCATCAGGTAGCTGCTCCCACGCCCACTGAACAGTTCCGGGATACGCCAGCAGTTCTTATCGACGACAAGTGTTGATGACATAGTTGATCCTGATGTCTTGTTTCACGAGGAAGCGATCCATCAGTGCTGCCAGTGGTGGTCAAAGTCTTCACCGTGAAAGCTGACGAAACATGTAGACGAGTCGTTGCATTCCCGTGCTTCCGAAGTATACAAGGCGCTAAGCTGGAGACATGAAGTAACATGAGCAAGGAAACGGACGAAATTCAAGAGCCGCGTCACGTAGCTGCTCCCACGCCTACTGAACAGTTCCGGGATACGCCAGCAGTTCTTATCGACGACAAGTGTTGATGACATAGTTGATCCTGATGTCTTGTTTCACGAGGAAGCGATCCATCAGTGCTGCCAGTGGTGGTCAAAGTCTTCACCATGAAAGCTGACAAAACGTGTTGGCGAGTCGTTGCATTCCCGTGCTTCCGAAGTATACAAGGCGCCAAGCTGTAGACATGAAGTAACCTAGGTAAAGAAACGGAATAAATTAAAGAGCCGCATCACGTAGCTGCTCCCACGTCCACTGAATAGTTCCGGGACACGCCAGCAGTTCTTATCGACGATCAGTGTTGATGACATAGTTGATCCGTTCATTGATCCACGAGGAAGCGATCCAGCAGGGTTGCCAATGGTGGTCAAAATCTTCACCGTGAAAGCTGACAAAACGTGTTGGCGAGTCGTTGCATTCCCGTGCTTCCGAAGTATACGAGGCGCTAAGCTGGAGACATGAAGTAACCTGGGCAAAGAAACGGAGGAAATCGATGAGCCGCATCACTTAGCTGCTCCCACGCCCACTGAACAGTTCCTGGACACGCCAGCAATTCTTATCGACGACGAGTGTTGATAACATAGTTGATCCGGATCCCTTGATCCACGAGAAAGCGATCCAGCAGGGTTGCCAGTGGTGGACAAAGTTTTCACCGTGAAAGCTGAAGAATCTTGATGGCGATTCGTTGCATTCCCGGCCTTCTGAAGTATACAAGGCGCTAAGCTGGAGACATGAAGTGACATGGGCAGGGAAAGGGACGAAATTGAAGAGCCGCATCACGTAGCTGCTCCCACGCCCACTGATCAGTTCCGGGACACGCCAGCTGTTCTTATCGACGACGAGTGTTGATGACATAGTCGATCCAGATGCCTTGATCCACGAGGAAGCGATCCAGCAGGGTTGCCAGTGGTGGTCAAAGTCTTCACCGTGAAAGCTGACAAAACGTGTTGGCGAGTCATTGCATTCTCGTGCTTCCGAAGTATACTAGGCGCCAAGCTGGAGACATGAAGTAACCTAGGTAAAGAAACGGAATAAACTGAAGAGCCGCATCACGTAGCTGCTCCCACGTCCACTGAATAGTTCCGAGACACGCCAGCAGTTCTTATCGACGACGAGTGTTGATGACATAGTTGATCCGTTCATTGATCCACGAGGAAGCGATCCAGCAGGGTTGCCAATGGTGGTCAAAATCTTCACCGTGAAAGCTGACGAAACGTGTTGGCGAGTCGTTGCATTCTCGTGCTTCCCAAGTATACTAGGCGCCAAGCTGGAGACATGAAGTAACCTGGGCAAAGAAACGGACGAAATTGAAGAGCCGCATCACGTAGCTGCTCCCACGCCCACTGAACAGTTCCGGGATACGCCAGCAGTTCTTATCGACGACGAGTGTTGAGGAAATAGTTTATCCTGATGTCTTGTTTCACGAGGAAGCGATCCATCAGTGCTGCCAGTGGTGGTCAAAGTCTTCACCGTGAAAGCTGACGAAACGTGTAGACGAGTCGTTGCATTCCCGTGCTTCCGAAGTATACAAGGCGCTAAGCTGGAGACATGAAGTAACCAGAGCAAAGAAACGGACGAAATTCAAGAGCCGCGTCACGTAGCTGCTCCCACGCCCACTGAACAGTTCTGGGACACGCCAGAAGTTCTAAGGGACGACGAGTGTTGATGACATAGTCGATCCGTATGCCTTGAATCACGATGAAGTGATCCAGCAGGGTTGCTAGTGGTGGTCAAAGTCTTCAACGTGAAAGCTGACGAACCGTGTTGGCAAGTCGTTGCATTCCCGTGCTTCTGAAGTATACAAGGCGCTAAGCTGGAGACATGAAGTAACCTGGGCAAAGAAACGGACGAAATTGAAGAGCCGCATCACGTAGCTGCTCCCACGCCCACTGAACAGTTCCGGGATACGCCAGCAGTTCTTATCGACGACGAGTGTTGATGACATAGTTGATCCCGATGTCTTGTTTCACGAGGAAGCGATCCATCAGTGCTGCCAGTGGTGGTCAAAGTCTTCACCGTGAAAGCTGACGAAACGTGTAGACGAGTCGTTGCATTCCCGTGCTTCCGAAGTATACAAGGCGTTAAGCTGGAGACATGAAGTAACCTGAGCAAAGAAACGGACGAATTTCAAGCGCCGCGCCACGTAGCTCCTCCCACGCCCACTGAACAGTTCCGGGAGACGCCAGCAGTTCTTATCGACGACGAGTGTTGATGCTATAGTCAATCCTGATGCCTTGATCCACGAGGAAGCGATCCAACAGGGTTGCCAGGGGTGGTCAAAGTCTTCACCGTGAAAGCTGACGAAACTTGTTGGCGATTCATTGCATTCCCGGGCTTCCGAAGTATACAAGGCGCTAAGCTGGAGACATGAAGTGACATGGGCAGGGAAACGGACGAAATTGAAGAGCCGCATCACGTAGCTGCTCCCACGCCCACTGATCAGTTCCGGGACATGCCAGCTGTTCTTATCGACGACGAGTGTTGATGACATAGTCGATCCAGATGCCTTGATCCACGAGGAAGCGATCCAGCAGGGTTCCCAGTGGTGGTCAAAGTCTTCACCGTGAAAGCTGACAAAACGTGTTTTCGAGTCATTGCATTCTCGTGCTTCCGAAGTACACTAGGCGCCAAGCTGGAGACATGAAGTAACCTAGGTAAAGAAACGGAATAAATTGAAGAGCCGCATCACGTAACTGCTCCCACGTCCACTGAATAGTTCCGGGACACGCCAGCAGTTTTTATCGACGATGAGTGTTGATGACATAGTTGATCCGTTCATTGATCCACGAGGAAGCGATCCAGCAGGGTTGCCAATGGTGGTCAAAATCTTCACCGTTAAAGCTGACAAAACGTGTTGGCGAGTCGTTGCATTCCCGTGCTTCCGAAGTATACGAGGCGCTAAGCTGGAGACATGAAGTAACCTGGGCAAAGAAACGGAGGAAATCGAAGAGCCGCATCACTTAGCTGCTCCCACGCCCACTGAACAGTTCCTGGGCACGCCAGCAATTCTTATCGACGGCGAGTGTTGATAACATAGTTGATCCGGATCCCTTGATCCACGAGGAAGCGATCTAGCAGGGTTGCCAGTGGTGGACAAAGTCTTCACCGTGAAAGCTGAAGAAACTTGTTGGCGATTCGTTGCATTCCCGGCCTTCTGAAGTATACAAGGCGCTAAGCTGGAGACATGAAGTGACATGGGCAGGGAAACGGACGAAATTGAAGAGCCGCATCACGTAGCTGCTCCCACGCCCACTGATCAGTTCCGGGACACGCCAGCCGTTCTTATCGACGACGAGCGTTGATGACATAGTCGATCCAGATGCCTTGATCCACGAGGAAGCGATCCAGCAGGGTTGCCAGTGGTGGTCAAAGTCTTCACCGTGAAAGCTGACAAAACGTGTTGGCGAGTCATTGCATTCTCGTGCTTCCGAAGTATACTAGGCGCCAAGCTGGAGACATGAAGTAACCTAGGTAAAGAAACGGAATAAATTGAAGAGCCGCATCACGTAGCTGCTCCCACGTCCACTGAATAGTTCCGGGACACGCCAGCAGTTCTTATCGACGACGAGTGTTGAAGACATAGTTGATCCGTTCATTGATCCACGAGGAAGCGATCCAGCAGGGTTGCCAATGGTGGTCAAAATCTTCACCGTGAAAGCTGACGAAACGTGTTGGCGAGTCGTTGCATTCTCGTGCTTCCGAAGTATACTAGGCGCCAAGCTGGAGACATGAAGTAACCTGGGCAAAGAAACGGAGGAAATCGAAGAGCCGCATCACTTAGCTGCTCCCACGCCCACTGAACAGTTCCTGGACACGCCAGCAATTCTTATCGACGACGAGTGTTGATAACATAGTTTATCCGGATCCCTTGATCCACGAGGAAGCGATCCAGCAGGGTTGCCAGTGGTGGACAAAGTCTTCACCGTGAAAGCTGAAGAAACGTTTAGACGAGTCGCTGAATTCCCGTGCTTCCGATGTATACAAGGCGCTAAGCTGGAGACTTGAAGTAACCTGGGGCAAAGAAACGGACGAAATTGAAGAGCCGCGTCACGTAGCTGCTCCCACGCCCACTGAACAGTTCCGGGACACGCCAGCAGTTCTTATGGACGACGAGTTTGATGACATAGTCGATCCGGATGTCTTGATCCACGAGGAAGCGATCCAGCAGGTTTGCCAATGGTGGTCAGTCTTCACCGTGAAAGCTGACGAAACGTGTTGGCGAGTCGTTGAATTCCTGTGATTCCGAAGTATACAAGGCGCTAAGCTGGACGCATGTAGTAGCCTGGGCAAAGAAACGGACGAAATTGAAGAGCCGCGTCACGTAGCTGCTCCCACGCTCACTGAACAGTTCCGGGAGACGCCAGCAGTTCTTATCGACGACGAGTGTTGATGTAATAGTCGATCCTGATGCCTTGATCCACGAGGAAGCGATCCAACAGGGTTGCCAGTGGTGGTCAAAGTCTTCACCGTGAAAGCTGACAAAACGTGTTGGCGAGTCATTGCATTCTCGTGCTTCCGAAGTATACTAGGCGCCAAGCTGGAGACATGAAGTAACCTAGGGAAAGAAACGGAATAAATTGAAGAGCCGCATCACGTAGCTGCTCCCACGTCCACTGAATAGTTCCGGGACACGCCAGCAGTTCTTATCGACGACGAGTGTTGATGACATAGTTGATCCGTTCATTGATCCACGAGGAAGCGATCCAGCAGGGTTGCCAATGGTGGTCAAAATCTTCACCGTGAAAGCTAACGAAACGTGTTGGCGAGTCGTTGCATTCTCGTGCTTCCGAAGTATACTAGGCGCCAAGCTGGAGACATGAAGTAACCTGGGCAAAGAAACGGAGGAAATCGAAGAACCGCATCACTTAGCTGCTCCCACGCCCACTGAACAGTTCCTGGACACGCCAGCAATTCTTATCGACGACGAGTGTTGATAACATAGTTGATCCGGATCCCTTGATCCACGAGGAAGCGATCCAGCAGGGTTGCCAGTGGTGGACAAAGTCTTCACCGTGAAAGCTGAAGAAACGTTTAGACGAGTCGCTGAATTCCCGTGCTTCCGACGTATACAAGGCGCTAAGCTGGAGACTTGAAGTAACCTGGGGCAAAGAAACGGACGAAATTGAAGAGCCGCGTCACGTAGCTGCTCCCACGCTCACTGAACAGTTCCGGGAGACGCCAGCAGTTCTTATCGACGACGAGTGTTGATGCTATAGTCGATCCTGATGCCTTGATCCACGAGGAAGCGATCCAACAGGGTTGCCAGGGGTGGTCAAAGTCTTCACCGTGAAAGCTGACGAACCGTGTTGGCGAGTCGTTGCATTCCCGTGTTTCTGAAGTATACAAGGCGCTAAGCTGGAGTCATGAAGTA
The DNA here is from genome assembly GCA_030143305.2 of Amblyomma americanum. Classification (NCBI taxonomy): domain Eukaryota; kingdom Metazoa; phylum Arthropoda; class Arachnida; order Ixodida; family Ixodidae; genus Amblyomma; species Amblyomma americanum. The sequence goes on along the minus strand of JARKHS020036500.1, from coordinate 184,129 downwards.
ACCTGGGCAAAGAAACGGACGAAATTGAAGAGCCGCATCACGTAGCTGCTCCCACGCCCACTGAACAGTTCCGGGACTCGCCAGCAGTTCTTATCGACGACGAGTGTTGATGACAAAGTCGATCCCGATGCTTTGCTCCACGAGGAAGCGATCCAGCAGGGTTGCCAGTGGTGGACAAAGTCTTCACCCTGAAAGCTGAAGAAACTTCTTAGCGATTCGTTGCATTCCCGGCCTTCTGAGTATACAAGGCGCTAAGCTGGAGACATGAAGTGACATGGGCAGGGAAACGGACGAAATTGAAGAGCCGCATCACGTAGCTGCTCCCACGCCCACTGATCAGTTCCGGGACACGCCAGCAGTTCTTATCGACGACGAGTGTTGATGACATAGTTGATCCGTTCATTGATCCACGAGGAAGCGATCCAGCAGGGTTGCCAATGGTGGTCAAAATCTTCACCGTGAAAGCTGACGAAACGTGTTGGCGAGTCGTTGCATTCTCGTGCTTCCGAAGTATACTAGGCGCCAAGCTGGAGACATGAAGTAACCTGGGCAAAGAAACGGACGAAATTGAAGAGCCGCATCACGTAGCTGCTCCCACGCCCACTGAACAGTTCCGGGATACGCCAGCAGTTCTTATCGACGACGAGTGTTGAGGTCATAGTTTATCCTGATGTCTTGTTTCATGAGGAAGCGATCCATCAGTGCTGCCAGTGGTGGTCAAAGTCTTCACCGTGAAAGCTGACGAAACGTGTAGACGAGTCGTTGCATTCCCGTGCTTCCGAAGTATACAAGGCGCTAAGCTGGAGACATGAAGTAACCAGAGCAAAGAAACGGACGAAATTCAAGAGCCGCGTCACGTAGCTGCTCCCACGCCCACTGAACAGTTCTGGGACACGCCAGAAGTTCTAAGAGACGACGAGTGTTGATGACATAGTCGATCCGTATGCCTTGATTCACGATGAAGCGATCCAGCAGGGTTGCCAGTGGTGGTCAAAGTCTTCAACGTGAAAGCTGACGAACCGTGTTGGCAAGTCGTTGCATTCCCGTGCTTCTGAAGTATACAAGGCGCTAATCTGGAGACATGAAGTAACCTGGGCAAAGAACCGGACGAAATTGAAGAGCCGCGTCACGTAGCTGCTCCCACGCCCACTGAACAGTTCCGGGAGACGCCAGCAGTTCTTATCGACGACGAGTGTTGATGCTATAGTTGATCCTGATCCTTGATCAACGAGGAAGCGATCCAACAGTGTTGCCAGGGGTTGTCAAAGTCTTCACCGTGAAAGCTGACGAACCGTGTTGGCGAGTCGTTGCATTCCCGTGTTTCTGAAGTATACAAGGCGCTAAGCTGGAGTCATGAAGTAACCTGGGCAAAGAAACGGACGAGATTGAAGAGCCGCATCACGTAGCTGCTCCCACGCCCACTGAACAGTTCCGAGACTCGCCAGCAGTTCTTATCGACGACGAGTGTTGATGACAAAGTCGATCCCGATGCTTTGCTCCACGAGGAAGCGATCCAACAGGGTTGCAAGCGAAGGTCAAAGTCTTCACCGTGAAAGCTGACGAAACTTGTTGGCGATTCGTTGCATTCCCGGGATTCCGAAGTATACAAGGCGCTAAGCTGGAGACATAAAGTGACATGGGCAGGGAAACGGACGAAAATGAAGAGCCGCATCACGTAGCTGCTCCCACGCCCACTGATCATTTCCGGGACACGCCAGCTGTTCTTATCGACGACGAGTGTTGATGACATAGTCGATCCAGATGCCTTGATCCACGAGGAAGCGATCCAGCAGGGTTGCCAGTGGTGGTAAAAGTCTTCACCGTGAAAGCTGACAAAACGTGTTGGCGAGTCGTTGCATTCCCGTGCTTCCGAAGTATACAAGGCGCCAAGCTGGAGACATCAAGTAACCTAGGTAAAGAAACGGAATAAATTGAAGAGCCGCATCACGTAGCTGCTCCCACGTCCACTGAATAGTTCCGGGACACGCCAGCAGTTCTTATCGACGATCAGTGTTGATGACATAGTTGATCCGTTCATTGATCCACGAGGAAGCGATCCAGCAGGGTTGCCAATGGTGGTCAAAATCTTCACCGTGAAAGTTGACAAAACGTGTTGGCGAGTCGTTGCATTCCCGTGCTTCCGAAGTATACGAGGCGCTAAGCTGGAGACATGAAGTAACCTGGGCAAAGAAACGGAGGAAATCGATGAGCCGCATCACTGAGCTGCTCCCACGCCCACTGAACAGTTCCTGGACACGCCAGCAATTCTTATCGACGACGAGTGTTGATAACATAGTTGATCCGGATCCCTTGATCCACGAGAAAGCGATCCAGCAGGGTTGCCAGTGGTGGACAAAGTCTTCACCGTGAAAGCTGACGAAACGTGTAGACGAGTCGTTGCATTCCCGTGCTTCCGAAGTATACAAGGCGCTAAGCTGGAGACATGAAGTAACCAGAGCAAAGAAACGGACGAAATTCAAGAGCCGCTTCACGTAGCTGCTCCCACGCCCACTGAACAGTTCTGGGACACGCCAGAAGTTCTAAGGGACGACGAGTGTTGATGACATAGTCGATCCGTATGCCTTGAATCACGATGAAGCGATCCAGCAGGGTTGCTAGTGGTGGTCAAAGTCTTCAACGTGAAAGCTGACTAACCGTGTTGGCAAGTCGTTGCATTCCCGTGCTTCTGAAGTATACAAGGCGCTAAGCTGGAGACATGAAGTAACCTGGGCAAAGAAACGGACGAAATTGAAGAGCCGCATCACGTAGCTGCTCCCACGCCCACTGAACAGTTCCGGGATACGCCAGCAGTTCTTATCGACGACGAGTGTTGATGACATAGTTGATCCTGATGTCTTATTTCACGAGGAAGCGATCCATCAGTGCTGCCAGTGGTGGTCAAAGTCTTCACCGTGAAAGCTGACGAAACGTGTAGACGAGTCGTTGCATTCCCGTGCTTCCGAAGTATACAAGGCGTTAAGCTGGAGACATGAAGTAACCTGAGCAAAGAAACGGACGAATTTCAAGAGCCGCGCCACGTAGCTCCTCCCACGCCCACTGAACAGTTCCGGGAGACGCCAGCAGTTCTTATCGACGACGAGTGTTGATGCTATAGTCGATCCTGATGCCTTGATCCACGAGGAAGCGATCCAACAGGGTTGCCAGGGGTGGTCAAAGTCTTCACCGTGAAAGCTGACGAACCGTGTTGGCGAGTCGTTGCATTCCCGTGTTTCTGAAGTATACAAGGCGCTAAGCTGGAGACATGAAGTAACCTGGGCAAATAAACGGACGAAATTGAAGAGCCGCATCACGTAGCTGCTCCCACGCCCACTGAACAGTTCCGGGACTCGCCAGCAGTTCTTATCGACGACGAGTGTTGATGACAAAGTCGATCCCGATGCTTTGCTCCACGAGGAAGCGATCCAACAGGGTTGCCAGCGAATGTCAGTCTTCACCGTGAAAGCTGACGAAACTTGTTGGCGATTCGTTGCATTCCCGGGCTTCCGAAGTATACAAGGCGCTAAGCTGGAGACATGAAGTGACATGGGCAGGGAAACGGGCGAAATTGAAGAGCCGCATCACGTAGCTGCTCCCACGCCCACTGATCAGTTCCGGGACACACCAGCTGTTCTTATCGACGACGAGTGTTGATGACATAGTCGATCCAGATGCCTTGATCCACGAGGAAGCGATCCAGCAGGGTTGCCAGTGGTGGTCAAAGTCTTCACCGTGAAAGCTGACAAAACGTGTTGGCGAGTCATTGCATTCTCGTGCTTCCGAAGTATACTAGGCGAAAAGCTGGAGACATGAAGTAACCTAGGTAAAGAAACGGAATAAATTGAAGAGCCGCATCACGTAGCTGCTCCCACGTCCACTGAATAGTTCCGGGACACGCCAGCAGTTCTTATCGACGACGAGTGTTGATGACATAGTTGATCCGTTCATTGATCCACGAGGAAGCGATCCAGCAGGGTTGCCAATGGCGGTCAAAATCTTCACCGTGAAAGCTGACGAAACGTGTTGGCGAATCGTTGCATTCTCGTGCTTCCGAAGTATACTAGGCGCCAAGCTGGAGACATGAAGTAACCTGGGCAAAGAAACGGAGGAAATCGAAGAGCCGCATCACTTAGCTGCTCCCACGCCCACTGAACAGTTCCTGGACACGCCAGCAATTCTTATCGACGACGAGTTTTGATAACATAGTTGATCCGGATCCCTTGATCCACGAGGAAGCGATCCAGCAGGGTTGCCAGTGGTGGACAAAGTCTTCACCGTGAAAGCTGAAGAAACGTTTAGACGAGTCGCTGAATTCCCGTGCTTCCGATGTATACAAGGCGCTAAGCTGGAGACTTGAAGTAACCTGGGGCAAAGAAACGGACGAAATTGAAGAGCCGCGTCACGTAGCTGCTCCCACGCCCACTGAACAGTTCCGGGACACGGGAGACGCAGCAGTTCTTATGGATGAGGAGTGTTGATGACATAGTTGATCGGGATGCTTTGATCCACGAGGAAGCGATCCAGCAAGGTTGCCAATGGTGGTCAAAGTCTCCAGCGTGAAAGCTGACGAAACGTGTTGGCGAGTCGTTGCATTCCCGTGCTTCCGAAGTATACAAGGCGTTAAGCTGGAGACATGAAGTAACCTGGGCAAAGAAACGGACGAAATTGAAGACCCGCGTCACGTAGCTGCTCCCACGCCCACTGAACAGTTCCGGGACCCGCCAGCTCCTTATCGACGACGAGTATTGATGACAAATTCGATCCGGATGCCTTGATCCACGAGGAAGCGATCCAGCAGGGTTGCCAGTGGTGGTCAAAGTGCTCTCCGTGAAAGCTGACGTAACGTGTTGGCGCGTCGTTGCATTCCCGTGCTTCCAAAGTATACAAGGCGCCAAGCCGGAGACATGAAGTAACCTGGGCAAAGAAACGGAAGAAATTGAAGAGCCCCATCACGTAGCTGCACCCACGCCCACTGAACAGTTCCGGGATACGCCAGCAGTTCTTATCGACGACGAGTGTTGATGACATAGTTGATCCTGATGTCTTGTTTCACGAGGAAGCGATCCATCAGTGCTGCCAGTGGTGGTCAAAGTCTTCACCGTGAAAGCTGACGAAACGTGTAGACGAGTCGTTGCATTCCCGTGCTCCCGAAGTATACAAGTCGCTAAGCTGGAGACATGAAATAACCTGAGCAAAGAAACGGACGAAAATCAAGAGCCACGTCACGTAGCTGCTCCCATGCCCACTGAACAGTTCCGGGACACGCCAGCAGTTCTAAAGGACGACGAGTGTTGATGACATAGTCGATCCGTATGCCTTGATTCACGATGAAGCGACCCAGCAGGGTTGCCAGTGGTGGTCAAAGTCTTCAACGTGAAAGCTGACGAACCGTGTTGGCAATTCGTTGCATTCCCGTGCTTCTGAAGTATACAAGGCGCTAAGTTGGAGTCATGAAGTAACCTGGGCAAAGAAACGGACGAAATTGAAGAGCCGCATCACGTAGCTGCTCCCACGCCCACTGAACAGTTCCGGGATACGCCAGCAGTTCTTATCGACGACGAGTGTTGATGACATAGTTGATCCTGATGTCTTGTTTCACGAGGAAGCGATCCATCAGTGCTGCCAGTGGTGGTCAAAGTCTTCACCGTGAAAGCTGACGAAACGTGTAGACGAGTCGTTGCATTCCCGTGCTTCCGAAGTAAACGAGGCGTTAAGCTGAAGACATGAAGTAACCTGAGCAAAGAAACGGACGAATTTCAAGAGCCGCGCCACGTAGCTGCTCCCACGCCCACTGAACAGTTCCGGGAAACGCCAGCAGTTCTAAAGGACGACGAGTGTTGATGACATAGTCGATCCGTATGCCTTGATTCACGGTAAGCGATCCAGCAGGGTTGCCAGTGGTGGTCAAAGTCTTCACCGTGAAAGCTGACGAACCGTGTTGGCGAGTCGTTGCATTCCCGTGCTTCCGAAGTATACAAGGCGCTAAGCTAGAGTCATGAAGTAACCTGGGCAAAGAAACGGGCGAAATTGAAGAGCCGCATCACGTAGCTGCTCCCACGCCCACTGAACAGTTCCGGGACTCGCCAGCAGTTCTTATCGACGACGAGTGTTGATGACAAAGTCGATCCCGATGCTTTGCTCCACGAGGAAGCGATCCAACAGGGTTGCCAGTGAAGGTCAAAGTCTTCACCGTGAAAGCTGACGAAACTTGGCGATTCGTTGCATTCCCGGGCTTCCGAAGTATACAAGGCGCTAAGCTGGAGACATGAAGTGACATGGGCAGGGAAACGGATGAAATTGAAGAGCCGCATCACGTAGCTGCTCCCACGCCCACTGATCAGTTCCGGGACACGCCAGCTGTTCTTATCGACGACGAGTGTTGATGACATAGTTGATCCGTTCATTGATCCACGAGGAAGCGATCCAGCAGGGTTGCCAATGGTGGTCAAAATCTTCACCGTGAAAGCTGACGAAACGTGTTGGCGAGTCGTTGCATTCTCGTGCTTCCGAAGTATACTAGGCGCCAAGCTGGAGACATGAAGTAACCTGGGCAAAGAAACGGACGAAATTGAAGAGCCGCATCACGTAGCTGCTCCCACGCCCACTGAACAGTTCCGGGATACGCCAGCAGTTCTTATCGACGACGAGTGTTGAGGTCATAGTTTATCCTGATGTCTTGTTTCATGAGGAAGCGATCCATCAGTGCTGCCAGTGGTGGTCAAAGTCTTCACCGTGAAAGCTGACGAAACGTGTAGACGAGTCGTTGCATTCCCGTGCTTCCGAAGTATACAAGGCGCTAAGCTGGAGACATGAAGTAACCAGAGCAAAGAAACGGACGAAATTCAAGAGCCGCGTCACGTAGCTGCTCCCACGCCCACTGAACAGTTCTGGGACACGCCAGAAGTTCTAAGAGACGACGAGTGTTGATGACATAGTCGATCCGTATGCCTTGATTCACGATGAAGCGATCCAGCAGGGTTGCCAGTGGTGGTCAAAGTCTTCAACGTGAAAGCTGACGAACCGTGTTGGCAAGTCGTTGCATTCCCGTGCTTCTGAAGTATACAAGGCGCTAATCTGGAGACATGAAGTAACCTGGGCAAAGAACCGGACGAAATTGAAGAGCCGCGTCACGTAGCTGCTCCCACGCCCACTGAACAGTTCCGGGAGACGCCAGCAGTTCTTATCGACGACGAGTGTTGATGCTATAGTTGATCCTGATCCTTGATCAACGAGGAAGCGATCCAACAGTGTTGCCAGGGGTTGTCAAAGTCTTCACCGTGAAAGCTGACGAACCGTGTTGGCGAGTCGTTGCATTCCCGTGTTTCTGAAGTATACAAGGCGCTAAGCTGGAGTCATGAAGTAACCTGGGCAAAGAAACGGACGAGATTGAAGAGCCGCATCACGTAGCTGCTCCCACGCCCACTGAACAGTTCCGAGACTCGCCAGCAGTTCTTATCGACGACGAGTGTTGATGACAAAGTCGATCCCGATGCTTTGCTCCACGAGGAAGCGATCCAACAGGGTTGCAAGCGAAGGTCAAAGTCTTCACCGTGAAAGCTGACGAAACTTGTTGGCGATTCGTTGCATTCCCGGGATTCCGAAGTATACAAGGCGCTAAGCTGGAGACATAAAGTGACATGGGCAGGGAAACGGACGAAAATGAAGAGCCGCATCACGTAGCTGCTCCCACGCCCACTGATCATTTCCGGGACACGCCAGCTGTTCTTATCGACGACGAGTGTTGATGACATAGTCGATCCAGATGCCTTGATCCACGAGGAAGCGATCCAGCAGGGTTGCCAGTGGTGGTAAAAGTCTTCACCGTGAAAGCTGACAAAACGTGTTGGCGAGTCGTTGCATTCCCGTGCTTCCGAAGTATACAAGGCGCCAAGCTGGAGACATCAAGTAACCTAGGTAAAGAAACGGAATAAATTGAAGAGCCGCATCACGTAGCTGCTCCCACGTCCACTGAATAGTTCCGGGACACGCCAGCAGTTCTTATCGACGATCAGTGTTGATGACATAGTTGATCCGTTCATTGATCCACGAGGAAGCGATCCAGCAGGGTTGCCAATGGTGGTCAAAATCTTCACCGTGAAAGTTGACAAAACGTGTTGGCGAGTCGTTGCATTCCCGTGCTTCCGAAGTATACGAGGCGCTAAGCTGGAGACATGAAGTAACCTGGGCAAAGAAACGGAGGAAATCGATGAGCCGCATCACTGAGCTGCTCCCACGCCCACTGAACAGTTCCTGGACACGCCAGCAATTCTTATCGACGACGAGTGTTGATAACATAGTTGATCCGGATCCCTTGATCCACGAGAAAGCGATCCAGCAGGGTTGCCAGTGGTGGACAAAGTCTTCACCGTGAAAGCTGACGAAACGTGTAGACGAGTCGTTGCATTCCCGTGCTTCCGAAGTATACAAGGCGCTAAGCTGGAGACATGAAGTAACCAGAGCAAAGAAACGGACGAAATTCAAGAGCCGCTTCACGTAGCTGCTCCCACGCCCACTGAACAGTTCTGGGACACGCCAGAAGTTCTAAGGGACGACGAGTGTTGATGACATAGTCGATCCGTATGCCTTGAATCACGATGAAGCGATCCAGCAGGGTTGCTAGTGGTGGTCAAAGTCTTCAACGTGAAAGCTGACTAACCGTGTTGGCAAGTCGTTGCATTCCCGTGCTTCTGAAGTATACAAGGCGCTAAGCTGGAGACATGAAGTAACCTGGGCAAAGAAACGGACGAAATTGAAGAGCCGCATCACGTAGCTGCTCCCACGCCCACTGAACAGTTCCGGGATACGCCAGCAGTTCTTATCGACGACGAGTGTTGATGACATAGTTGATCCTGATGTCTTATTTCACGAGGAAGCGATCCATCAGTGCTGCCAGTGGTGGTCAAAGTCTTCACCGTGAAAGCTGACGAGACGTGTAGACGAGTCGTTGCATTCCCGTGCTTCCGAAGTATACAAGGCGTTAAGCTGGAGACATGAAGTAACCTGAGCAAAGAAACGGACGAATTTCAAGAGCCGCGCCACGTAGCTCCTCCCACGCCCACTGAACAGTTCCGGGAGACGCCAGCAGTTCTTATCGACGACGAGTGTTGATGCTATAGTCGATCCTGATGCCTTGATCCACGAGGAAGCGATCCAACAGGGTTGCCAGGGGTGGTCAAAGTCTTCACCGTGAAAGCTGACGAACCGTGTTGGCGAGTCGTTGCATTCCCGTGTTTCTGAAGTATACAAGGCGCTAAGCTGGAGACATGAAGTAACCTGGGCAAATAAACGGACGAAATTGAAGAGCCGCATCACGTAGCTGCTCCCACGCCCACTGAACAGTTCCGGGACTCGCCAGCAGTTCTTATCGACGACGAGTGTTGATGACAAAGTCGATCCCGATGCTTTGCTCCACGAGGAAGCGATCCAACAGGGTTGCCAGCGAATGTCAGTCTTCACCGTGAAAGCTGACGAAACTTGTTGGCGATTCGTTGCATTCCCGGGCTTCCGAAGTATACAAGGCGCTAAGCTGGAGACATGAAGTGACATGGGCAGGGAAACGGACGAAATTGAAGAGCCGCATCACGTAGCTGCTCCCACGCCCACTGATCAGTTCCGGGACACACCAGCTGTTCTTATCGACGACGAGTGTTGATGACATAGTCGATCCAGATGCCTTGATCCACGAGGAAGCGATCCAGCAGGGTTGCCAGTGGTGGTCAAAGTCTTCACCGTGAAAGCTGACAAAACGTGTTGGCGAGTCATTGCATTCTCGTGCTTCCGAAGTATACTAGGCGAAAAGCTGGAGACATGAAGTAACCTAGGTAAAGAAACGGAATAAATTGAAGAGCCGCATCACGTAGCTGCTCCCACGTCCACTGAATAGTTCCGGGACACGCCAGCAGTTCTTATCGACGACGAGTGTTGATGACATAGTTGATCCGTTCATTGATCCACGAGGAAGCGATCCAGCAGGGTTGCCAATGGCGGTCAAAATCTTCACCGTGAAAGCTGACGAAACGTGTTGGCGAATCGTTGCATTCTCGTGCTTCCGAAGTATACTAGGCGCCAAGCTGGAGACATGAAGTAACCTGGGCAAAGAAACGGAGGAAATCGAAGAGCCGCATCACTTAGCTGCTCCCACGCCCACTGAACAGTTCCTGGACACGCCAGCAATTCTTATCGACGACGAGTTTTGATAACATAGTTGATCCGGATCCCTTGATCCACGAGGAAGCGATCCAGCAGGGTTGCCAGTGGTGGACAAAGTCTTCACCGTGAAAGCTGAAGAAACGTTTAGACGAGTCGCTGAATTCCCGTGCTTCCGATGTATACAAGGCGCTAAGCTGGAGACTTGAAGTAACCTGGGGCAAAGAAACGGACGAAATTGAAGAGCCGCGTCACGTAGCTGCTCCCACGCCCACTGAACAGTTCCGGGACACGGGAGACGCAGCAGTTCTTATGGATGAGGAGTGTTGATGACATAGTTGATCGGGATGCTTTGATCCACGAGGAAGCGATCCAGCAAGGTTGCCAATGGTGGTCAAAGTCTCCAGCGTGAAAGCTGACGAAACGTGTTGGCGAGTCGTTGCATTCCCGTGCTTCCGAAGTATACAAGGCGTTAAGCTGGAGACATGAAGTAACCTGGGCAAAGAAACGGACGAAATTGAAGACCCGCGTCACGTAGCTGCTCCCACGCCCACTGAACAGTTCCGGGACACGCCAGCAGTTCTTATGGACGACGAGTTTGATGACATAGTCGATCCGGATGTCTTGATCCACGAGGAAGCGATCCAGCAGGTTTGCCAATGGTGGTCAGTCTTCACCGTGAAAGCTGACGAAACGTGTTGGCGAGTCGTTGAATTCCTGTGATTCCGAAGGATACAAGGCGCTAAGCTGGACGCATGTAGTAGCCTGAACAAAGAAACGGACGAAATTGAAGAGCCGCATCACGTAGCTGCTCCCACGCCCACTGAACAGTTCCGGGACTCGCCAGCAGTTCTTATCGACGACGAGTGTTGATGACAAAGTCGATCCCGATGCTTTGCTCCACGAGGAAGCGATCCAACAGGGTTGCCAGCGAAGGTCAAAGTCTTCACCGTGAAAGCTGACGAAACTTGTTGGCGATTCGTTGCATTCCCGGGCTTCCGAAGTATACAAGGCGCTAAGCTGGAGACATGAAGTGACATGGGCAGGGAAACGGACGAAATTGAAGAGCCGCATCACGTAGCTGCTCCCACGCCCACTGATCAGTTCCGGGACACGCCAGCTGTTCTTATCGACGACGAGTGTTGATGACATAGTCGATCCAGATGTTTTGATCCACGAGGAAGCGATCCAGCAGGGTTGCCAGTGGTGGTCAAAGTCTACACCGTGAAAGCTGACAAAACGTGCTGGCGAGTCATTGCATTCTCGTGCTTCCGAAGTATACTAGGCGCCAAGCTAGAGACATGAAGTAACCTAGTTAAAGAAACGGAATAAATGGAAGAGCCGCATCACGTAGCTGCCCCCACGTCCACTGAATAGTTCCGGGACACGCCAGCAGTCCTTATCGAAGATGAGTGTTGATGACATAGTTGATCCGTTCATTGATCCACGAGGAAGCGATCCAGCAGGGTTGCCAATGGTGGTCAAAATCTTCACCGTGAAAGCTGACAAAACGTGTTGGCGATTCGTTGCTTTCCCGTGCTTCCGAAGTATACGAGGCGCTAAGCTGGAGACATGAAGTAACCTGGGCAAAGAAACGGAGGAAATCGAAGAGCCGCATCACTTAGCTGCTCCCACGCCCACTGAACAGTTCCTGGACACGCCAGCAATTCTTATCGACGACGAGTGTTGATAACATAGTTGATCCGGATCCCTTGATCCACGAGGAAGCGATCCAGCAGGGTTGCCAGTGGTGGACAAAGTCTTCACCCTGAAAGCTGAAGAAACTTGTTGGCGATTCGTTGCATTCCCGGCCTTCTGAGTATACAAGGCGCTAAGCTGGAGATATGAAGTGACATGGGCAGGGAAACGAACGAAATTGAAGAGCCGCATCCCGTAGCTGCTCCCACGCCCACTGATCAGTTCCGGGACACGCCAGCTGTTCTTATCGACGACGAGTGTTGATGACATAGTCGATCCAGATGTTTTGATCCACGAGGAAGCGATCCAGCTGGGTTGCCAGTGGTGGTCAAAGTCTTCACCGTGAAAGCTGACAAAACGTGTTGGCGAGTCATTGCATTCTCGTGCTTCCGAAGTATACTAGGCGCCAAGCTGGAGACATGAAGTAACCTAGGTAAAGAAAAGGAATAAATTGAAGAGCCGCATCACGTAGCTGCTCCCACGTCCACTGAATAGTTCCGGGACACGCCAGCAGTTCTTATCGACGACGAGTGTGGATGACATAGTTGATCCGTTCATTGATCCACGAGGAAGCGATCCAGCAGGGTTGCCAATGGTGGTCAAAATCTTCACCGTGAAAGCTGACGAAACGTGTTGGCGAGTCGTTGCATTCTCGTGCTTCCGAAGTATACTAGGCGCCAAGCTGGAGACATGAAGTAACCTGGGCAAAGAAACGGACGAAATTGAAGAGCCGCATCACGTAGCTGCTCCCACGCCCACTGAACAGTTCCGGGACCCGCCAGCTCCTTATCGACGACGAGTATTGATGACAAATTCGATCCGGATGCCTTGATCCACGAGGAAGCGATCCAGCAGGGTTGCCAGTGGTGGTCAAAGTGCTCTCCGTGAAAGCTGACGTAACGTGTTGGCGCGTCGTTGCATTCCCGTGCTTCCAAAGTATACAAGGCGCCAAGCCGGAGACATGAAGTAACCTGGGCAAAGAAACGGAAGAAATTGAAGAGCCCCATCACGTAGCTGCACCCACGCCCACTGAACAGTTCCGGGATACGCCAGCAGTTCTTATCGACGACGAGTGTTGATGACATAGTTGATCCTGATGTCTTGTTTCACGAGGAAGCGATCCATCAGTGCTGCCAGTGGTGGTCAAAGTCTTCACCGTGAAAGCTGACGAAACGTGTAGACGAGTCGTTGCATTCCCGTGCTCCCGAAGTATACAAGGCGCTAAGCTGGAGACATGAAATAACCTGAGCAAAGAAACGGACGAAAATCAAGAGCCACGTCACGTAGCTGCTCCCATGCCCACTGAACAGTTCCGGGACACGCCAGCAGTTCTAAAGGACGACGAGTGTTGATGACATAGTCGATCCGTATGCCTTGATTCACGATGAAGCGACCCAGCAGGGTTGCCAGTGGTGGTCAAAGTCTTCAACGTGAAAGCTGACGAACCGTGTTGGCAATTCGTTGCATTCCCGTGCTTCTGAAGTATACAAGGCGCTAAGTTGGAGTCATGAAGTAACCTGGGCAAAGAAACGGACGAAATTGAAGAGCCGCATCACGTAGCTGCTCCCACGCCCACTGAACAGTTCCGGGATACGCCAGCAGTTCTTATCGACGACGAGTGTTGATGACATAGTTGATCCTGATGTCTTGTTTCACGAGGAAGCGATCCATCAGTGCTGCCAGTGGTGGTCAAAGTCTTCACCGTGAAAGCTGACGAAACGTGTAGACGAGTCGTTGCATTCCCGTGCTTCCGAAGTATACAAGGCGTTAAGCTGAAGACATGAAGTAACCTGAGCAAAGAAACGGACGAATTTCAAGAGCCGCGCCACGTAGCTGCTCCCACGCCCACTGAACAGTTCCGGGAAACGCCAGCAGTTCTAAAGGACGACGAGTGTTGATGACATAGTCGATCCGTATGCCTTGATTCACGGTAAGCGATCCAGCAGGGTTGCCAGTGGTGGTCAAAGTCTTCACCGTGAAAGCTGACGAACCGTGTTGGCGAGTCGTTGCATTCCCGTGCTTCCGAAGTATACAAGGCGCTAAGCTAGAGTCATGAAGTAACCTGGGCAAAGAAACGGGCGAAATTGAAGAGCCGCATCACGTAGCTGCTCCCACGCCCACTGAACAGTTCCGGGACTCGCCAGCAGTTCTTATCGACGACGAGTGTTGATGACAAAGTCGATCCCGATGCTTTGCTCCACGAGGAAGCGATCCAACAGGGTTGCCAGTGAAGGTCAAAGTCTTCAACGTGAAAGCTGACGAAACTTGGCGATTCGTTGCATTCCCGGGCTTCCGAAGTATACAAGGCGCTAAGCTGGAGACATGAAGTGACATGGGCAGGGAAACGGATGAAATTGAAGAGCCGCATCACGTAGCTGCTCCCACGCCCACTGATCAGTTCCGGGACACGCCAGCTGTTCTTATCGACGACGAGTGTTGATGACATAGTCGATCCAGATGCCTTGATCCACGAGGAAGCGATCCAGCAGGGTTGCCAGTGGTGGTCAAAGTCTTCACCGTGAAAGCTGACAAAACGTGTTGGCGAGTCATTGCATTCTCGTGCTTCCGAAGTACACTAGGCGCCAAGCTGGAGACATGAAGTAACCTAGGTAAAGAAACGGAATAAATTGAAGAGCCGCATCACGTAACTGCTCCCACGTCCACTGAATAGTTCCGGGACACGCCAGCAGTTTTTATCGACGATGAGTGTTGATGACATAGTTGATCCGTTCATTGATCCACGAGGAAGCGATCCAGCAGGGTTGCCAATGGTGGTCAAAATCTTCACCGTTAAAGCTGACAAAACGTGTTGGCGAGTCGTTGCATTCCCGTGCTTCCGAAGTATACGAGGCGCTAAGCTGGAGACATGAAGTAACCTGGGCAAAGAAACGGAGGAAATCGAAGAGCCGCATCACTTAGCTGCTCCCACGCCCACTGAACAGTTCCTGGGCACGCCAGCAATTCTTATCGACGGCGAGTGTTGATAACATAGTTGATCCGGATCCCTTGATCCACGAGGAAGCGATCTAGCAGGGTTGCCAGTGGTGGACAAAGTCTTCACCGTGAAAGCTGAAGAAACTTGTTGGCGATTCGTTGCATTCCCGGCCTTCTGAAGTATACAAGGCGCTAAGCTGGAGACATGAAGTGACATGGGCAGGGAAACGGACGAAATTGAAGAGCCGCATCACGTAGCTGCTCCCACGCCCACTGATCAGTTCCGGGACACGCCAGCCGTTCTTATCGACGACGAGCGTTGATGACATAGTCGATCCAGATGCCTTGATCCACGAGGAAGCGATCCAGCAGGGTTGCCAGTGGAGGTCAAAGTCTTCACCGTGAAAGCTGACAAAACGTGTTGGCGAGTCATTGCATTCTCGTGCTTCCGAAGTATACTAGGCGCCAAGCTGGAGACATGAAGTAACCTAGGTAAAGAAACGGAATAAATTGAAGAGCCGCATCACGTAGCTGCTCCCACGTCCACTGAATAGTTCCGGGACACGCCAGCAGTTCTTATCGACGACGAGTGTTGATGACATAGTTGATCCGTTCATTGATCCACGAGGAAGCGATCCAGCAGGGTTGCCAATGGTGGTCAAAATCTTCACCGTGAAAGCTGACGAAACGTGTTGGCGAGTCGTTGCATTCTCGTGCTTCCGAAGTATACTAGGCGCCAAGCTGGAGACATGAAGTAACCTGGGCAAAGAAACGGAGGAAATCGAAGAGCCGCATCACTTAGCTGCTCCCACGCCCACTGAACAGTTCCTGGACACGCCAGCAATTCTTATCGACGACGAGTGTTGATAACATAGTTTATCCGGATCCCTTGATCCACGAGGAAGCGATCCAGCAGGGTTGCCAGTGGTGGACAAAGTCTTCACCGTGAAAGCTGAAGAAACGTTTAGACGAGTCGCTGAATTCCCGTGCTTCCGATGTATACAAGGCGCTAAGCTGGAGACTTGAAGTAACCTGGGGCAAAGAAACGGACGAAATTGAAGAGCCGCGTCACGTAGCTGCTCCCACGCCCACTGAACAGTTCCGGGACACGCCAGCAGTTCTTATGGATGAGGAGTGTTGATGACATAGTCGATCGGAATGCTTTGCTCCACGAGGAAGCGATCCAACAGGGTTGCCAGTGGTGGACAAAGTCTTCACCGTGAAAGCTGAAGAAACTTGTTGGCGATTCGTTGCATTCCCGGCCTTCTGAAGTATACAAGGCGCTAAGCTGGAGACATGAAGTGACATGGGCAGGGAAACGGGCGAAATTGAAGAGCCGCATCACGTAGCTGCTCCCACGCCCACTGATCAGTTCCGGAACACACCAGCCGTTCTTATCGACGACGAGCGTTGATGACATAGTCGATCCAGATGCCTTGATCCACGAGGAAGCGATCCAGCAGGGTTGCCAGTGGTGGTCAAAGTCTTCACCGTGAAAGCTGACAAAACGTTTTGGCGAGTCATTTCATTCTCGTGCTTCCGAAGTATACTAGGCGCCAAGCTGGAGACATGAAGTAACCTAGGTAAAGAAACGGAATAAATTGAAGAGCCGCATCACGTAGCTGCTCCCACGTCCACTGAATATTTCCGGGACACGCCAGCAGTTCTTATCGACGACGAGTGTTGATGACATAGTTGATCCGTTCATTGATCCACGAGGAAGCGATCCAGCAGGGTTGCCAATGGTGGTCAAAATCTTCACCGTGAAAGCTGACGAAACGTGTTGGCGAGTCGTTGCATTCTCGTGCTTCCGAAGTATACTAGGCGCCAAGCTGGCGACATGAAGTAACCTGGGCAAAGAAACGGAGGAAATCGAAGAGCCGCATCACTTAGCTGCTCCCACGCCCACTGAACAGTTCCGGGACACGCCAGCAGTTCTTATGGATGAGGAATGTTGATGACATAGTCGATCGGGATGCCTTGATCCACGAGGAAGCGATCCAGCAAGGTTACCAATGGTGGTCAAAGTCTCCACCGTGAAAGCTGACAAAACGTGTTGGCGAGTCGTTGCATTCCCGTGCTTCCGAAGTATACAAGGCGTTAAGCTGGAGACATGAAGTAACCTGGGCAAAGAAACGGACGAAATTGAAGACCCGCGTCACGTAGCTGCTCCCACGCCCACTGAACAGTTCCGGGACACGCCAGCAGTTCTTATGGACGACGAGTTTGATGACATAGTCGATCCGGATGTCTTGATCCACGAGGAAGCGATCCAGCAGGTTTGCCAATGGTGGTCAGTCTTCACCGTGAAAGCTGACGAAACGTGTTGGCGAGTCGTTGAATTCCTGTGATTCCGAAGGATACAAGGCGCTAAGCTGGACGCATGTAGTAGCCTGAACAAAGAAACGGACGAAATTGAAGAGCCGCATCACGTAGCTGCTCCCACGCCCACTGAACAGTTCCGGGACTCGCCAGCAGTTCTTATCGACGACGAGTGTTGATGACAAAGTCGATCCCGATGCTTTGCTCCACGAGGAAGCGATCCAACAGGGTTGCCAGCGAAGGTCAAAGTCTTCACCGTGAAAGCTGACGAAACTTGTTGGCGATTCGTTGCATTCCCGGGCTTCCGAAGTATACAAGGCGCTAAGCTGGAGACATGAAGTGACATGGGCAGGGAAACGGACGAAATTGAAGAGCCGCATCACGTAGCTGCTCCCACGCCCACTGATCAGTTCCGGGACACGCCAGCTGTTCTTATCGACGACGAGTGTTGATGACATAGTCGATCCAGATGTTTTGATCCACGAGGAAGCGATCCAGCAGGGTTGCCAGTGGTGGTCAAAGTCTACACCGTGAAAGCTGACAAAACGTGCTGGCGAGTCATTGCATTCTCGTGCTTCCGAAGTATACTAGGCGCCAAGCTAGAGACATGAAGTAACCTAGTTAAAGAAACGGAATAAATGGAAGAGCCGCATCACGTAGCTGCCCCCACGTCCACTGAATAGTTCCGGGACACGCCAGCAGTCCTTATCGAAGATGAGTGTTGATGACATAGTTGATCCGTTCATTGATCCACGAGGAAGCGATCCAGCAGGGTTGCCAATGGTGGTCAAAATCTTCACCGTGAAAGCTGACAAAACGTGTTGGCGATTCGTTGCTTTCCCGTGCTTCCGAAGTATACGAGGCGCTAAGCTGGAGACATGAAGTAACCTGGGCAAAGAAACGGAGGAAATCGAAGAGCCGCATCACTTAGCTGCTCCCACGCCCACTGAACAGTTCCTGGACACGCCAGCAATTCTTATCGACGACGAGTGTTGATAACATAGTTGATCCGGATCCCTTGATCCACGAGGAAGCGATCCAGCAGGGTTGCCAGTGGTGGACAAAGTCTTCACCCTGAAAGCTGAAGAAACTTGTTGGCGATTCGTTGCATTCCCGGCCTTCTGAGTATACAAGGCGCTAAGCTGGAGATATGAAGTGACATGGGCAGGGAAACGAACGAAATTGAAGAGCCGCATCCCGTAGCTGCTCCCACGCCCACTGATCAGTTCCGGGACACGCCAGCTGTTCTTATCGACGACGAGTGTTGATGACATAGTCGATCCAGATGTTTTGATCCACGAGGAAGCGATCCAGCTGGGTTGCCAGTGGTGGTCAAAGTCTTCACCGTGAAAGCTGACAAAACGTGTTGGCGAGTCATTGCATTCTCGTGCTTCCGAAGTATACTAGGCGCCAAGCTGGAGACATGAAGTAACCTAGGTAAAGAAAAGGAATAAATTGAAGAGCCGCATCACGTAGCTGCTCCCACGTCCACTGAATAGTTCCGGGACACGCCAGCAGTTCTTATCGACGACGAGTGTTGATGACATAGTTGATCCGTTCATTGATCCACGAGGAAGCGATCCAGCAGGGTTGCCAATGGTGGTCAAAATCTTCACCGTGAAAGCTGACGAAACGTGTTGGCGAGTCGTTGCATTCTCGTGCTTCCGAAGTATACTAGGCGCCAAGCTGGAGACATGAAGTAACCTGGGCAAAGAAACGGACGAAATTGAAGAGCCGCATCACGTAGCTGCTCCCACGCCCACTGAACAGTTCCGGGACCCGCCAGCTCCTTATCGACGACGAGTATTGATGACAAATTCGATCCGGATGCCTTGATCCACGAGGAAGCGATCCAGCAGGGTTGCCAGTGGTGGTCAAAGTGCTCTCCGTGAAAGCTGACGTAACGTGTTGGCGCGTCGTTGCATTCCCGTGCTTCCAAAGTATACAAGGCGCCAAGCCGGAGACATGAAGTAACCTGGGCAAAGAAACGGAAGAAATTGAAGAGCCCCATCACGTAGCTGCACCCACGCCCACTGAACAGTTCCGGGATACGCCAGCAGTTCTTATCGACGACGAGTGTTGATGACATAGTTGATCCTGATGTCTTGTTTCACGAGGAAGCGATCCATCAGTGCTGCCAGTGGTGGTCAAAGTCTTCACCGTGAAAGCTGACGAAACGTGTAGACGAGTCGTTGCATTCCCGTGCTCCCGAAGTATACAAGGCGCTAAGCTGGAGACATGAA
The DNA here is from genome assembly GCA_030143305.2 of Amblyomma americanum. Taxonomy (NCBI): domain Eukaryota; kingdom Metazoa; phylum Arthropoda; class Arachnida; order Ixodida; family Ixodidae; genus Amblyomma; species Amblyomma americanum. Next base: position 164,789 of record JARKHS020036500.1, on the reverse strand, counting down.
ATAACCTGAGCAAAGAAACGGACGAAAATCAAGAGCCACGTCACGTAGCTGCTCCCATGCCCACTGAACAGTTCCGGGACACGCCAGCAGTTCTAAAGGACGACGAGTGTTGATGACATAGTCGATCCGTATGCCTTGATTCACGATGAAGCGACCCAGCAGGGTTGCCAGTGGTGGTCAAAGTCTTCAACGTGAAAGCTGACGAACCGTGTTGGCAATTCGTTGCATTCCCGTGCTTCTGAAGTATACAAGGCGCTAAGTTGGAGTCATGAAGTAACCTGGGCAAAGAAACGGACGAAATTGAAGAGCCGCATCACGTAGCTGCTCCCACGCCCACTGAACAGTTCCGGGATACGCCAGCAGTTCTTATCGACGACGAGTGTTGATGACATAGTTGATCCTGATGTCTTGTTTCACGAGGAAGCGATCCATCAGTGCTGCCAGTGGTGGTCAAAGTCTTCACCGTGAAAGCTGACGAAACGTGTAGACGAGTCGTTGCATTCCCGTGCTTCCGAAGTATACAAGGCGTTAAGTTGAAGACATGAAGTAACCTGAGCAAAGAAACGGACGAATTTCAAGAGCCGCGCCACGTAGCTGCTCCCACGCCCACTGAACAGTTCCGGGAAACGCCAGCAGTTCTAAAGGACGACGAGTGTTGATGACATAGTCGATCCGTATGCCTTGATTCACGGTAAGCGATCCAGCAGGGTTGCCAGTGGTGGTCAAAGTCTTCACCGTGAAAGCTGACGAACCGTGTTGGCGAGTCGTTGCATTCCCGTGCTTCCGAAGTATACAAGGCGCTAAGCTAGAGTCATGAAGTAACCTGGGCAAAGAAACGGGCGAAATTGAAGAGCCGCATCACGTAGCTGCTCCCACGCCCACTGAACAGTTCCGGGACTCGCCAGCAGTTCTTATCGACGACGAGTGTTGATGACAAAGTCGATCCCGATGCTTTGCTCCACGAGGAAGCGATCCAACAGGGTTGCCAGTGAAGGTCAAAGTCTTCACCGTGAAAGCTGACGAAACTTGGCGATTCGTTGCATTCCCGGGCTTCCGAAGTATACAAGGCGCTAAGCTGGAGACATGAAGTGACATGGGCAGGGAAACGGATGAAATTGAAGAGCCGCATCACGTAGCTGCTCCCACGCCCACTGATCAGTTCCGGGACACGCCAGCTGTTCTTATCGACGACGAGTGTTGATGACATAGTCGATCCAGATGCCTTGATCCACGAGGAAGCGATCCAGCAGGGTTGCCAGTGGTGGTCAAAGTCTTCACCGTGAAAGCTGACAAAACGTGTTGGCGAGTCATTGCATTCTCGTGCTTCCGAAGTACACTAGGCGCCAAGCTGGAGACATGAAGTAACCTAGGTAAAGAAACGGAATAAATTGAAGAGCCGCATCACGTAACTGCTCCCACGTCCACTGAATAGTTCCGGGACACGCCAGCAGTTTTTATCGACGATGAGTGTTGATGACATAGTTGATCCGTTCATTGATCCACGAGGAAGCGATCCAGCAGGGTTGCCAATGGTGGTCAAAATCTTCACCGTTAAAGCTGACAAAACGTGTTGGCGAGTCTTTGCATTCCCGTGCTTCCGAAGTATACGAGGCGCTAAGCTGGAGACATGAAGTAACCTGGGCAAAGAAACGGAGGAAATCGAAGAGCCGCATCACTTAGCTGCTCCCACGCCCACTGAACAGTTCCTGGGCACGCCAGCAATTCTTATCGACGGCGAGTGTTGATAACATAGTTGATCCGGATCCCTTGATCCACGAGGAAGCGATCTAGCAGGGTTGCCAGTGGTGGACAAAGTCTTCACCGTGAAAGCTGAAGAAACTTGTTGGCGATTCGTTGCATTCCCGGCCTTCTGAAGTATACAAGGCGCTAAGCTGGAGACATGAAGTGACATGGGCAGGGAAACGGACGAAATTGAAGAGCCGCATCACGTAGCTGCTCCCACGCCCACTGATCAGTTCCGGGACACGCCAGCCGTTCTTATCGACGACGAGCGTTGATGACATAGTCGATCCAGATGCCTTGATCCACGAGGAAGCGATCCAGCAGGGTTGCCAGTGGTGGTCAAAGTCTTCACCGTGAAAGCTGACAAAACGTGTTGGCGAGTCATTGCATTCTCGTGCTTCCGAAGTATACTAGGCGCCAAGCTGGAGACATGAAGTAACCTAGGTAAAGAAACGGAATAAATTGAAGAGCCGCATCACGTAGCTGCTCCCACGTCCACTGAATAGTTCCGGGACACGCCAGCAGTTCTTATCGACGACGAGTGTTGATGACATAGTTGATCCGTTCATTGATCCACGAGGAAGCGATCCATCAGTGCTGCCAGTGGTGGTCAAAGTCTTCACCGTGAAAGCTGACGAAACGTGTAGACGAGTCGTTGCATTCCCGTGCTTCCGAAGTATACAAGGCGTTAAGCTGGAGACATGAAGTAACCTGAGCAAAGAAACGGACGAATTTCAAGAGCCGCGCCACGTAGCTCCTCCCACGCCCACTGAACAGTTCCGGGAGACGCCAGCAGTTCTTATCGACGACGAGTGTTGATGCTATAGTCGATCCTGATGCCTTGATCCACGAGGAAGCGATCCAACAGGGTTGCCAGGGGTGGTCAAAGTCTTCACCGTGAAAGCTGACGAACCGTGTTGGCGAGTCGTTGCATTCCCGTGTTTCTGAAGTATACAAGGCGCTAAGCTGGAGTCATGAAGTAACCTGGGCAAAGAAACGGACGAAATTGAAGAGCCGCATCACGTAGCTGCTCCCACGCCCACTGAACAGTTCCGGGACTCGCCAGCAGTTCTTATCGACGACGAGTGTTGATGACAAAGTCGATCCCGATGCTTTGCTCCACGAGGAAGCGATCCAACAGGGTTGCCAGCGAATGTCAGTCTTCACCGTGAAAGCTGACGAAACTTGTTGGCGATTCGTTGCATTCCCGGGCTTCCGAAGTATACAAGGCGCTAAGCTGGAGACATGAAGTGACATGGGCAGGGAAACGGACGAAATTGAAGAGCCGCATCACGTAGCTGCTCCCACGCCCACTGATCAGTTCCGGGACACGCCAGCTGTTCTTATCGACGACGAGTGTTGATGACATAGTCGATCCAGATGCCTTGATCCACGAGGAAGCGATCCAGCAGGGTTGCCAGTGGTGGTCAAAGTCTTCACCGTGAAAGCTGACAAAACGTGTTGGCGAGTCATTGCATACTCGTGCTTCCGAAGTATACTAGGCGAAAAGCTGGAGACATGAAGTAACCTAGGTAAAGAAACGGAATAAATTGAAGAGCCGCATCACGTAGCTGCTCCCACGTCCACTGAATAGTTCCGGGACACGCCAGCAGTTCTTATCGACGACGAGTGTTGATGACATAGTTGATCCGTTCATTGATCCACGAGGAAGCGATCCAGCAGTGTTGCCAATGGTGGTCAAAATCTTCACCGTGAAAGCTGACGAAACGTGTTGGCGAATCGTTGCATTCTCGTGCTTCCGAAGTATACTAGGCGCCAAGCTGGAGATATGAAGTAACCTGGGCAAAGAAACGGAGGAAATCGAAGAGCCGCATCACTTAGCTGCTCCCACGCCCACTGAACAGTTCCTGGACACGCCAGCAATTCTTATCGACGACGAGTTTTGATAACATAGTTGATCCGGATCCCTTGATCCACGAGGAAGCGATCCAGCAGGGTTGCCAGTGGTGGACAAAGTCTTCACCGTGAAAGCTGAAGAAACGTTTAGACGAGTCGCTGAATTCCCGTGCTTCCGATGTATACAAGGCGCTAAGCTGGAGACATGAAGTAACCTGGGAAAAGAAACGGACGAAATTGAAGAGCAGCATCACGTAGCTGCTCCCACGCCCACTGAACAGTTCCGGGACAGGCCATCAGTTCTTATCGACGACGTGTGTTGATGACAAACTCGATCCGGATGCCTTGATCCACGAGGAAGCAATCCAGCAGGGTTGCCAGTGGTGGACAAAGTCTTCACCGTGAAAGCTGACGAACCGTGTAGGCGAGTCGTTGCGTTCCCGTGCTTCTGAAGTATTCAAGGCGCTAAACTGTAGACATGAAGTAACCTGGGCAAAGAAACGGACGAAATTGAAGAGCCGCATTACGTAGCTGCTCACACTCCCACTGAACAGTTCCGGGACACGCCAGCACTTCTTATCGACGACGAGAGTTGATGACAAAGTCGATCCGGTTGCCTTGATCCACGAGGAAGCGATCCAGCAGGTTTTCCAGTGAAGGTCAAAGTCTTCACTGTGAAAGCTGACGAAACTTGTTGGCGATTGGTTGCATTCCCGGGCTTCCGAAGTATACAAGGCGCTAAGCTGGAGACATGAAGTGACATGGGCAGGGAAACGGATGAAATTGAAGAGCCGCATCACGTAGCTGCTCCCACGCCCACTGATCAGTTCCGCGACACGCCAGCAGTTCTTATCGACGACGAGTGTTGATGACATAGTTGATCCAGATGCCTTGATCCACGAGGAAGCGATCCAGCAGGGTTGCCAGTGGTGGTCAAAGTCTTCACCGTGAAAGCTGACAAAACGTGTTGGCGAGTCATTGCATTCTCGTGCTTCCGAAGTATACTAGGCGCCAAGCTGGAGACATGAAGTAACCTAGGTAAAGAAACGGACGAAATTGAAGAGCCGCATCACGTAGCTGCTCCCACGCCCACTGAACAGTTCCGGGACTCGCCAGCAGTTCTTATCGACGACGTGTGTTGATGACAAACTCGATCCGGATGCCTTGATCCACGAGGAAGCAATCCAGCAGGGTTGCCAGTGGTGGACAAAGTCTTCACCGTGAAAGCTGACGAACCGTGTAGGCGAGTCGTTGCGTTCCCGTGCTTCTGAAGTATTCAAGGCGCTAAACTGTAGACATGAAGTAACCTGGGCAAAGAAACGGACGAAATTGAAGAGCCGCATTACGTAGCTGCTCACACTCCCACTGAACAGTTCCGGGACACGCCAGCACTTCTTATCGACGACGAGAGTTGATGACAAAGTCGATCCGGATGCCTTGATCCACGAGGAAGCGATCCAGCAGGTTTGCCAGTGAAGGTCAAAGTCTTCACTGTGAAAGCTGACGAAACTTGTTGGCGATTGGTTGCATTCCTGGGCTTCCGAAGTATACAAGGCGCTAAGCTGGAGACATGAAATAACCTGAGCAAAGAAACGGACGAAAATCAAGAGCCACGTCACGTAGCTGCTCCCATGCCCACTGAACAGTTCCGGGACTCGCCAGCAGTTCTTATCGACGACGAGTGTTGATGACAAAGTCGATCCCGATGCTTTGCTCCACGAGGAAGCGATCCAACAGGGTTGCCAGTGAAGGTCAAAGTCTTCACCGTGAAAGCTGACGAAACTTGGCGATTCGTTGCATTCCCGGGCTTCCGAAGTATACAAGGCGCTAAGCTGGAGACATGAAGTGACATGGGCAGGGAAACGGATGAAATTGAAGAGCCGCATCACGTAGCTGCTCCCACGCCCACTGATCAGTTCCGCGACACGCCAGCAGTTCTTATCGACGACGAGTGTTGATGATATAGTTGATCCAGATGCCTTGATCCACGAGGAAGCGATCCAGCAGGGTTGCCAGTGGTGGTCAAAGTCTTCACCGTGAAAGCTGACAAAACGTGTTGGCGAGTCATTGCATTCTCGTGCTTCCGAAGTATACTAGGCGCCAAGCTGGAGACATGAAGTAACCTAGGTAAAGAAACGGAATAAATTGAAGGGCCGCATCACGTAGCTGCTCCCATGTCCACTGAATAGTTCCGGGACACGCCAGCAGTTCTTGTCGACGATGAGTGTTGATGACATAGTTGATCCGTTCAATGATCCACGAGGAAGCGATCCAGCAGGGTTGCCAATGGTGGTCAAAATCTTCACCGTGAAAGCTGACGAAACGTGTTGGCGAGTCGTTGCATTCCCGTCCTTCCGAAGTATACGAGGCGCTAAGCTGGAGACATGAAGTAATCTGGGCAAAGAAACAGAGGAAATCGAAGAGCCGCATCATTTAGCTGCTCCCACGCCCACTGAACAGTTCCTGGACACGCCAGCAATTCTTATCGACGACGAGTGTAGATAGCATAGTTGATCCGGATCCCTTGATCCACGAGGAAGCGATCCAGCAGGGTTGCCAGTGGTGGACAAAGTCTTCACCGTGAAAGCTGAAGAAACGTTTAGACGAGTCGCTGAATTCCCGTGCTTCCGAAGTATACAAGGGGCTAAGCTGAAGACTTGAAGTAACCTGGGGCAAAGAAACGGACGAAATTGAAGACCCGCGTCACGTAGCTGCTCCCACGCCCACTGAACAGTTCCGGGACCCGCCAGCTCCTTATCGACGACGAGTGTTGATGACAAAGTCGATCCGAATGCCTTGATCCACGAGGAAGCGATCCAGCAGGGTTGCCGGTGGTGGTCAAAGTGTTCACCGTGAAAGCTGACGAAACGTGTTGGCGAGTCGTTCCATTCCCGTGCTTCCGAAGTATACAAGGCGCCAAGCCGGAGACATGAAGTAACCTGGGCAAAGAAACGAAAGAAATTGAAGAGCCCCATCACGTAGCTGCACCCACGCCCACTGAACAGTTCCGGGACACGCCAGCAGTTCTTATCGACAACGTGTGTTGATGACAAAGTTGATCCGGATGACTTGATCCACGAGGAAGCGATCCAGCAGGGTTTCAAGTGGTGGTCAAAGTCTTTACCGTGAAAGCTGACGAAACGTGTAGACGAGTCGTTGCATTCCCGTGCTTCCGAAGTATACAAGGCGCTAAGCTGGAGACATGAAGTAACCTGAGCAAAGAAACGGACGAAATTCAAGAGCCGCGTCACGTAGCTGCTCCCACGCCCACTGAACAGTTCCGGGACACGCCAGCAGTTCTAAAGGACGACGAGTGTTGATGACATAGTCGATCCGTATGCCTTGATTCACGGTAAGCGATCCAGCAGGGTTGCCAGTGGTGGTCAAAGTCTTCACCGTGAAAGCTGACGAACCGTGTTGGCGAGTCGTTGCATTCCCGTGCTTCCGAAGTATATAAGGCGCTAAGCTGGAGTCATGAAGTAACCTGGGCAAAGAAACGGGTGAAATTGAAGAGCCGCATCACGTAGCTGCTCCCACGCCCACTGAACAGTTCCGGGACTCGCCAGCAGTTCTTATCGACGACGAGTGTTGATGACAAAGTCGATCCCGATGCTTTGCTCCACGAGGAAGCGATCCAACAGGGTTGCCAGTGAAGGTCAAAGTCTTCACCGTGAAAGCTGACGAAACTTGGCGATTCGTTGCATTCCCGGGCTTCCGAAGTATACAAGGCGCTAAGCTGGAGACATGAAGTGACATGGGCAGGGAAACGGATGAAATTGAAGAGCCGCATCACGTAGCTGCTCCCACGCCCACTGATCAGTTCCGCGACACGCCAGCAGTTCTTATCGACGACGAGTGTTGATGACATAGTTGATCCAGATGTCTTGATCCACGAGGAAGCGATCCAGCAGGTTTGCCAGTGTTGGTCAGTCTTCACCGTGAAAGCTGACGAAACATGTTGGCGAGTCGTTGCATTCCCGTGATTCCGAAGTATACAAGGCGCTAAGCTGGAGGCATGAAGTAACCTGGGCAAAGAAACGGACGACATTGAAGAGGCGCGTCACGTAGCAGCCCCCACGCCAACTGAACAGTTCCGGGACACGCCAGCAGTTCTTATCGACGACGAGTGTTGATGATAAAGTCGATCATGATGCCTTGCTCCACGAGGAAGCGATCCAACAAGGCTGCCTGTGGTGGTCAAAGTCTTCACCGTGAAAACTGACAAAACGTGTTGGCTGGTCATTGCATTCCCGTGCTTCTGAAGTATACAAGGCGCTAAGCAGGAGACATGAAGTAACCTGGGCAAAGAAACGGACGAATTTGATGAGCCGTATCACGTAGCTGCTTCCACGCTCAGTGAACAGTTCCGGGACACGCCAGCTGATCTTATCGACGACGAGTGTTGTTGACATAGTTGATCCGGATGCCTTGATTCACGAAGAAGCGATCCAAGGTTGCCAATGGTGGTCAAAGTCTTCACCGTGAAAGCTGACGAAACGTGTTGGCGAGTCATTGCATTCCAGTGCTTCCGAAGTGTACAAGGCGCCAAGCTAGAGACATGAAGTAACCTGGGCAAAGAAACAGACGAAATTGAAGAGCCGCGTCACGTAGCTGCTCCCACGCCCACTGAACAGTTCCGGGACACGCCAGCAGATCTTATGGACGACGAGTGTTGATGACATAGTCGATCCGGATGTCTTGATCCACGAGGAAGCGATCCAGCAAGGTTGCCAATGGTGGTCAAAGTCTTCACGGTGAAAACTGACGAAATGTGTTGGCGAGTCGTTGCATTCCCGTGCTTCCGAAGTATACAAGGCGCCAAGCCGGAGACATGAAGTACCCTGGGCAAAGAAACGGGTGAAATTGAAGAGCCGCATCACGTAGCAGCTCCCACGCCCACTGAACAGTTCCGGGACTCGCCAGCAGTTCTTATCGACGACGAGTGTTGATGACAAAGTCGATCCCGATGCTTTGCTCCACGAGGAAGCGATCCAACAGGGTTGCCAGTGAAGGTCAAAGTCTTCACCGTGAAAGCTGACGAAACTTGGCGATTCGTTGCATTCCCGGGCTTCCGAAGTATACAAGGCGCTAAGCTGGAGACATGAAGTGACATGGGCAGGGAAACGGATGAAATTGAAGAGCCGCATCACGTAGCTGCTCCCACGCCCACTGATCAGTTCCGCGACACGCCAGCAGTTCTTATCGACGACGAGTGTTGATGACATAGTTGATCCAGATGTCTTGATCCACGAGGAAGCGATCCAGCAGGTTTGCCAGTGTTGGTCAGTCTTCACCGTGAAAGCTGACGAAACATGTTGGCGAGTCGTTGCATTCCCGTGATTCCGAAGTATACAAGGCGCTAAGCTGGAGGCATGAAGTAACCTGGGCAAAGAAACGGACGACATTGAAGAGACGCGTCACGTAGCAGCCCCCACGCCAACTGAACAGTTCCGGGACACGCCAGCAGTTCTTATCGACGACGAGTGTTGATGATAAAGTCGATCATGATGCCTTGCTCCACGAGGAAGCGATCCAACAAGGCTGCCTGTGGTGGTCAAAGTCTTCACCGTGAAAACTGACAAAACGTGTTGGCTGGTCATTGCATTCCCGTGCTTCTGAAGTATACAAGGCGCTAAGCAGGAGACATGAAGTAACCTGGGCAAAGAAACGGACGAATTTGATGAGCCGTATCACGTAGCTGCTTCCACGCTCAGTGAACAGTTCCGGGACACGCCAGCTGATCTTATCGACGACGAGTGTTGTTGACATAGTTGATCCGGATGCCTTGATTCACGAAGAAGCGATCCAAGGTTGCCAATGGTGGTCAAAGTCTTCACCGTGAAAGCTGACGAAACGTGTTGGCGAGTCATTGCATTCCAGTGCTTCCGAAGTGTACAAGGCGCCAAGCTAGAGACATGAAGTAACCTGGGCAAAGAAACAGACGAAATTGAAGAGCCGCGTCACGTAGCTGCTCCCACGCCCACTGAACAGTTCCGGGACACGCCAGCAGATCTTATGGACGACGAGTGTTGATGACATAGTCGATCCGGATGTCTTGATCCACGAGGAAGCGATCCAGCAAGGTTGCCAATGGTGGTCAAAGTCTTCACTGTGAAAGCTGACGAAACTTGTTGGCGATTGGTTGCATTCCTGGGCTTCCGAAGTATACAAGGCGCTAAGCTGGAGACATGAAATAACCTGAGCAAAGAAACGGACGAAAATCAAGAGCCACGTCACGTAGCTGCTCCCATGCCCACTGAACAGTTCCGGGACTCGCCAGCAGTTCTTATCGACGACGAGTGTTGATGACAAAGTCGACCCCGATGCTTTGCTCCACGAGGAAGCGATCCAACAGGGTTGCCAGTGAAGGTCAAAGTCTTCACCGTGAAAGCTGACGAAACTTGGCGATTCGTTGCATTCCCGGGCTTCCGAAGTATACAAGGCGCTAAGCTGGAGACATGAAGTGACATGGGCAGGGAAACGGATGAAATTGAAGAGCCGCATCACGTAGCTGCTCCCACGCCCACTGATCAGTTCCGCGACACGCCAGCAGTTCTTATCGACGACGAGTGTTGATGATATAGTTGATCCAGATGCCTTGATCCACGAGGAAGCGATCCAGCAGGGTTGCCAGTGGTGGTCAAAGTCTTCACCGTGAAAGCTGACAAAACGTGTTGGCGAGTCATTGCATTCTCGTGCTTCCGAAGTATACTAGGCGCCAAGCTGGAGACATGAAGTAACCTAGGTAAAGAAACGGAATAAATTGAAGGGCCGCATCACGTAGCTGCTCCCATGTCCACTGAATAGTTCCGGGACACGCCAGCAGTTCTTGTCGACGATGAGTGTTGATGACATAGTTGATCCGTTCAATGATCCACGAGGAAGCGATCCAGCAGGGTTGCCAATGGTGGTCAAAATCCTCACCGTGAAAGCTGACGAAACGTGTTGGCGAGTCGTTGCATTCCCGTCCTTCCGAAGTATACGAGGCGCTAAGCTGGAGACATGAAGTAATCTGGGCAAAGAAACAGAGGAAATCGAAGAGCCGCATCATTTAGCTGCTCCCACGCCCACTGAACAGTTCCTGGACACGCCAGCAATTCTTATCGACGACGAGTGTAGATAGCATAGTTGATCCGGATCCCTTGATCCACGAGGAAGCGATCCAGCAGGGTTGCCAGTGGTGGACAAAGTCTTCACCGTGAAAGCTGAAGAAACGTTTAGACGAGTCGCTGAATTCCCGTGCTTCCGAAGTATACAAGGGGCTAAGCTGAAGACTTGAAGTAACCTGGGGCAAAGAAACGGACGAAATTGAAGACCCGCGTCACGTAGCTGCTCCCACGCCCACTGAACAGTTCCGGGACCCGCCAGCTCCTTATCGACGACGAGTGTTGATGACAAAGTCGATCCGAATGCCTTGATCCACGAGGAAGCGATCCAGCAGGGTTGCCGGTGGTGGTCAAAGTGTTCACCGTGAAAGCTGACGAAACGTGTTGGCGAGTCGTTCCATTCCCGTGCTTCCGAAGTATACAAGGCGCCAAGCCGGAGACATGAAGTAACCTGGGCAAAGAAACGAAAGAAATTGAAGAGCCCCATCACGTAGCTGCACCCACGCCCACTGAACAGTTCCGGGACACGCCAGCAGTTCTTATCGACAACGTGTGTTGATGACAAAGTTGATCCGGATGACTTGATCCACGAGGAAGCGATCCAGCAGGGTTTCAAGTGGTGGTCAAAGTCTTTACCGTGAAAGCTGACGAAACGTGTAGACGAGTCGTTGCATTCCCGTGCTTCCGAAGTATACAAGGCGCTAAGCTGGAGACATGAAGTAACCTGAGCAAAGAAACGGACGAAATTCAAGAGCCGCGTCACGTAGCTGCTCCCACGCCCACTGAACAGTTCCGGGACACGCCAGCAGATCTTATGGACGACGAGTGTTGATGACATAGTCGATCCGGATGTCTTGATCCACGAGGAAGCGATCCAGCAAGGTTGCCAATGGTGGTCAAAGTCTTCACGGTGAAAACTGACGAAATGTGTTGGCGAGTCGTTGCATTCCCGTGCTTCCGAAGTATACAAGGCGCCAAGCCGGAGACATGAAGTACCCTGGGCAAAGAAACGGACGAAATTGAAGAGCCCCATCACGTAGCTGCACCTCCGCCCACTAAACAGTTCCGGGACACGCCAGCACTTCTTATCGACGACGAGAGTTGATGACAAAGTCGATCCGGATACCTTGATCCACGAGGAAGCGATCCAGAAGGTTTTCCAGTGGTGGACAAAGTCTTCACCGTGAAAGCTGACGAAACTTGTTGGCGATTCATTGCATTCCCGTGCTTCCGAAGTATACAAGGCACTGAGCTGGAGACATGAAGTAACCTGGGCAAAGAAACGGACGAAATTGAAGAGCCAGCGTCACGTAGCTGCTCCCACGCCCAATGAACAGTTCCGGGACACGCCAGCAGTTCTTATGGACGAGGAGTGTTGATGACATAGTCGATCCGGATGCCTTGATCTACGAGGAAGCGATCCAGCAAGGTTGCCAATGGTGGTCAAAATCTTCACCGTGAAAGCTGACGAAACGTGTTGTCGAGTCTTTTCATTCCCGTGCTTCCGAAGTATACAAGGCGCTAAGCTGGAGTCATGAAGTAACCTGGGCAAAGAAACGGCCCAAATTGAAGACCCGCGTCACGTATCTGCTCCCACGCCCACTGAACAGTTCCGGGACACGCCAGCAGTTCTTATCAACGACGAGTGTTTAGGACATAGTCGATCCGGATGTCTTGATCCACGAGGAAGCGATCCAGCAGGTTTGCCAGGGGTGGTCAGTTTTCACCGTGAAAGCTGACGAAACGTGTTACCGAGTCGTTGCATTCCCGTGATTCCGAAGTATACAAGGCGCTAAGCTGGAGGCATGAAGTAACTTGGGCGTAGAAACTACTTAAAGAAGGGAAAAGCGCTAAAAAAAGACACGGACGAGAAAAGACAAGGATGGGCGCAAACTTGCGACTGATTTTATTCAGAAAGAACACAAATATATATATATATATATATATATACCTAGATTCTTATTCAACCATTGCCTAAGCGCACATGCCAGGAACGTTTTCTCTTTCTTATACAAATATATACTAGAATCGCTTACGTATTCATCACCTGACCTATCAATGAAAAAAGCCTCTGCGAGTTCACGTGCTACCTGGTTACGACTGCGCCTTAAGATATTTGTCCTAGCCAGCAAAGGCTGGCATGCTTTATCAGGAGTAGCCAAAGAGCATGCGCCGCAATGTAAGGACAAATTTGACCCTTTTCCGTTAATCATAGAAAGCTTATGTTCCTTTATTCGTTCAATTATACAACGGCCCGTCTGGCCGATGTAAACTTTTCCACATGTCAGGGGAATTATATACACTGTCCCGACAGAACACCTGACAAACTGGGTGGCGTGACGTTTCGTGCAGTCTCGCACGCATTCCTCGCCGGAGACAATCCGGGGGCACAAAGAGGCCAACTTGCGCGGGGCAGAAAATACCACCGGCACACCGTAGCGATTGGCTACATTCTTTAGGTTGTGGGACACCCTATGAATATAGGGGACAACCGCCGGTCTGGTCTTCGGTTGACCGCCACCTTCTTGAGGTGTTCTAAGTTTCAAGCTTTGCAGAAGCTTCTTTGCCACAGCAACCACAACGGAAACGGGAAAACCAGCTTTCTGTAACCTGCCAATCATGATTGTTGAGGCTGTCCTTTACCAGGTGAACACATGATTTCTGCACGACTTCTTTCAGGCACAGCATAACAATGGCGCGTTTGACCGTCTTAGAATGAGCAGACTCAAATGGCAACAGGTCTTTCCGGGCTCGTGGTGAGTATATCCAACACGTGTGATCTGGTGTTAAAGTGCTGTTAATAACTAAAAACTGCAATCTATCTTGTTCAGGTAATTCGTGGGTGAAGGTTAGACCCCTCCCCTGTCGTTTAAAGACAGATAAGGTCTCTTGCACAGTAACAGTGTGCGTCAAACCGGGTTGCTTCTTAAAATCACCAAATAATGGTCCACGTATCTAAAAACTCTCAGAACTATCTTATCGTCCAAATAACACACCAGATCACGATCAATGCTGGCCAAGAAAATGTTAGCCAGTACCGGTGCCACACAAGACCCGATGCAAATGCCCTGACGTTGAACATGAAAATGGTTGTCAAAAGTTACAAAAGTGGACTCAAGATAAAATTCTTGTAGCTTCATAAAATTGTCCACGGTTAGGCCACTAGTATTCTGAAAATCTACTACACAATTTTCATCGATGCAAGACCTAACTGCACAAAATAGGTCATCGTGTGGTATAGAAAAGAACAGGTTTTCTATGTCAAAAGAGACAGCGTAACCTAAAGATGAGGAACCCTGTAGGAAAGAAACCACATCACCTGAATTCTTTACAACAAAAGGGTCTTGTATAACAAAATTCTTTAAACACTTTTGGAGAAAAGAGCTACTCACTCATTGCCACGTATCCCTTTCACTCACAACACACCGGAACGGCTCGTCATCTTTGTGCGTCTTCACGGTAAAAAACAGCTCTAGGCTATTGCGTTTACAGTTGTTAACAGCTCTTGAAAGTCTATCTAAAGCCAAGTCTTTGCACAGTTCTATAGCTTGAGCCTTTACCTTGGAAGTCCTCACGTTTTTGGTGACAAAGTTCCTTCCGACGGCTTCAATGGCTTTGTCGTGAAACATCCCCTCTGGTAGCACGGCAGATCCTCCCTCCTTGTCTGCCTGTAGAAGCATCAGCTGATGTTCTCTGAAGAAAGAGACGACTTCTTCGGCGTCCCTTTCCACGGCTGACTGTCTTCGGCATGCAGATACTTGAGGCTTGGTGGCCGTCCGCAGCAGGCAATCGACCCCATCAAGAAGACACCTTTCACGGTCCTCTTCACTAGCTATGCGCGCCACTTGTCGATTCAACGACAGCAACTCGTGCGCTTACACATTAGGCTCCATGCTGAACTTAGGTCCTTTCTTAAGCACATCGGCTATCTTGGGTGGTAGTTCCATGTCGCACAGAAGAGAAATCAAACAGCCAAGACATTTTTCTCTAGGCCTGCCTTTTGGAAGCCGCAGCAAAGAAACGGACGTAATTGAAGAGTCGCGTCACGTAGCTGCTCCCACGCCCACTGAACAGTTCCAGGACACGCCAGCAGTTCTTATCGACGACGAGTGTTGAAGATATAGTCGATCCTGATGCCTTGATTCACGAGGAAGCGATCCAGCAGGTTTGCCAGTGGTGGTCAGTCTTCACCGTGAAAGCTGACGAAACGTGTTGGCGAGTCGTTGAATTCCCGTGATTCCGAAGTATACACGGCGCTAAGCTGGAGGCATGAAGTAACCTGGGCAAAGAAACGGACGACATTGAAGAGACGCGTCACGTAGCTGCCCCCACGCCAACTGAACAGTTCCGGGACACGCCAGCAGTTCTTATCGACGACGATTGTTGATGATAAAGTCGATCCTGATGCCTTGCTCCACGAGGAAGCGATCCAACAAGGCTGCCTGTGGTGGTGAAAGTCTTCACCGTGAAAACTGACAAAACGTGTTGGCTGGTCATTGCATTCCCGTGCTTCTGAAGTATACAAGGCGCTAAGCAGGAGACATGAAGTAACCTGGGCAAAGAAACGGACGAATTTGATGAGCCGTATCACGTAGCTGCTTCCACGCTCAGTGAACAGTTCCGGGACACGCCAGCTGTTCTTATCGACGACGAGTGTTGTTGACATAGTTGATCCGGATGCCTTGATTCACGAAGAAGCGATCCAAGGTTGCCAATGGTGGTCAAAGTCTTCACCGTGAAAGCTGACGAAACGTGTTAGCGAGTCGTTGCATTCCCGTGCTTCTGAAGTATTCAAGGCGCTAAACTGGAGACATGAAGTAACCTGGGCAAAGAAACGGACGAAATAGAAGAGAACCATTACGTAGCTGCTCCCATGCCCACTGACCAGTTCCGGGACACGCCAGCTCCTTATCGACGACGAGTGTTGATGACAAAGTCGATCCGGATGCATTGATCCACGAGGAAGCGATCCAGCAGTGTTGCCAGTGGTGGTCAAAGTCTTCACGGTGAAAACTGACGAAATGTGTTGGCGAGTCGTTGCATTCCCGTGCTTCCGAAGTATACAAGGCGCCAAGCCGGAGACATGAAGTACCCTGGGCAAAGAAACGGACGAAAGTGAAGAGCCCCATCACGTAGCTGCACCTCCGCCCACTGAACAGTTCCGGGACACGCCAGCAGTTCTTATCGACAACGTGTGTTGATGACAAAGTCGATCCGGATGCCTTGTTCCACGAGGAAGCGATCCAGCCGGGTTGCCAGTGGTGGTCAAAGTCTTCACTGTGAAAGCTGGCGAACCGTGTAGGCGAGTCGTTGCATTCCCGTGCTTCTGAAGTATTCAAGGCGCTAAACTGGAGACATGAAGTAACCTGGGCAAAGAAACGGACGAAATTGAAGAGTCGCATTACGTAGCTGCTCCCACGACCACTGAAACGTTCCGAGACACGCCAGCACTTCTTATCGACGACGAGAGTTGATGATCAAGTCGATCCGGATACCTTGATCCACGAGGAAGCGATCCAGCAGGTTTTTCAGTGGTGGACAAAGTCTTCACCATGAAAGCTGACGAAACTTGTTGGCGATTCATTGCATTCCCGTGCTTCCGAAGTATACAAGGCACTGAGCTGGAGACAGGAAGTAACCTGGGCAAAGACACGGACGAAATTGAAGAGCCAGCGTCACGTAGCTGCTCCCACGCCCACTGAACAGTTCCGGGACACGCCAGCAGTTCTTATGGACGAGGAGTGTTGATGACATAGTCGATCCGGATGCCTTGATCCACGAGGAAGCGATCCAGCAAGGTTGCCAATGGTGGTCAAAATCTTCACCGTGAAAGCTGACGAAACGTGTTGTCGAGTCTTTGCATTCCCGTGCTTCCGAAGTATACTAGGCGCTAAGCTGGAGTCATGAAGTAACCTGGGGAAAGAAACGGCCCAAGTTGAAGACCCGCGTCACGTATCTGCTCCCACGCCCACTGAACAGTTCCGGGACACGCCAGCAGTTCTTATGGACGACGAGTGTTGATGACATAGTCGATCCGGATGTCTTGATCCACGAGGAAGCGATCCAACAGGTTTGCCAGGGGTGGTCAGTTTTCACCGTGAAAGCTGACGAAACGTGTTAGCGAGTCGTAGCATTCCCGTGATTCCGAAGTATACAAGGCGCTAAGCTGGAGGCATGAAGTAACCTGGGCATAGAAACTACTTAAAGAAGGGAATTGCGCTAAAAAAGACACGGACGAGAAAAAACAAGGACGGGCGCAAACTTGCGACTGATTTTATTCAGAAAGAACACAAATATATATATATATATATATATATATATATATATATATATATATATATATATATATATATATATACCTAGATTCTTATTCAATCATTGCCTAAGCGCACATGTCAGGAACGTTTTCTCTTTCTTATACAAATATATACTAGAATCGCTTACGTATTCATCACCTGACTTATCAATGAAAAAAGCCTCTGCGAGTTCACGTGCTACCTGGTTACGACTGCGCCTTAAGATATTTGTCCTAGCCAGAAAAGGCTGGCATGCTTTATCAGGAGTAGCCAAAGGGCATGCGCCGCAATGTAAGGACAAATTTGACCCTTTTCCGTTAACCATAGAAAGCTTATGTTCCCTTAGTCGTTCAATTATACAACGGCCCGTCTGGCCGATGTAAACTTTTCCACATGTCAGGGGAATTTCATACACAGCCCCGACAGAACACCTGACAAACTGGGTGGCGTGACGTATCGTGCAGTCT
This sequence comes from Amblyomma americanum, assembly GCA_030143305.2. Taxonomy (NCBI): domain Eukaryota; kingdom Metazoa; phylum Arthropoda; class Arachnida; order Ixodida; family Ixodidae; genus Amblyomma; species Amblyomma americanum. The sequence goes on along the minus strand of JARKHS020036500.1, from coordinate 147,320 downwards.
CGCACGCATTCCTCGCCGGAGGCAATCCTGGGGCACAAAGAGGTTAACTTGCGCGGGGCAGAAAATACCACCGGCACACCGTAGCGATTGGCTACATTCTTTAGGTTGTGGGACACCCTATGAATATAGGGGACAACCGCCGGTCTGGTCTTCGGTTGACCGCCACCTTCTTGAGGAGTTCTAAGTTTCAAGCTTTGCAGAAGCTTCTCTGCCACAGCAACCACAATGGAAACGGGAAAACCAGCTTTCTGTAACCTGCCAATCATGATTGTTGAAGCTGTCCTTTACCAGGTGAACACATGATTTCTGCAGGACTTCTTTCAGGCACAGCATAACAATGGCGCGTTTAACTGTCTTAGAATGAGCAGACTCAAATGGCAACAGGCCCTTCCGGGCTCGTGGTGAGTATATCCAACAAGTGTGATCTGGTGTTAAAGTGATGTTAATATCTAAAAACTGTAATCTATCTTGTTCAGGTAATTCGTGGGTGAAAGTTAGACCCCTCCCGTGTCGTTTAAAGACAGATAAGGTCTCTTGCACGGTAACCGTGTGCGTCAAACCGAGTTGCTTCTTAAAATCACCAAATAATCGTCCACGTATCTAAAAACTCTCAGAACTATCTTATCGTCCAAATAACACACCAGATCACGATCAATGCTGGCCAAGAAAATGTTAGCCAGTACCGGTGCCACACAAGACCCGATGCAAATGCCCTGATGTTGATCATGAAAATGGTTCTCAAAAGTTACAAACGTGGTTCAAGATAAAATTCTTGTAGCTTCATGAAATTGTCCACGGTTAGGCCACTAATTTTCTGAAAATCTACTACACCATTTTCGTCGATGCAAGACCTAACTGCACAAAATAGTTCATCGTGCGGTATAGAAAAGAACAGGTGTTCTATGTCAAAAGAGACCGCGTATCCTAAATATGAGGAACCCTGTAGGAAAGAAACCACATGACCTGAATTCTTTACAACAAAAGGGTCTTGTATAACTAAATTCTTTAAACACTTTTGGAGAAAAGAGCTAATCTCTCGTTGCCACGTATCCCTTTCACTCACAACACACCGGAACGGCTTGTCATCTTTGTGCGTCTTCACGGTAAAAAACAGCTCTAGGCTAATGCGTTTACAGTTGTTAACAGCTCTTGAAAGTCTATCTAAAGCTAAGTCCTTGCACAGTTCTATGGCTTGAGCCTTTACCTTGGAAGTCCTCACGTTTTTGGTGACAAAGTTCTTTCCGACGGCTTCAACGGCTTTGTCGTGAAACATCCCCTCTGGTAGCACGGCAAATCCTCCCTCCTTGTCTGCCTGTAGAAGCATCAGCTGATGTTCTCTGAAGAAAGAGACGACTTCTTCGGCGCCCCTTTCCACGATTGACTGTCTTCGGCATGCAGATACTTGAGGCTTGGTGGCCGTCCGCAGCAGGCAATCGACCCCGTCAAGAAGACACCTTTCACGGTTCTCTTCACTAGCTATGGGCGCCACTTGTCGGTTCTACGACAGCAACTCGTGCGGTGGCACATTAGGCTCCATGCTGAACTTAGGACCTTTCTTAAGCACATCGGCTATCTTGGGTGGTAGTTCCGTGTCGCACAGAAGAGAAATCGCACAGCCAAGACTTTTTTCTCTAGGCCTGCCTTTTGGAAGCCGCAGCATAGAAACGGACGAAATTGAAGAGTCGCGTCACGTAGCTGCCCCCACGCCCACTGAACAGTTCCGGGACACGCCAGCAGTTCTTATCGACGACGAGTGTTGATGATATAGTCGATCCTGATGCCTTGCTCCACGAGGAAGCGATCCAACAAGGTTGCCTGTGGTGGTCAAAGTCTTCACCGTGAAAACTGACAAAACGTGTTGGCTGGTCATTGCATTCCCGTGCTTCCGAAGTATACAAGGCGCTAAGCAGGAAACATGAAGTAACCTTGGCAAAGAAACGGACGAATTTGATGAGCCGTATCACGTAGCTGCTTCCTTGCTCACTGAACAGTTCCGGGACACGCCAGCTGTTCTTATCGACGACGAGTGTTGTTGACATAGTTTATCCGGATGCCTTGATCCACGAAGAAGCGATCCAAGGTTGCCAATGGTGGTCAATGTCTTCACCGTGAAAGCTGACGAAACGTGTTGGCGAGTCATTGCATTCCTGTGCTTCCGAAGTATACAAGGCGCCAAGCTGGAGACAGCAGCGATGATGGTGCTGAAACCCTTCTACTTGCTTACGCAGTTGCTCGTGATCGACTGCAACTTCCCTGCTTTTTGCCTGGATTTGCCTGGAGGAGAACCATCGCTGCCAAATGCTGCCCGTTTCTTCTCGGCCGGTCATTGTCCTGCCACTTTGAACTTCGCGCCGTTGGACCATGAAAGCGCGCTGCCACCGCGCTGCGACAAGCAAGACGCACCGCCACCGTCATCAACCAGGGTGCCGTGTATAAATAGTCAACCAATGCATCCGCTCGTCAGTGGGCGTGGGACAGCAGCAATGATGGTGCTAAAGCCCTTCTACTTGCTTACGCAGTTGCTCGTGATCGACTGCAACTTCCCTGCTTTTTGCCTGGATTGGCCTGTAGGAGAACCATCGCTGCCAAATGCTGCCCGTTTCTTCTCGGCCGGTCATTGTCCTGCCACTCTGAACTTTGAGCCGTTGGACCATGAAAGCGCGCTGCCACCGCGCTGCGACAAGCAAGACGCACCGCCACCGTCATCAACCAGCGTGCCGTGTGTAAATAGTCAACCGATGCATCCGCTCGTCAGTGGGCGTGGGACAGCAGCGATGATGGTGCTAAAGCCCTTCTACTTGCTTACGCAGGTTAGTTGCCCACTTTCACTATATTCTAAGCGTACCAGTAATCGCTGTTTACTGCTTGTCCGATGCCCACACACTTTGGGATGCTCCGTTGCCGATTGTATTTATGTTGTGAAGTTGCTTTTGTTGTCAGGTGATGTAGAATCGAACCCTGGTCCTAACAAGCAAGGCCTGGGTAATGAGGATATATTAGTCGCAATTAATTACCTCAAAAAATCTATGGAATCGCGCCTTGGGGAAGTAATGGCATCTTTGAGCGAGGTAAAGGCCAGTCAAAGACAGCTAGAGGCCGGTCAAAAAGAGCTAGAGGCTAGTCAAAAGCAGTTGAAGACACGGTGTCAGACGCATTACATCGACTGGCAGCTCTCGAAGCAAAGGCAAGCGATTCTACAGCTCTTCTGGATGGGGCTGACGTGAAACACTTCGTAACTAAAGCTGTTCTTGATGAAAGCTATCTTCTGCGGACACGCCTTGATGAATTTGAAGATCAGTCTCGAAGAGATAATCTTATATTTTATGGTGTCGATGATGCAGCACATGAAACATGGGCGGAATCTGAGCGGAAGATACGGAGACGCCTTCTGAGCTCATTTTCTCTGGAACTAACCGATGAAGGCATTGCAAGGGCACATCGCCTTGGAGCTTTTGTTCAAAAGAAATGCCGACCGGTCGTCGTGAAGTTCGCGTTGTTCAAAGTTAAAGATCGCATTTGGGCTCAGAGAACAAAACTGAAGAATTCAGGCGTGTCTATGCAGGAGGACTTTTGCAGAGCAACTAGGCTTTCGCGGAAAAAGCTCATGGACTATGGTAAAGCAAGTGGCCATAAATACAACCTGCGTTACAACAGGCTGTACGTAAACAAAAAGTGCTACGTATATTCTGCCGACACGGATGCCGTATGCGATGTTGATGCGCCTAGCGGGAGTGCCTCTGAAAATGACGCAACAGCCCCGCCTGCATCTCCTCCGCTTGGATCAGGTACGCCTGCATCAACTTCTACCTCAGGTTCGCCATAGGAAAATGCAGCCGTTCACGCATTGCCGAATCCAGATTACTCGATTCTTTTCACTAACATTCGCAGCATTTTAAATAAACGAGACTCATTGTCAGCTCTAGCCGACACGTGTCTTGCCGATGTGATTGTCCTGACCGAAACGTGGCTGTCTGAAAAAGTTGATTCTCGGGAACTGTTCACTTGTGAAAAAAATTATAACATTTATAGATTTGATCGCTGCGAGCGTGTTGGTGGTGGTGTTTTGATTGCCGTATCAGATGAAATTGCTTCCTATAGCGTTCCCGTGAATTCTTCACTAGAATTTCTCTGCACTTGCTTACGTTTGAACCACAAAGACGTTTTATTCTGTGTATGCTATCGACCACCTAGCTCACAGCCTTGCTTCTGCGATGACCTGCATGACGCCATTAACTCGGCCCTTTCTATGTTTCCGAGGTCTCCTCTTTATGTTTTTGGTGATTTCAACCTTCCCGCAATTTCATGGAACAGCCCCTCTTTTCATCTCTTACGTCCTTTCTCAGAATGTTCTGCATTCATTGAATTCTGTTCCACGTTCAACCTTGATCAAATCGTTAAAGAACCAACCCGTGTTACTCAGACATCTGCGAACATACTTGATCTTGTGCTAACCACTTCTCCTGAAACTATATCTTCAATCAGCTTTCTTCCGGGCTTAAGTTACCATAGTGCAATCCACCTAACTATGCCTTCACGCTCGGCTCGTTCTCCAAAAAGATACAAGCTACTTAGGAACTACAACAAGGCGGACTTCCAAGCTATTAATGCAGAGCTCGAGCGCTTTTCCGACACCTTCTTCCCGCAGTTCTGGAGTCGTTCCACTCAAGAAAACTGGCACATATTTAAAACGAAGGTGAACGATCTCATAAATGAATATATTCCCATTCGTCGCGTTTCCTGCTCCACACAAGCACCTTGGTTCAGCGTATCGCTAAAGCGCCTCCTAAATAAAAAAGCGCATTTTCCGGCAGCTGAAAAAATCAATAACTACTGATAAGTGGCACCTATATCGTGCTGTCGCGTCACAGGACAAGCAGGCGCTGCAGAGCGCTAAGCATGTCTTTTATCATGACACACTGCCTCATTTGCTCGTTTCCAACCCTCAAAAATTTTGGAACGTCGTTAATATGCGCAAAACAAAAGAGGTCCGACTTCGCTCCATAAATAATATCCCGGTTCCCCCTCACAAGTGCTGCATTGCTTTGAACAATACATTTTTTCATCCTTTAGTAATTCCGTTGTGTCCACCTTACCCGATATTGCGGTTTCAGAATCTGTTCAGATGGAGCCTATAACTATCAATGATGAAGGTGTTGCCAGGCTTATTCAGAAAGGAAAGCTTGATTCAGCTGCAGGGGTCGACGGTATTAGTTATAAGTTCTTGAAAAGTACATGTTTATATTCATCCATGATGTTGTCCGAAATTTTTACGCAGTCCATCCGCAGCGCATCACTGCCTGACGACTGGAGGATCGCCAAGGTGGTTCCAGTCCACAAGTCTGGTGACGTTCATAATCCTAATAACTACAGGCCTATTTCCTGAACATCTATTCCATGCAAACTCCTTGAACATATTATCTATTCACACCTTGTTGACTATCTGGAAGCTAATTCGTTTTTTACAGATTCACAGCATGGTTTTCGTAAGCATCATTCATGTGAAACTCAATTATTGCATTCACTAATGACTTGATTTTCGCTCTGGACCACTCTTCCCTCATTGATTGTATATATATCGACTTTGCCAAGGCTTTTGACACCGTGTCACATCAACTGTTACTTTATAAGTTAAGTAAATTAAATATTGATAATCATATTTTAAAGTGGATTGAGTATTTTTTAAGTAATCGACGTCAGTATGTAAATGCTAACGATCATTACTCCCCCATTTCCCCCGTAACCTCTGGCGTTCCGCAAGGATCAGTTCTAGGACCTCTTCTTTTCCTTATCTATATTAATGATCTTCCTTCCTCAGTTACTTCCAAAATAAGACTTTTCGCTGATGACTGCGTTTTATACAGAGAAGTTACTAACGAAGATGATGCATGTGCTCTTCAAAATGATCTGAATATAATTGGAACTTGGTGTAATACCTGGCTTATGAAACTAAACGTTAACAAATGTAAATTAATGAGAATTACGCGCACGACTAATCACAAGATTCCGTGCTCATACTCTCTCGACGACAACCCACTGACCCAAGTTACCGAGTATAAGTACCTTGGAGTTCAAATAACAGATGATCTGTCCTGGAAGGCTCACATTGAATATATTACTAACGAGGCCAACCGCATGCTTGGCTTCATCCGTCGTAACTTTTCCCTTGCCCCAATCTCTGTGAAACTACTGCTCTACAAAACACTCGTCCGTTCAAAAATTGAATACGCCGCTCTAGTGTGGGACCCATACACTAACTCTCTCATTGGGCTGCTTGAATCCATCCAACATCGCTCTGCAAGGTTCATGATGTCAAATTACTCCCGCCATGAAAGTGTTTCAGAAAAGAAAAGAACGCTTAATCTTCCGGATCTTGCCATACGGCGCCGCATTTCGCGCCTCTGCACATTTCATAAAATATATTACGGCAACGAAACCTTAAAGCAGTCCTTGTTTAATCCTCCGGTGCACATATCGTCCCGCAGAGATCATCAACTAAAGGTGCACATTCCACAGTGCAGGACTGTCCAATATCTAAATTCCTTCGTCCCCAGAACAGCCTCGGACTGGAATCACCTGCCCTCCACCGTCGTCGTCATCAATGATTCTCAGAAATTCAAGAATACTGTTAATGCTTATGAATTGTAAACTGTTTATTTGTTTGTTTCTTTGTTTTTTTTTGCCTACTCCTCTCTGTAACGCCTGACCGGCCTTGAGAGTAATAAAATGAAATGAAATGAAGTAACCTGGGCAAAGAAACGGACGAATCTGAAGAGCAGCAACACGTAGCTGCTCCCACGCTCACTGAACAGTTCCGGGACACGTCAGCAGTTCTTATTGACAACGAGTGTTGATGACAAAGTTGATCCGGATGCCTTGATCCACGAGGAAGCGATCCAACAGGATTGCCAGTGGTGGTCAGTCTTCACCGTAAAAGCAGACGAACCGTGTAGGCGATTCATTGCATTCCCGTGCTTCTGAAGTATTCAAGGCGCTAAACTGGAGACATGAAGTAACCTGGGCAAAGAAACGGACGAAATAGAAGAGAAGCATTACGTAGCTGCTCCCATGCCCACTGACCAGTTCCGGGACACGCCAGCTCCTTATCGACGACGAGTGTTGATGACATAGTCGATCCGGATGCCTTAATCCACGAGGAAGCGATCCAGCAGGGTTGCCAGTGGTGGTCAAAGTCTTCACGGTGAAAGCTGACGAAATGTGTTGGCGAGTGGTTACATTCTAGTGCTTCCGAAGTATACAAGGCACCAAGCCGGAGACATGAAGTACCCTGGGCAAAGAAACGGACGAAATTGAAGAGACCCATCACGTAGCTGCACCCCCGTCCACTAAACAGTTCCGGGACACGCCAGCAGTTCTTATCGACAACGTGTGTTGATGACAAAGTCGATCCAGATGCCTTGGTCCACGAGGAAGCGATCCAGCAGGGATTCAAGTGGTGGTCAATGTCTTCACTGTGAAAGCTGACGAACCGTGTAGGCGAGTCGTTGCATTTCCGTGCTTCTGTAGTATTCAAGGCGCTAAACTGGAGACATGAAGTAACCTGGGCAAATAAACGGACGAAATTGAAGAGCCGCATTACGTAGCTGCTACCAAGCCCACTGAACAGTTCCGAGACACGCCAGCACTTCTTATCGACGACGAGAGTTGATGACAAAGTCGATCCGGATGCCTTGATCCACGAGGAAGCGATCCAACAGGTTTGCCAGGGGTGGTCAGTTTTCACCGTGAAAGCTGACGAAACGTGTTAGCGAGTCGTTGCATTCCCGTGATTCCGAAGTATACAAGGCGCTAAGCTGGAGGCATGAAGTAACCTGGGCATAGAAACTACTTAAAGAAGGGAATTGCGCTAAAAAAGACACTGACGAGAAAAGACAAGGACGGGCGCAAACTTGCGACTGATTTTATTCAGAAAAGCACAAATATATACACCTAGATTTGTTCAATCATTGCCTAAGCGCACATGCCAGGAACGTTTTCTCTTTATTATACAAATATATACTAGAATCGCTTACGTATTCATCACCTGACTTATAAATGAAAAAAGCCTCTGCGAGTTCACGTGCTACCTGGTTACGACTGCGCCTTAAGATTTTTGTTCTAGCCAGCAAAGGCTGGCTTGCTTTATCAGGCGTAGCCAAAGGGCATGCGCCGCAATGTAAGGGCAAATTTGACCCTTTTTCGTTAACCATAGAAAGCTTATGTTCCCTTAGTCGTACATTTATACAACGGCCCGTCTGGCCGATGTAAACTTTTCCACATGTCAGGGGAATTTCATACACAGCCCCGAAAGAACACCTGACAAACTGGGTGGCGTGACGTTTCGTGCAGTCTCGCACGCATTCCTCGCCGGAGACAATCCGGGGCACAAAGAGGCCAACTTGCGCGGGGCAGAAAATACCACCGGCACACCGTAGCGATTGGCTACATTCTTTAGGTTGTGGGACACCCTATGAATATAGGGGACAACCGCCGGTCTGGTCTTCGGTTGACCGCCACCTTCTTGAGGTGTTCTAAGTTTCAAGCTTTGCAGAAGCTTCTCTGCCACAGTAACCACAACGGAAACGGGAAAACCAGCTTTCTGTAACCTGCCAATCATGATTGTTGAGGCTGTCCTTTACCAGGTGAACACATGATTTCTGCAGGATTTTTTCAGGCACAGCATAACAATGGCGCGTTTAACCGTCTTAGAATGAGCAGACTCAAATGGCAACAGGTCTTTGCGGGCTCGTGGTGAGTATATCCAACACGTGTGATCTGGTGTTAAACTGATGTTAATATATAAAAACTGCAATCTATCTTGTTCAGGTAATTCGTGGGTGAAAGTTAAACCCCTCCCGTGTCGTTTAAAGACAGATAAGGTCTCTTGCACGGTAACCGTGTGCGTCAAACCGGGTTGCTTCTTAAAATCAGCAAATAATCGTCCACGTGTCTAAAAACTCTCAGAACTATCTTATCGCCCAAATAACACACCAGATCACGATCAATGCTGGCCAAGAAAATGTTAGCCAGTACCGGTGCCACACAAGACCCGATGCAAATGCCCTGACTTCGAACATGAAAATGGTTGTCAAAAGTTACAAAAGTGGACTCAAGATAAAATTCTTGTAGCTTCATGAAATTGTCCACGGTTAGACCACTAGTATTCTGAAAATCCACTACACAATTTTCGTCGATGCAAGACCTAACTGCACAAAATAGGTCATCGTGCGGTATAGAAAAGAACAGGTTTTCTATGTCAAAAGAGACAGCGTAACCTAAAGATGAGAAACCCTGTAGGAAAGAAACCACATCACCTGAATTCTTTACAACAAAAGGGTCTTGTATAACTAAATTCTTTAAACACTTTTGGAGAAAAGAGCTAATCTCTCGTTGCCACGTATCCCTTTCACTCACAACACACCGGAACGGCTTGCCATCTTTGTGCGTCTTCACGGTAAAAAACAGCTCTAGGCTATTGCGTTTACAGTTGTTAACAGCTCTTGAAAGTCTATCTAAAGCTAAGTCCTTGCACAGTTCTATATCTTGAGCCTTTACCTTGGAAGTCCTCACGTTTTTGGTGACAAAGTTCCTTCCGACGGCTTCAACGGCTTTGTCGTGAAACATCCCCTCTGGTAGCACGGCAATTCCTCCCTCCTTGTCTGCCTGTAGGAGCATCAGCTGATGTTCTCTGAAGAAAGAGACGACTTCTTCGGCGTCCCTTTCCACGGTTGACTGTCTTCGGCATGCAGATACTTGAGGCTTGGTGGCCGTCCGCAGCAGGCAATCGACCCCATCAAGAAGACACCTTTCATGGTCCTCTTCACTAGCTTTGCGCGCCACTTGTCGATTCAACGACAGCAACTCGTGAGCTGGCACATTAGGCTCCATGCTGAACTTAGGTCCTTTCTTTAGCACATCGGCTATCTTGGGTGGTAGTTCCGTGTCGCACAGAAAAGAAAACGCACAGCCAAGACTTTTTTCTCTAGGCCTGCCTTTTGGAAGCCGCAGCATAGAAACGGACGAAATTGAAGAGTCGCGTCACGTAGCTGCTCCCACGCCCACTGAACAGTTCGGGGACACGCAAGCAGTTCTTATCGACGACTAGTGTTGAAGATATAGTCGATCCTGATGCCTTGATTCACGAGGAAGCGATCAGCAGTGTTGTCAGTGGTGGTCAAAGTCTTCACCGTGAAAGTTGACGAAACGTGTTGGCGAGTCATTGCACTCCCGTGCTTCCAAAGTATATAAGGCGCCAAGCTGGACACATGAGGTAACCTGAGAAAGAAACGGACGAAATTGAAGAGCCGCATCACGTAGCTGCTACCACGCCCACTGAACAGTTCCGGAACACGCCAGCAGTTCTTATCGACGACGAGTGTTGATGACATAATCGATCGGGATGCCTTGATCCACGAGGAAGCAATCCAGCAAGGTTGCCAATGGTAGTCAGTCTTCACCGTGAAAGCTGACGAAACGTGTTGGCGAGTCGTTGCATTCCCGTGCTTCCGAAGTATACAAGGCGCTAAGCTGAAGACATGAAGTAACCTGTTCAAAGAAACGGACAATATTGAAGACCCGCGTCACGTAGCTGCTCCCACGACCACTGAACAGTTCCGGGACACGCCAGCAGTTCTTATGAACGACGAGTGTTGATGACATAGTCGATCCGGATGTCTTGATCCACGAGGAAGCGATCTAGCAGGGTTGCCAGTGGGTGTAAAAGTCTTCACCGTGAAAGCTGACGAAACGTCTTGGCGAGTCGTTGCAATCCCCTGTTTCCGAAGTATACAAGGCGCTGAGCTGGAGACATGAAGTAACCTGGGCAAAGAAACGGACGAAATTGAAGACCCGCGTCACGTAGCTGCTCCCACGCCGACTGAACAGTTCCGGGACACGCCAGCAGTTCTTATGGACGACGAGTGTTAATGACATAGTCGATCCGGATGCCTTGATCCATGAGGAAGCGATCCAGTAGGTTTGCCAGTGGTGGTTAGTCTTCACCGTGAAAGCTGACGAAACGTGTTGGCGAGTCGTTGAATTCCCGTGATTCCGAAGTATACAAGGCGCTAAGCTGGAGGCATGAAGTAACCTGGGCAAAGAAACGGACGAAATTGAAGAGCCTCGTCACGTAGCTGCTCCCACGCCCACTGAACAGTTCCGGGACACGCCAGCAGTTCTTATCGACGACGAGTGTGGATGACAAAGTCAATCCGGATGCCTTGATCCACGAGGAAGCGATCCAGCAGGGTTTCAAGTGGTGGCCAATGTCTTCACCGTGAAAGCTGACGAACCGTGTTGGCGAGTCGTCGCATTCCCGCGCTTCTGAAGAATACAAGGCGCTAAGCTGGAGACATGAAGTACCTGGGTAAAGAAACGGTCGAAATTGAAGAGCCGCATCGCGTAGCTGCTACCACGCCCACTGAACAGTTCCGGAACACGCCAGCTGTTCTTATCGACGACGAGTGTTGATGACAAAGTCGATCCGGATGCTTTCATTCACGAGGAAGCGATCCAGCAAGGTTGCCAAAGGTGGTCAAAGTCTTCACCGTGAAAGCTGACGAAACGTGTTGGCGAGTCGTTGCAATCCCGTGCTTCTGAAGTATACAAGGCGCTAAGCTGGAGACATGAAGTAACCTGGGCATACAAACGAACGAAATTGAAGAGCCGCGTCACGTAGCTGCTCCCACGCCCACTGAACAGTTCCGGGACACGCCAGCAGTTCTTATCGACGACGAGTGTTGAAGATATAGACGCTCCTGATGCTTTGATTCACGAGGAAGCGTTCCAGCAAGGTTGCCAATGGTGGTCAAAGCTTTCACCGTGAAAGCTGACGAAACGTGTTGGCGAGTCGTTGCAATCTCGTGCTTCCTAAGTATACAAGGCGCTAAACTGGAGACATGAAGTAACCTGGGCAAATAAACGGACGAAATTTTAGCGCCGCGTCACGTAGCTGCTCCCACGCCCACTGAACAGTTCCAGGACACGCCAGCAGTTCTTATGGACGACGAGTATTGATGACATAATCGATCGGGATGTCTTGATCCATGAGGAAGCGATCCAGCAAGGTTGCCAAAGGTGGTCAAAGTCTTCACAGAGAAAGCTGACAAAAGGTGTTGGCGAGTCGTTGCAATCCCATGCTTCCGAAGTGTACAAGGCACTAAGCTGGAGACATGAAGTATACCACGGCACTGTCACGCCGCGACACGCTCGTTTTGGCCGTGAATCGGCAGATTGCGCCAGGGCTACCGTCCGTGCGAGGTATCACACGCCAACTGAGTTGCGTGAATGCGTTCATATCGAGTTTATTTTAAGTATACCACGGCACTGTCACGCCGTAACACGCTCGTTTGGGCCGTGAATCGGCAGATTGCGCCAGGGGTACCGTCCGTGCGCGGTATCACACGTCAACTGAGTTGCGTGAATGCGCACATATCGAGTTTATTTTAAGTATACCACGGCACTGCCATGCCGTACCACGCTCGTTTCGGTCGTGAATGGGCAGATTGCGCCAGGGGAACTGTCCGCGCGAGGTATCACACGCCAACTGATTTGCGTGAATGCGCACATATCGAGATTATTTTAAGTATACCACGGCACTGCCATGCCGTTACACGCTCGCTAGGGCCGAGCATCGGCAGATTGCGCCAGGGGTACCGTCCGCGCGAGGTATCACACGCACACTGAGTTGCGTGAATGCGCTCATATCGAGTTTATTTTAAGTATACCACGGCACGGTCAAGCCGTAACACGCTCGTTTGGGCCGTGAATCGGCAGATTGCGCCAGGTTTACCGTTCGCGCGAGGTATCACACGCTAACTGAGTTGCGTGAATGCGCTCATATCGAGTTTATTTTAAGTATACCACGGCACTGCCATGCCGTTACACGCTCGCTAGGGCCGTGCATCGGCAGATTGCGCCAGGGGTACCGTCCGCGCGAGGTATCACACGCCAACTGAGTTGCGTGAATGCGCTCATATCGAGTTTATTTTAAGTATACCACGGCACGGTCAAGCCGTAATACGCTCGTTTGGGCGGTGAATCGGCAGATTGCGCCAGGGGTATCGTCCGCGCGAGGTATCACACGCCAACTGAGTTGCGGGAATGCGCACATATCGAGTTTATTTTAAGTATACCACGGCACTGCCATGCCGTAACACGCTCGTTTGGGCCGTGATTCGGCAGATTGCACCAGGGGTACTGTCCGCTCGAGGTATCACACGCCAACCGAGTTGCGCGAATGCGCAAATATCGAGTTTACTTTAAGTATACCACGGCACTGTCACGCCGTAACCCGCTCGTTTGGGCCGTGAATCGGCAGATTGCGCCAGGGGTACCGTCCGCGCGAGGTATCACACGGGAACTGAGTTGCGTGAATGCGCACATATCGAGTTTATTTGAAGTATACCACGGCACTGCCATGCCGTTACACGCTCGCTATGGCCGTGCATCGGCAGATTGCGCCAGGGGTACCGTCCGCGCGAGGTATCACACGCCAACTGAGTTGCGTGAATGCGCTCATATCGAGTTTATTTAAGTATACCACGGCACGGTCAAGCCGTAACAGGCTCGTTTGGGCCGTGAATCGGCAGATTGCGCCAGGGGTACCGTCCGCGCGAGGTATCACACGCCAACTGAGTTGCGGGAATGCGCTCATATCGAGTTTATTTTAAGTATACCACGGCACTGCCATGCCATAACACGCTCGTTTGGGTCGTGAATCGGCAGACTGCGCCAGGGGTACCGTCCGCGCGAGGTATCGAGTTGCGTGAATGCGCACATATCGATTTTATTTTAAGTATACCACGGCACTACCATGCCGTAACACGCTCGTTTGGGCAGTGATTCGGCAGATTGCACCAGGGGTACCGTCCGCGCGAGGTATCACACGCCAGCTGAGTTTCGTGAATGCGCACATATCGAGTTTATTTTATGTATACCATGGCATGGTCACGCCGTAACACGCTCGTTTGGGCCGTGAATCGGCAGATTGCGCCAGGGGTACTGTCCGCTCGAGGTATCACACGCCAACCGAGTTGCGCGAATGCGCAAATATCGAGTTTAAGTATACCACGGCACTGTCACGCCGTAACACGCTCGTTTGGGCCGTGAATCGGCAGATTGCGCCAGGGGTACCATCCGCGCGAGGTATCACACGCCAACTCAGTTGCCTGAATGCGCTCATATCATCATCATCATCATTCATCATCATCATTTATTTTCCCTTAAGGACCCCTAGGTGGGGCATTACATAAGGGGGGAGCAAAAATACGAAATCACAAACAATAGGAACATTTGAAATATACCAGTGAAGAAGGCAAAACAATTGTTAAAAGAGCATTGAAAAATGAAGAAGGGAACAATCACAGGTACACTGTGGCCATCACGCTATATATACAGGAAGAAAACGGGAAAACTGATTAGCAGACAAGGGTTCAAAAATGTAACATGTGCAGAGGTGGTACTGAAAATTGTCGGGCATTACACTGTAAGTGCGCTAACGAAAAGGATGAGTTAAAAGCAGGGTTTTGAATTTATTTGCATCGCGCTCAGTTACAACGGCATCAGGCAGCTCATTGCACAGTTCAATGGCGGATGGCAGGAAGGATTTTTGAAAGGCATTGGTGGAACCATGTAAGCGCTGTAGGCTCAGGCTGTTAAAAAGACGACGAGATGTCCTATTGGGAGGGAGTAGAGAGAGTAGGGAGAGAAATCGAGTTTATTTTAAGTATACCACGGCACTGTCACGCCGTAACACGCTCGTTTGGGCCGTGAATCGGCAGATTGCGCCAGGGGTACCGTCCGTGCGCGGTATCACACGTCAACTGAGTTGCGTGAATGCGCACATATCGAGTTTATTTTAAGTATACCACGGCACTGCCATGCCGTACCACGCTCGTTTCGGCCGTGAATGGGCAAATTGCGCCAAGGGAACTGTCCGCGCGAGGTATCACACGCAAAACTGAGTTGCGTGAATGCGCTCATATCGAAATTATTTTAAGTATACCACGGCACTGCCATGCCCTAACACGCTCGTTTGGGCCGTGAATGGGCAGATTGCGCCAGGGGTACTGTCCGCGCGAGGTATCACACGCCTACTGAGTTTCGTGAATGCGCTCATATCGATATTATTTTAAGTATACCGCGGCACTGCCATGCCGTAACACGCTCATTTAGGCCGTGAATCGGCAGATTGCGCCAGGTTTACCGTTCTCGCGAGGTATCACACGCTAACTGAGTGGCGTGAATGCGCTCATATCGAGATTATTTTAAGTATACCACGGCACTGCCATGCCGTTACACGCTCGCTAGGGCCGAGCATCGGCAGATTGCGCCAGGGGTACCGTCCGCGCGAGGTATCACACGCACACTGAGTTGCGTGAATGCGCTCATATCGAGTTTATTTTAAGTATACCACGGCACGGTCAAGCCGTAACACGCTCGTTTGGGCCGTGAATCGGCAGATTGCGCCAGGTTTACCGTTCGCGCGAAGGTATCACACGCTAACTGAGTTGCGTGAATGCGCTCATATCGAGTTTATTTTAAGTATACCACGGCACTGCCATGCCGTTACACGCTCGCTAGGGCCGTGCATCGGCAGATTGCGCCAGGGGTACCGTCCGCGCGAGGTATCACACGCCAACTGAGTTGCGTGAATGCGCTCATATCGAGTTTATTTTAAGTATACCACGGCACGGTCAAGCCGTAATACGCTCGTTTGGGCGGTGACTCGGCAGATTGCGCCAGGGGTACCGTCCGCGCGAGGTAACACACGCCAACTGAGTTGCGGGAATGCGCTCATAACGAGTTTAAGTATACCACGGCACTGCCATGCCGTAACACGCTCGTTTGGGTCTTGAATCGGCAGACTGCGCCAGGGGTACCGTCCGCGCGAGGTATCACACGCCAACTGAGTTGCGTGAATGCGCACATATCGAGTTTATTTTAAGTATACCACGGCACTGCCATGCCGTAACACGCTCGTTTGGGCCGTGATTCGGCATATTGCACCAGGGGTACTGTCCGCTCGAGGTATCACACGCCAACCGAGTCGCGCGAATGCGGAAATATCGAGTTTACTTTAAGTATACCACGGCACTGTCACGCCGTAACCCGCTCGTTTGGGCCGTGAATCGGCAGATTGCGCCAGGGGTACCGTCCGCGCGAGGTATCACACGGGAACTGAGTTGCGTGAATGCGCACATATCGAGTTTATTTGAAGTATACCACGGCACTGCCATGCCGTTACACGCTCGCTAGGGCCGTGCATCGGCAGATTGCGCCAGGGGTACCGTCCGCGCGAGGTATCACACGGGAACTGAGTTGCGTGAATGCGCACATATCGAGTTTATTTGAAGTATACCACGGCACTGCCATGCCGTTACACGCTCGCTAGGGCCGTGCATCGGCAGATTGCGCCAGGGGTACCGTCCGCGCGAGGTATCACACGCCAACTGAGTTGCGTGAATGCGCTCATATCGAGTTTATTTAAGTATACCACGGCACGGTCAAGCCGTAACAGGCTCGTTTGGGCCGTGAATCGGCAGATTGCGCCATGGGTACCGTCCGCGCGAGGTATCACACGCCAACTGAGTTTCGTGAATGCGCACATATCGAGTTTATTTTATGTATACCATGGCATGGTCACGCCGTAACACGCTCGTTTGGGCCGTGAATCGGCAGATTGCGCCAGGGGTACTGTCCGCTCGAGGTATCACACGCCAACCGAGTTGCGCGAATGCGCAAATATCGAGTTTAAGTATACCACGGCACTGTCACGCCGTAACACGCTCGTTTGGGCCGTGAATCGGCAGATTGCGCCAGGGGTACCATCCGCGCGAGGTATCACACGCCAACTCAGTTGCCTGAATGCGCTCATATCATCATCATCATCATTCATCATCATCATTTATTTTCCCTTAAGGACCCCTAGGTGGGGCATTACATAAGGGGGGAGCAAAAATACGAAATCACAAACAATAGGAACATTTGAAATTTAACAGTGAAGAAGGCAAAACAATTGTTAAAAGAGCATTGAAAAATGAAAAAGGGAACAATCACAGGTACACTGTGGCCATCACGCTATATATACAGGAAGAAAACGGGAAAACTGATTAGCAGACAAGGGTTCAAAAATGTAACATGTGCAGAGGTGGTACTGAAAATTGTCGGGCGTTACACTGTAAGTGCGCTAACGAAAAGGATGAGTTAAAAGCAGGGTTTTGAATTTATTTGCATCGCGCTCAGTTACAACGGCATCAGGCAGCTCATTCCACAGTTCAATGGCGGATGGCAGGAAGGATTTTTGAAAGGCATTGGTGGAACCATGTAAGCGCTGTAGGCTCAGGCTGTTAAAAAGACGACGAGATGTCCTATTGGGAGGGAGTAGAGAGAGTAGGGAGAGAAATCGAGTTTATTTTAAGTATACCACGGCACTGTCACGCCGTAACACGCTCGTTTGGGCCGTGAATCGGCAGATTGCGCCAGGGGTACCGTCCGTGCGCGGTATCACACGTCAACTGAGTTGCGTGAATGCGCACATATCGAGTTTATTTTAAGTATACCACGGCACTGCCATGCCGTACCACGCTCGTTTCGGCCGTGAATGGGCAAATTGCGCCAGGGGAACTGTCCGCGCGAGGTATCACACGCAAAACTGAGTTGCGTGAATGCGCTCATATCGAGATTGTTTTAAGTATACCACGGCACTGCCATGCCGTAACACGCTCGTTTGGGCCGTGAATGGGCAGATTGCGCCAGGGGTACTGTCCGCGCGAGGTATCACACGCCTACTGAGTTTCGTGAATGCGCTCATATCGATATTATTTTAAGTATACCGCGGCACTGCCATGCCGTAACACGCTCATTTAGGCAGTGAATCGGCAGATTGCGCCAGGTTTACCGTTCTCGCGAGGTATCACACGCTAACTGAGTGGCGTGAATGCGCTCATATCGAGTTTATTTTAAGTATACCACGGCACTGCCATGCCGTTACACGCTCGCTAGGGCCGTGCATCGGCAGATTGCGCCAGGGGTACCGTCCGCGCGAGGTATCACACGCCAACTGAGTTGCGTGAATGCGCTCATATCGAGTTTATTTTAAGTATACCACGGCACGGTCAAGCCGTAACACGCTCGTTTGGGCCGTGAATCGGCAGATAGCGCCAGGTTTACCGTTCGCGCGAGGTATCACACGCTAACTGAGTTGCCTGAATGCGCTCATATCGAGTTTATTTTAAGCATACCACGGCACTGCCATGCCGTTACACGCTCGTTTGGGTCATGAATCGGCAGATTGCGCCAGGGGTACTGTCCGCTCGAGGTATCACTCGCCAACCGAGTTGCGCGAATGCGCAAATATCGAGTTTACTTTAAGTATACCACGGCACTGTCAAGCCGTAACACGCTCGTTTGGGTCGTGAATCGACAGACTGCGCCAGGGGTACCGTCCGCGCGAGGTATCACACGCCAACTGAGTGGCGTGAATGCGCTCATATCGAGTTTATTTTAAGTATAACACGGCACTGCCATGCCGTTACACGCTCGTTTGGGTCATGAATCGGCAGATTGCGCCAGGGGTACTGTCCGCTCGAGGTATCACACGCCAACTGAGTTGCGTGAATGCGCTCATATCGAGTTTATTTTAAGTATACCACGGCACTGTCAAGCCGTAACACGCTCGTTTGGGTCGTGAATCGACAGACTGCGCCAGGGGTACCGTCCGCGCGAGGTATCACACGCCAACTGAGTGGCGTGAATGCGCTCATATCGAGTTTATTTTAAGTATAACACGGCACTGTCACGCCGTAACACGCTCGTTTGGGCCGTGAATCGGCAAATTGCGCCAGAGGCACCGTCCGCGCGAGGTATCACACGCCAACTGAGTTGCGTGAATGCGCACATATCGAGTTTGTTTTAAGTATACCACGGCACTGATGCAGCGATGGCGTAGAGGTAGAACATCCGCCTCGCGTGCAAGAGGACCGGGGTTCAAATCCTGGTGCCGCGCAATTCTCCACCGGGTTTTAAAAAAAAAAGACAGAAGAAAAATCCGCGTGTCGATGGAATTGCATAACCAGGCCTGGAGTGCGGCCTTATCTCGGTGACCAGAACCGACAACGCACTCTCTCACCAGAGCAGGATTTGGCCACCCTGGTGTAGTACTTGGCCACAACCTTCTATGATCAAACCAATTAACCCTCGGCCCTCAGTCCCCAGCGGCTGCAGAGCAACTGACCACGGCGGCGGTCAGACCTGTGACGCAGCGGAGGGTGCTAAGAATCTCTGGCTCCGGACAGGCCGCCATTGGAATCTGAACCTGGCAACGTTTAACGCTAGAACTTTAGCTAGTGAGGCTAGCCTAGCAGTGCTGTTCGAGGAACTAGCGGGAAATAAATGGGATGTGATAGGGCTTAGCGAAGTTAGGAGGACAGGGGAGGCGTATACAGTACTAAAGGACGGACACATACTGTGCTATCGCGGGCTAAAGGATAGACGAGAACTAGGTGTGGGTTTCCTCATTAATAAGGATATAGCTGGCAACGTAGAGGAGTTCTACAGTATTAACGAGAGGGTAGCAGCAATAGTAATTAGGCTGAATAGGAGGTACAAGCTGAAAGTGGTGCAGGCCTACGCACCCACATCCAGCCATGATGACCAGACCGTTGAAAGCTTCTATGAGGACGTAGAATCAGCAATGAATAGAGTAAAATCGCAGTACACTGTACTGATGGGCGACTTCAATGCGAAGGTGGGAAAGAAGCAGGCTGACGACCACGCGGTAGGTGACTATGGGATAGGCTCTAGAAATAGCAGGGGAGAGTTATTAGTCGAATTCGCGGATAGAAATAATTTACGGATCATGAATACCTTCTTCCGCAAACGAGAAAACAGGAAGTGGACCTGGAAGAGCCCCAATGGTGAGATTAAAAATGAAATCGACTTCATACTATGCGCTAAACCTGGCATCATTCAGGATGTGGCCGTCCTCGGAAGGGTGCGTTGCAGCGACCATAGAATGGTAAGGTCTAGAATTAGCTTAGACTTGAAGAGGGAACGGAAGAAGCTAGCGAAGAAGAAGACCATTAACGAGTTAGCCGTAAGAGGGAAAGCACAGGAGTTTAGGATAGCGCTGCAAAACAGATACTCGGCTTTAACTGAGGAAGATGATCTTGATGTTCATTCAATGCACGATAACCTGACATCAATAATTACGGAGTGCGCAGTAGAAGTAGGCGGTAGGACAGTTCGAAAAGATACCGGGAAGCTATCTCAGGTGACGAAAGATCTGATTAAGAAGCGCCAAAACATGCAGGCATCTAACACTACCGATAGAATAGAACTAACGGAGCTATCAAAGTTAATAAATAAGCGCAAGGTAGCCGACATAAGGAAGTTTAATATGGAGAGAATCGAGCATGCTATAAAGAACGGAGGTAGCCTAAAAACAGTGAAGAGGAAACTAGGCATAGGTAAAAACCAGATGTATGCATTAAGAGACAAGCAGGGCAATGTCATTAGCAATATGGATAAGATAGTTAACGTAGCCGAAGAGTTCTACACAGAGCTGTACAGTAGCCAATGTAATCAGAGCGCCAATGAGAAAGACAGCAGTGCACAGCAATGCGTCATCCCGCCAGTAACGAAAGATGAAGTAAAGAAAGCCTTAGAAGCAATGAAAAGGGGAAAAGCAGCTGGGGAGGATCAGGTAACAGCAGATCTGTTGAAGGATGGAGGGGACGTCGTGCTAGAAAAACTAGCCACCCTGTATACGCAATGCCTTATGACCTCGACTGTACCAGAAGCTTGGAAGAATGCAAACATTATCTTAATTCATAAGAAGGGAGACGCCAAGGACTTGAAAAATTACAGGCCGATCAGCTTACTATCCGTTGCCTACAAAGTATTTACTAAGGTAATCGCTAATAGAGTCAGGGCAACGTTAGACTTTAATCAACCAAATGATCAGGCAGGCTTTCGTAAAGGATATTCCACAATAGATCATATTCACACTATCAATCAGGTGATAGAGAAATGCGCAGAATATAACCAACCTCTATATATAGCTTTCATTGATTACGAGAAAGCATTCGACTCAGTGGAAACCTCAGCAGTCATACAGGCATTGCGTAATCAGAGGGCAGAAGAGCCTTATGTCAAAATACTGGAAGATATATATAGCAACTGCACAGCTACTATAGTCCTCCATAAAGTCAGCAATAAAATTCCAATAAGGAAGGGCGTCAGGCAAGGAGACACGATATCGCCAATGCTGTTCACCGCATGTTTGCAGGAGGTATTTCGAGGCCTGAATTGGGAACAGTTGGGAATAAGAATAAATGGAGAATACCTAAATAATCTGAGATTTGCTGATGACATTGCCTTGCTGAGTCACTCAGGAGGTGAACTGCAAATCATGATCAACGAGTTAGACAGGCAGAGCAGATCGATGGGTCTAAAAATTAACATGCAGAAAACCAAGGTAATGTTCAACAGTCTAGCAAGGGAACAACAGTTCACAATTGGCAGCGAGAGCCTAGAAATTGTGCCGGAATACGTCTACTTAGGGCAGGTAGTGACAGCTGATCCGGATCATGAGAGGGAGATAACTAGAAGGATAAGAATGGGGTGGAGCGCATATGGCAAATTCTCGCAGATCATGAGTGGCAGTTTACCAATTTCCCTCAAGAGGAAAGTGTACAACAGCATAATCTTACCGGTACTCACCTACGGGGCAGAAACGTGGAGGCTAACGAAAAGAGTTCAGCTTAAGTTAAGGACAACGCAGCGAGCCATGGAAAGAAAAATGATAGGTGTAACGTTAAGAGATCGGAAGCGGGCAGAGTGGGTGAGGGAACAAACACGGGTTAATGACATCCTAGTCGAAATCAAGAGAAAGAAATGGGCTTGGGCAGGGCATGTGATGCGAAGGCAAGATAACCGCTGGCCTTTAAGGGTAACGGAGTGGGTTCCAAGAGAAAGTAAGCGTAGCAGGGGGCGGCAGAAGGTTAGATGGGCGGATGAGATTAAGAAGTTTGCAGGCAAAGGGTGGATGCAGCTGGCAAAGGATAGGGTTAATTGGAGAGACATGGGAGAGGCCTTTGCCCTGCAGTGGGTGTAGTAAGGTTGATGATGATGATGATACCACGGCACTGTCACGCCGCAACACGCTCGTTTGGGCCGTAAATCGGCAGATTGCGCCAGAGGTACCGTCCGCGCGAGGTATCACACGGGAACTGAGTTGCGTGAATGCGCACATATCGAGTTTACATTAAGTGTACCACGGCACTGCCATGCCGTAACACGCTCGTTTTGGCTGTGAATCGGCAGATTGCGCCAGGGGTACCGTCCGCGCGAGGTATCACACGCCAACTGAGTTGCGTAAATGCGCTCTTATCGAGTTTATCTTAAGTATACCACGGCACTGTCACGCCGTAACACGCTCGTTCGGGCCGTGAATCGGCAGATTGCGCCAGGAGTACCGTCCGCGCGAGGTATCACACGCCAACTGAGTTGCGTGAATGCGCACATATCGAGTTTATTTTAAGTATACCACGGCACTGTCAAGCCGTAACACGCTCGTTTGGGTCGTGAATCGAGAGACTGCGCCAGGGGTACCGTCCGCGCGAGGTATCACACGCCAACTGAGTGGCGTGAATGCGCTCATATCGAGTTTTTTTTAAGTATACCACGGCACTGTCACGCCGTAACACGCTGGTTTAGGCCGCGAATCGGCAGATTGCGCCAGGGGTACCGTCCGTGCGAGGTATCACACGCCCACTGAGTTGCGTGAATGCGCTCATATGGAGTTTATTTTAAGTATACCACGGCACTGTCACTCCGCAACACACTCGTTTGGGCCGTGAATCGGCAGATTGCGCCAGGGGTACCGTCCGCGCGAGGTATCACACGCTTGTTGAGTTGCGTGATGCGCACATATCGAGTTTCTTTTAAGTATACCTAGGCACTGCAATGAGGTAACACGCTTCTTTCGGCCGTGAGTCGGCAGATTGCGCCAGTGGTACCGTCCGCGCGAGGTATCACACGCCAACTGAGTTGCCTGAATGCGCTGATATCGAGTTTATTTTAAGTATACCACGGCACTGTCACGCCGTAACACGCTCGTTTGGGCCGTGAATCGGCAGATTGCGCCAGGGGTATCGTCCGCGCGAGGTATCACACGCCAACTGAGTTGCGTGAATGCGCACATATTGAGTTTTATTTTAAGTGTACCACGGCACTGCCATGCCGTTACACGCTCGCTAGGGCCGTGCATCGGCAGATTGCGCCAGGGGTACCGTCTGCGCGAGGTATCACACGTCAACTGAGTTGCGTGAATGCGCACATATCGAGTTTATTTTAAGTATACCACGGCACTGCCATGCCGTACCACGCTCGTTTCGGTCGTGAATGGGCAGATTGCGCCAGGGGAACTGTCCGCGCGAGGTATCACACGCCAACTGATTTGCGTGAATGCGCTCATATCGAGATTATTTTAAGTATACCACGGCACTGCCATGCCGTTACACGCTCGCTAGGACCGAGCATCGGCAGATTGCGCCAGGGGTACCGTCCGCGCGAGGTATCACACGCACACTGAGTTGCGTGAATGCGCTCATATCGAGTTTATTTTAAGTATACCACGGCACGGTCAAGCCGTAACACGCTCGTTTGGGCCGTGAATCGGCAGATTGCGCAAGGTTTACCGTTCGCGCGAGGTATCACACGCCAACTGATTTGCGTGAATGCGCTCATATCGAGATTATTTTAAGTATACCACGGCACTGCCATGCCGTTACACGCTCGCTAGGGCCGAGCATCGGCAGATTGCGCCAGGGGTACCGTCCGCGCGAGGTATCACACGCACACTGAGTTGCGTGAATGCGCTCATATCGAGTTTATTTTAAGTATACCACGGCACGGTCAAGCCGTAACACGCTCGTTTGGGCCGTGAATCGGCAGATTGCGCCAGGTTTACCGTTCGCGCGAGGTATCACACGCTAACTGAGTTGCGTGAATGCGCTCATATCGAGTTTATTTTAAGTATACCACGGCACTGCCATGCCGTTACACGCTCGCTAGGGCCGTGCATCGGCAGATTGCGCCAGGGGTACCGTCCGCGCGAGGTATCACACGCCAACTGAGTTGCGTGAATGCGCTCATATCGAGTTTATTTTAAGTATACCACGGCACGGTAAAGCCGTAATACGCTCGTTTGGGCGGTGAATCGGCAGATTGCGCCAGGGGTATCGTCCGCGCGAGGTATCACACGCCAACTGAGTTGCGTGAATGCGCACATATCGAGTTTATTTTAAGTATACCACGGCACTGCCATGCCATAACACGCTCGTTTGGGCCGTGATTCGGCAGATTGCACCAGGGGTACTGTCCGCTCGAGGTATCACACGCCAACCGAGTTGCGCGAATGCGCAAATATCGAGTTTACTTTAAGTATACCACGGCACTGTCACGCCGTAACCCGCTCGTTTGGGCCGTGAATCGGCAGATTGCGCCAGGGGTACCGTCCGCGCGAGGTATCACACGGGAACTGAGTTGCGTGAATCCGCACATATCGAGTTTATTTGAAGTATACCACGGCACTCCCATGCCGTTACACGCTCGCTAGGGCCGTGCATCGGCAGATTGCGCCAGGGGTACCGCCCGCGCGAGGTATCACACGCCAACTGAGTTGCGTGAATGCGCTCATATCGAGTTTATTTAAGTATACCACGGCACGGTCAAGCCGTAACAGGCTCGTTTGGGCCGTGAATCGGCAGATTGCGCCATTGGTACCGTCCGTGCGCGGTATCACACGTCAACTGAGTTGCGTGAATGCGCACATATCGAGTTTATTTTAAGTATACCACGGCACTGCCATGCCGTACCACGCTCGTTTCGGCCGTGAATGGGCAAATTGCGCCAGGGGAACTGTCCGCGCGAGGTATCACACGCAAAACTGTGTTGCGTGAATGCGCTCATATCGAAATTATTTTAAGTATACCACGGCACTGCCATGCCCTAACACGCTCGTTTGGGCCGTGAATGGGCAGATTGCGCCAGGGGTACTGTCCGCGCGAGGTATCACACGCCTACTGAGTTTCGTGAATGCGCTCATATCGATATTATTTTAAGTATACCGCGGCACTGCCATGCCGTAACACGCTCATTTAGGCCGTGAATCGGCAGATTGCGCCAGGTTTACCGTTCTCGCGAGGTATCACACGCTAACTGAGTGGCGTGAATGCGCTCATATCGAGATTATTTTAAGTATACCACGGCACTGCCATGCCGTTACACGCTCGCTAGGGCCGAGCATCGGCAGATTGCGCCAGGGGTACCGTCCGCGCGAGGTATCACACGCACACTGAGTTGCGTGAATGCGCTCATATCGAGTTTATTTTAAGTATACCACGGCACGGTCAAGCCGTAATACGCTCGTTTGGGCGGTGAATCGGCAGATTGCGCCAGGGGTACCGTCCGCGCGAGGTAACACACGCCAACTGAGTTGCGGGAATGCGCTCATAACGAGTTTAAGTATACCACGGCACTGCCATGCCGTAACACGCTCGTTTGGGTCGTGAATCGGCAGACTGCGCCAGGGGTACCGTCCGCGCGAGGTATCACACGCCAACTGAGTTGCGTGAATGCGCACATATCGAGTTTATTTTAAGTATACCACGGCACTGCCATGCCGTAACACGCTCGTTTGGGCCGTGATTCGGCAGATTGCACCAGGGGTACTGTCCGCTCGAGGTATCACACGCCAACCGAGTCGCGCGAATGCGCAAATATCGAGTTTACTTTAGGTATACCACGGCACTGTCACGCCGTAACCCGCTCGTTTGGGCCGTGAATCGGCAGATTGCGCCAGGGGTACCGTCCGCGCGAGGTATCACACGCCAACTGAGTTGCGTGAATGCGCTCATATCGAGTTTATTTTAAGTATACCACGGCACGGTCAAGCCGTAATACGCTCGTTTGGGCGGTGAATCGGCAGATTGCGCCAAGGGTATCGTCCGCGCGAGGTATCACACGCCAACTGAGTTGCGTGAATGCGCACATATCGAGTTTATTTTAAGTATACCACGGCACTGCCATGCCGTAACACGCTCGTTTGGGCTGTGATTCGGCAGATTGCACCAGGGGTACTGTCCGCTCGAGGTATCACACGCCAACCGAGTTGCGCGAATGCGCAAATATCGAGTTTACTTTAAGTATACCACGGCACTGTCACGCCGTAACCCGCTCGTTTGGGCCGTGAATCGGCAGATTGCGCCAGGGGTACCGTCCGCGCGAGGTATCACACGGGAACTGAGTTGCGTGAATGCGCACATATCGAGTTTATTTGAAGTATACCACGGCACTCCCATGCCGTTACACGCTCTCTAAGGCCGTGCATCGGCAGATTGCGCCAGGGGTACCGTCCGCGCGAGGTATCACACGCCAACTGAGTTGCGTGAATGCGCTCATATCGAGTTTATTTAAGTATACCACGGCACGGTCAAGCCGTAACAGGCTCGTTTGGGCCGTGAATCGGCAGATTGCGCCAGGGGTACCGTCCGCGCGAGGGATCACACGCCAACTGAGTTGCGTGAATGCGCACATATCGATTTTATTTTAAGTATACCACGGCACTACCATGCCGTAACACGCTCGTTTGGGCAGTGATTCGGCAGATTGCACCAGGGGTACCGTCCGCGCGAGGTATCACACGCCAGCTGAGTTTCATGAATGCGCACATATCGAGTTTATTTTATGTATACCATGGCATGGTCACGCCGTAACACGCTCGTTTGGGCCGTGAATCGGCAGATTGCGCCAGGGGTACTGTCCGCTCGAGGTATCACACGCCAACCGAGTTGCGCGAATGCGCAGATATCGAGTTTAAGTATACCACGGCACTGTCACGCCGTAACACGCTCGTTTGGGCCGTGAATCGGCAGATTGCGCCAGGGGTACCATCCGCGCGAGGTATCACACGCCAACTCAGTTGCCTGAATGCGCTCATATCATCATCATCATCATTCATCATCATCATTTATTTTCCCTTAAGGACCCCTAGGTGGGGCATTACATAAGGGGGGAGCAAAAATACGAAATCACAAACAATAGGAACATTTGAAATATAACAGTGAAGAAGGCAAAACAATTGTTAAAAGAGCATTGAAAAATGAAGAAGGGAACAATCACAGGTACACTGTGGCCATCACGCTATATATACAGGAAGAAAACGGGAAAACTGATTAGCAGACAAGGGTTCAAAAATGTAACATGTGCAGAGGTGGTACTGAAAATTGTCGGGCATTACACTGTAAGTGCGCTAACGAAAAGGATGAGTTAAAAGCAGGGTTTTGAATTTATTTGCATCGCGCTCAGTTACAACGGCATCAGGCAGCTCATTGCACAGTTCAATGGCGGATGGCAGGAAGGATTTTTGAAAGGCATTGGTGGAACCATGTAAGCGCTGTAGGCTCAGGCTGTTAAAAAGACGACGAGATGTCCTATTGGGAGGGAGTAGAGAGAGTAGGGAGAGAAATCGAGTTTATTTTAAGTATACCACGGCACTGTCACGCCGTAACACGCTCGTTTGGGCCGTGAATCGGCAGATTGCGCCATTGGTACCGTCCGTGCGCGGTATCACACGTCAACTGAGTTGCGTGAATGCGCACATATCGAGTTTATTTTAAGTATACCACGGCACTGCCATGCCGTACCACGCTCGTTTCGGCCGTGAATGGGCAAATTGCGCCAGGGGAACTGTCCGCGCGGGGTATCACACGCAAAACTGTGTTGCGTGAATGCGCTCATATCGAAATTATTTTAAGTATACCACGGCACTGCCATGCCCTAATACGCTCGTTTAGGCCGTGAATGGGCAGATTGCGCCAGGGGTACTGTCCGCGCGAGGTATCACACGCCTACTGAGTTTCGTGAATGCGCTCATATCGATATTATTTTATGTATACCGCGGCACTGCCATGCCGTAACACGCTCATTTAGGCCGTGAATCGGCAGATTGCGCCAGGTTTACCGTTCTCGCGAGGTATCACACGCTAACTGAGTGGCGTGAATGCGCTCATATCGAGATTATTTTAAGTATACCACGGCACTGCCATGCCGTTACACGCTCGCTAGGGCCGAGCATCGGCAGATTGCGCCAGGGGTACCGTCCGCGCGAGGTATCACACGCACACTGAGTTGCGTGAATGCGCTCATATCGAGTTTATTTTAAGTATACCACGGCACGGTCAAGCCGTAATACGCTCGTTTGGGCGGTGAATCGGCAGATTGCGCCAGGGGTACCGTCCGCGCGAGGTAACACACGCCAACTGAGTTGCGGGAATGCGCTCATAACGAGTTTAAGTATACTACGGCACTGCCATGCCGTAACACGCTCGTTTGGGTCGTGAATCGGCAGACTGCGCCAGGGGTACCGTCCGCGCGAGGTATCACACGCCAACTGAGTTGCGTGAATGCGCACATATCGAGTTTATTTTAAGTATACCACGGCACTGCCATGCCGTAACACGCTCGTTTGGGCCGTGATTCGGCAGATTGCACCAGGGGTACTGTCCGCTCGAGGTATCACACGCCAACCGAGTCGCGCGAATGCGCAAATATTGAGTTTACTTTAAGTATACCACGGCACTGTCACGCCGTAACCCGCTCGTTTGGGCCGTGAATCGGCAGATTGCGCCAGGGGTACCGTCCGCGCGAGGTATCACACGGGAACTGAGTTGCGTGAATGCGCACATATCGAGTTTATTTGAAGTATACCACGGCACTGCCATGCCGTTACACGCTCGCTAGGGCCGTGCATCGGCAGATTGCGCCAGGGGTACCGTCCGCGCGAGGTATCACACGCCAACTGAGTTGCGTGAATGCGCTCATATCGAGTTTATTTAAGTATACCACGGCACGGTCAAGCCGTAACAGGCTCGTTTGGGCCGTGAATCGGCAGATTGCGCCATGGGTACCGTCCGCGCGAGGTATCACACGCCAACTGAGTTTCGTGAATGCGCACATATCGAGTTTATTTTATGTATACCATGGCATGGTCACGCCGTAACACGCTCGTTTGGGCCGTGAATCGGCAGATTGCGCCAGGGGTACTGTCCGCTCGAGGTATCACACGCCAACCGAGTTGCGCGAATGCGCAAATATCGAGTTTAAGTATACCACGGCACTGTCACGCCGTAACACGCTCGTTTGGGCCGTGAATCGGCAGATTGCGCCAGGGGTACCATCCGCGCGAGGTATCACACGCCAACTCAGTTGCCTGAATGCGCTCATATCATCATCATCATCATTCATCATCATCATTTATTTTCCCTTAAGGACCCCTAGGTGGGGCATTACATAAGGGGGGAGCAAAAATACGAAATCACAAACAATAGGAACATTTGAAATTTAACAGTGAAGAAGGCAAAACAATTGTTAAAAGAGCATTGAAAAATGAAAAAGGGAACAATCACAGGTACACTGTGGCCATCACGCTATATATACAGGAAGAAAACGGGAAAACTGATTAGCAGACAAGGGTTCAAAAATGTAACATGTGCAGAGGTGGTACTGAAAATTGTCGGGCATTACACTGTAAGTGCGCTAACGAAAAGGATGAGTTAAAAGCAGGGTTTTGAATTTATTTGCATCGCGCTCAGTTACAACGGCATCAGGCAGCTCATTCCACAGTTCAATGGCGGATGGCAGGAAGGATTTTTGAAAGGCATTGGTGGAACCATGTAAGCGCTGTAGGCTCAGGCTGTTAAAAAGACGACGAGATGTCCTATTGGGAGGGAGTAGAGAGAGTAGGGAGAGAAATCGAGTTTATTTTAAGTATACCACGGCACTGTCACGCCGTAACACGCTCGTTTGGGCCGTGAATCGGCAGATTGCGCCAGGGGTACCGTCCGTGCGCGGTATCACACGTCAACTGAGTTGCGTGAATGCGCACATATCGAGTTTATTTTAAGTATACCACGGCACTGCCATGCCGTACCACGCTCGTTTCGGCCGTGAATGGGCAAATTGCGCCAGGGGAACTGTCCGCGCGAGGTATCACACGCAAAACTGAGTTGCGTGAATGCGCTCATATCGAGATTGTTTTAAGTATACCACGGCACTGCCATGCCGTAACACGCTCGTTTGGGCCGTGAATGGGCAGATTGCGCCAGGGGTACTGTCCGCGCGAGGTATCACACGCCTACTGAGTTTCGTGAATGCGCTCATATCGATATTATTTTAAGTATACCGCGGCACTGCCATGCCGTAACACGCTCATTTAGGCCGTGAATCGGCAGATTGCGCCAGGTTTACCGTTCTCGCGAGGTATCACACGCTAACTGAGTGGCGTGAATGCGCTCATATCGAGTTTATTTTAAGCATACCACGGCACTGCCATGCCGTTACACGCTCGCTAGGGCCGTGCATCGGCAGATTGCGCCAGGGGTACCGTCCGCGCGAGGTATCACACGCCAACTGAGTTGCGTGAATGCGCTCATCTCGAGTTTATTTTAAGTATACCACGGCACGGTCAAGCCGTAACACGCTCGTTTGGGCCGTGAATCGGCAGATAGCGCCAGGTTTACCGTTCGCGCGAGGTATCACACGCTAACTGAGTTGCCTGAATGCGCTCATATCGAGTTTATTTTAAGCATACCACGGCACTGCCATGCCTTTACACGCTCGTTTGGGTCATGAATCGGCAGATTGCGCCAGGGGTACTGTCCGCTCGAGGTATCACTCGCCAACCGAGTTGCGCGAATGCGCAAATATCGAGTTTACTTTAAGTATACCACGGCACTGTCAAGCCGTAACACTCTCGTTTGGGCTGTGAATCGGCAGATTGCGCCAGGGGTACCATCCGCGCGAGGTATCACACGCCAACTCAGTTGCCTGAATGCGCTCATATCGAGTTTATTTGAAGTATACCACGGCACTGTCACGCCGCAACACGCTCGTTTGGGCCGTAAATCGGCAGATTGCGCCAAAGGTACCGTCCGCGCGAGGTATCACAGGGGAACTGAGTTGCGTGAATGCGCTCTTATCGAGTTTATCTTAAGTATACCACGGCACTGTCACGCCGTAAGACGCTCGTTCGGGCCGTGAATCGGCAGATTGCGCCAGGAGTACCGTCCGCGCGAGGTATCACACGCCAACTGAGTTGCGTGAATGCGCTCATATCGAGTTTATTTTAAGTATACCACGGCACTGTCAAGCCGTAACACGCTCGTTTGGGTCGTGAATCGACAGACTGCGCCAGGGGTACCGTCCGCGCGAGGTATCACACGCCAACTGAGTGGCGTGAATGCGCTCATATCGAGTTTATTTTAAGTATAACACGGCACTGTCACGCCGTAACACGCTCGTTTGGGCCGTGAATCGGCAAATTGCGCCAGAGGCACCGTCCGCGCGAGGTATCACACGCCAACTGAGTTGCGTGAATGCGCACATATCGAGTTTATTTTAAGTATACCACGGCACTGTCACGCCGTAACACGCTGGTTTAGGCCGCGAATCGGCAGATTGCGCCAGGGGTACCGTCCGTGCGAGGTATCACACGCCCACTGAGTTGCGTGAATGCGCTCATATGGAGTTTATTTTAAGTATACCACGGCACTGTCACTCCGCAACACGCTCGTTTGGGCCGTGAATCGGCAGATTGCGCCAGGGGTACCGTCCGCACGAGGTATCACACGGCAACTGAGTTGCGTGAATGCGCACATATCGAGTTTATTTTAAGTGTACCACGGCACTGCCATGCCGTAACACGCTCGTTTGGGTCGTGAATCGGCAGATTGCGCCAGGGGTACCGTCCGCACGAGGTATCACACGGCAACTGAGTTGCGTGAATGCGCACATATCGAGTTAATTTTAAGTGTACCACGGCACTGCCATGCCGTAACACGCTCGTTTGGGCCGTGAATCGGCAGATTGCGCCAGGGGTACCGTCCGCGCGAGGTATCACACGCTTGTTGAGTTGCGTGATGCGCACATATCGAGTTTCTTTTAAGTATACCTAGGCACTGCAATGAGGTAACACGCTTCTTTCGGCCGTGAGTCGGCAGATTGCGCCAGTGGTACCGTCCGCGCGAGGTATCACACGCCAACTGAGTTGCGTGAATGCGCTGATATCGAGTTTATTTTAAGTATACCACGGCACTGTCACGCCGTAACACCCTCGTTTGGGCCGTGAATCGGCAGATTGCGCCAGGGGTACCGTCCGCGCGAGGTATCACACGCCAACTGAGTTGCGTGAATGCGCACATATTGAGTTTATTTTAAGTGTACCATGGCACTGCCATGCCGTTACACGCTCGCTAGGGCCGTGCATCGGCAGATTGCGCCAGGGGTACCGTCCGCGCGAGGTATCACACGCCAACTGAGTTGCGTGAATGCGCTCATATCGAGTTTATTTTAAGTATACCACGGCACTGTCAAGCCGTAACATGCTCGTTTGGGCCGTGAATCAGCAGATTGCGCCAGGGGTACCGTCTGCGCGAGGTATCACACGCCAACTCAGTTGCCTGAATGCGGTCATATCGAGTTTATTTTAAGTATACCACGGCACTGTCACGCCGCAACACGCTCGTTTGGGTCGTGAATCGGCAGATTGCGCCAGGGGTACCGTCCGCACGAGGTATCACACGGCAACTGAGTTGCGTGAATGCGCACATATCGAGTTTATTTTAAGTGTACCACGGCACTGCCATGCCGTAACACGCTCGTTTGGGCCGTGAATCGGCAGATTGCGCCAGGGGTACCGTCCGCGCTGTATCGTGTCAGACGCGCATGCGCTCTGTGCATGCGCCCTGGCCAGCATGCTATCTGTAACACGTGGCTGTTATCATGCAGCCGCCGGTACACTATATATGTTGGGAAGCACTCCCGAATAAACGTTCTTCTTCTGGTTGCTTTCACGCTGCGTGTTCGTTGTTGGACGCCGGAACATGGTGTCAGAAGTGGGATTGCCCTCGTATATGCAGTAACACGCGGGTGGAAGGGGCGTCGCTGTGCACTGGCAAGATGCATTTAGTGAAGCCACCGCAGCCGCTGGTGCTGTCCGGTAGCACCGCGAAGAACTGGAGCCTCTTCAAGCAGCGGTTCGAGCTGTTCCTGCAGGCCACGGAGCCGACGAAAGAACCACGGACGCAGGGAGCTAAGACCGCACTGCTGCTCACCGTGGCCGGAGAGGACGCCTTAGAGGTATTCAACAATTTTGTGTTCTCGGAGAACGAAATCAAGGAAGATTATGAAACAGTTACGAAAAAGCCTGAGGAGTACTGCAAGCAGCAGCAGAACGAAGTGTACGAAAGGTATGTCTTCCGCTCAAGAACGCAAGTTGAGGGCGAACCTTTCGAACATTTTTCACACGACTTCAAGAGACTTGCACGAAGTTGCAATTTTGGAAGCCTAACTGACTCCATGGTCAGGGACCAGATTGTCTTTGGAACAAAGAATGCGAAGTTGCGCGAAAAGTTGCTGAAAGTTAAGGACCTTACGTTACTGAAGGCAGAGGACATTTGCAAAGCTGAAGAGGTATGCGCCGAGCAAAACAATGTATGGGCTCAAGCGGAGAAACAAGTAGCACAAATCAAAACGCGCCAGCAGGGCAAATGTTCAGCTTGTGAACAAACTGTGGAATGTTCGGAGCAAGACGAGGCCCATCGAGAAGAGGAGGTGGCTCAGATCAAAGCACGCAGGCAGTTCAAGTGTTCTAAGTGTAACCGCTTCCACGAACGTGGCAGATGCCCAGCATTCGGCAAAACATGCTTTCGGTGCCGTGGCGTTAACCACTTCTCGGCCTGTTGCAGAAAAAGTTCTCAAGTGAGCGCAGTACGTGACGAGTAGGAAGGATTCGAAATCCTCGACGTCAGCTTAGGCAACAGAGCCGATTGGGTCGTCCACGGGAGAGTGGCCTCCCAACTAGTGTCTCTGAAAGTAGACACAGGCTCGCAAGCGAATTTGTTGCCTTACTCTGTTTTTCAAAGGCTCAAAGCGAAGTCTGCTTTAAGAGCAAGCCCCTCCGTCCTCCGCTCATACACCGGCGACGTTATCAAGCACATCGGGGTCGCTACGGTACAAGTGACTGTGAACGACCGAAGTGGGCATTTCGACTTTTTCATTTTAAAGAAGAGCAGCCAAGCCATACTTGGGCTGTCTGCAAGGGAAGCGTTAGGACTAGTGGTTCGTTCTGTCAACGCTGTGCACACAAACAGCACTGACCAACTGGTCAAGGATTTTCCAGAGCTGTTTCAGGGCATCGGCTGTCTAGCATGCCAGTACGACATGGTTCTGCGGGAGGATGCAACACCGGTAGTCCAGCCGGCGCGACGGGTGCCCTTGGCGTTGCTCGAGCCCCTGCGAGAAGAGCTGGATCGGATGGAACGTGCTGGAATCGTGGCCAAAGTCAGAGAACCGACGAACTGAGTGAGCCCGTTTGTTGCAGCACGCAAAAAGATGGAAAACTGCGCATATGCATTGACCCGAGGCGAATTAACGAGTGCCTAATGCGAGAGCATTATCAAATGCCGAAACGAGAAGACATTGAGGCTGAGCTTGCCGGTGCAGATTTTTTCTCTCGCATCGACGCGTACTCGGACTTCCATCAAATCCCCTTAGATAACGCTACGTCAAAGGTGTGCACAATTGGAACGCCCTTTGGACGCTACCGTTTCTTGAGACTACCCTTCGGCATTGCTTCGGCGCCTGAAGTTTTCTAGACAACTATGAATGAAATATTCGACCATGCTCCAGGGGTGCGAATCTATATCGATGACATACTGATATGGGGGAGCACAAGGGAAGAGCACGATACTCGCCTCCGCAGAGTTTTGCAAATGGCTAAAAAGGCCGGCCTAACTCTCAACGCGGCGAAATTCAAACTCAGCGTGACCGAAATTGACTTCTTGGGTGATGTTATAAACAAAGACGGAATAAGACCTAACCCTGCAATGACCGCACCATTAGGTGAAATGCCTCAGCCAAAGGACAAAGCCGGCGTTCACAGAATGCTCGGGGTCGTGAACTATTTTGGAAAATACATACCGCATCTGGCGGAAAGGACGACGCTTCTACGAAGCCTCATTAAAAAAGTCAACGTTTTTGAATGGTCCGAAAACCACTCCAAAGAATGGCAAGCTGTCTGCGACACATTGAGCGGTCCACCTTTGCTAGCCATTTTCGATCCTGCTAGGGAGACGAAGGTCGTTGCCGATGCTTCCAAAAATGGGATTGGTTCTGCCCTTCTTCAGAATTATGGTGGTAGTTGGCGGCCGGTCGCCTATGCATCACGCACAATGTCTGAGGCTGAACAAAGATACGCGCAAATAGAGAAAGAAACGATGGCCATTACATTCGGTTGTGAGAAATTTTTCCATTTCGTTTACGGCCGCAAGTTTGTAATTGAGACCGACCACAGACCACTGTTAGCAATTGCTTTGAAAGCCATTGGCGACATGCCACCAAGACTGCAACGGTTCTTTCTGCGCTTGCTAAGATATGATTACGTTCTTCACTTTGTCCCAGGCAAACAACTGTTCCTGGCCGATATGCTATCAAGATCATCGTCGGCCATTCCAAGCGACAAAGATGACTTCACTGATGACGTTGAAGTCCATGCAGTGAGCGTGACTTCGGAGCTGGTAAGCAACAAAATGTATGACCGACTGGTAGAAGCTACAGCCACTGACCCAGACTTGCAGACAGCGTTGCGGCAACTGAGGAATGGAGAAGAAATTGAAGGGTGGATGAAACCATTCGCTCCCAAGTTATCAGCAGTCAAGGGCATTCTTATGAAGGGGACCAAAGTCGTCATCCCAAAGTCTATGAGAGCTGAAATACTCGGTCGCATTCCTGAAGGTCACTTAGGCATAAATAAGTGCAAAGCGAGAGCCCGTCACTTGGTTTTCTGGCCGCGACTGAATGCGGAAATTGAAAACATGGTCAAGACTTGTTCTGTTTGTCAAAAATACGCCTACAAACAACAAACCGAACCAGTGGTGCTTAGGCCGATCCCAGACTATGCCTGGTACAGAGTAGGTGTTGACATTTTTATGTACGGCGGAAACTCCTACCTGTGCGTGTTTGACACGTTTTCAAACTTTCCTGAAGTCGAAAAACTAATCGACACAACGACGTGCACTGTCATTGCTACACTTAGCTCAATTTTTTCAAGGTATGGAATTCCTATGGAAGTCTGCACCGACATAGGTCCTCAGTTTTCTTCTCATCAATTTGCTTTCTTCGCGTCCAGATACGAGTTCAAGCATGTGACGTCGAGTCCGAGATTCCCACAGTCCAATGGCCTCGCCGAGAAAGGAGTCCAAATTGTGAAAAGAATAATGAAGAAGACTGGCGAGCTCAACGAGGACTTCTGGTTAGGTCTACACGGCTATCGTTCGACTCCACTAGCCGAAGGCCGGTCCCCTAGAGAACTCCTCCAAGGCAGAAAGTTGCGCATTCGGTTACCAGACTTCGTGTCATGCTCCAGTCACCTGACGTCTCGGCGCCGGCCACGCAGCCAAAGCCCATCCAAAGGGAAAAATCTGCCAGCACTCAAGAAAGACGAAGTTGTACGTGTACGAGGGGATGCATGGGACTCCAAGGCTCGAGTCATGGGCCTGGTGGCACCAAGGTCTTATCGCGTCCTTACAGAGGACAACAAGGTGCTTCGACGCAACCGACAACATCTTCTAGCCACACGTGAGCCATTCCGGCGTGACTTAACGGAAGGTGACTCTGACAGTGAAGACATTTCCCAGGAAAGCGCAGGAGCACAACAGTCTATAACACAGCCCACGCAAGCCCAGGAAAACGCAGGAGTATCGCAGACTACAACGCAGCCCACCCAATATGTGCCAAGGCGGTCCACCCGACAAAAGCGACAGCCCAGTCGTCTTCACTACGACCAGGATTTCCGCCAAGTGTCCCGCATTGTGCTTGACGACTTTTAAATATTGCACTGAGGGAGACGTATCGTATCAGACGCGCATGCGCTCTATGCATGCGCCCTGGCCAGCATGCTATCTGTAAAACGTGGCTGTTATCATGCAGCCACCGATACACGATTCTGTTGGGAAGCACTCCCGAATAAACGTTCTTCTTCTGATCGCTTTCACGCTGCGTGTTCGTTGTTGGACGCCGAAACACGCGCGAGGTATCACACGCCAACTGAGTTGCGTAAATGCGCTCTTATCGAGTTTATTTTAAGTATACCACGGCACTGTCGCGCCGTAACACGCTCGTTTGGGCCGTGAATCGGCAGATTGCGCCAGGAGTACAGTCCGCGCGAGGTATCACACGCCAACTGAGTTGCGTGATTGCGCATATATCGAGTTTATTTTAAGTATACCACGGCACTGCCATGCCGTAACACGCTCGTTTGGGCCGTGAATCGGCATATTGCGCCAGGGGTACCATCCGCACGAGGTATCACACGCCAACTGAATTGCGTGAATGCGCACATATTGAGTTTATTTCAGTATACCTAGGCACTGCCATGCCGTAACACGCTTGTTTGGGCCGTGAATCGGCAGATTGCGCCAGGAGTACCGTCCGCGCGAGATATTACACGCCAACTGAGTTGCGTGAATGCGCACATATCGAGTTTATTTTAAGTATACCACGGCACTGTTACGCCGTAACACGCTCGTTTGGACCGTGAATCGGCAGATTGCGCCAGGGGTACCGTCCGTGCGAGGTATCACACGCCAACTGAGTTGCGTGAATGCGCACATATCGAGTTTAGTATCAGTATACAACGGCACTGTCACGCTGTAACACGCTCGTTTGGGCCGTGAATCGGCAGATTCCGCCAGGGGTACCGTCCGCGCGAGGTATCACACGCCAACTGAGTTGCGTGAATGCGCTCATATCGAGTTTATTTTAAGTATACCACGGCACTGTCACGCCGTAACACGCTCGTTTGGGCCGTGAATCGGCAGATTGCGCCAGGGGTACCGTCCGCGCGAAGTATCGCACGCCGAGTTGCGTGAATGCGCTCATATGGAGTTTATTTTAAGTATACCACGGCACTGTCACACCGTAACACGCTCATTTGGGCCGTGAATCGGCAGATTGCGCCAGGGGTACCGTCAGCGCGAGGTATCACACGCCAATTGAGTTGTGTGAATGCGCACATATCGAGTTTCTTTTAAGTATACCTAGCCACTGCAATGAGGTAACACGCTTGTTTCGGCCGTGAATCGGCAGATTGCGCCAGGGGTATCGTCCGCGCGAGGTATCACACGCCAACTGAGTTGCGTGAACGCGCTCATAACGAGTTTATTTTAAGTATACCACGACACTGTCACGCCGTAACACGCTCGTTTGGGCCGTGAATCGGCAGATTGCGCCAGGGGTACCGTCCGCGCGAAGTGTCGCACGCCAACTGAGTGGCGTGAATGCGCACATAGCGAGTTTATTTTAAGTATACCACGGCACTTTCACGCCGTATCACGCTCGTTTGGGCCGTGAATCGGCAGACTACGCCAGGGATACCGTCCGCGCGAGGTATCACACGCCAACTGAGTTGCGTGAATGCGCAGATATCGAGTTTAATTTAAGTATACCACGGCACTGCCATGCCGTAACGCGCTCGTTTGGGCCGTGAATGGGCAGATTCCGCCAGGGGTACTGTCCGCGCGAGGTATCACACGCCAACTGAGTAGCCTGAATGCGCTCATATTGAGATTATTTTAAGTATACCACGGCACTGTCATGCCGTAACACGCTCGTTTGGGCCGTGAATGGGCAGATTGCGCCAGGGGTACTGTCCGCGCGAGGTATCACACGCCAACTGCGTTGCGTGAATGCGCTCATATCGAGATTATTTTAGGTATACCACGGCACTGTCCCGCCGTAACACGCTCGTTTGGGCCGTGAATCGGCAGATTGCGCCAGGGGTACCGTCCGCGCGAGGTACCACACCGCCACTTAGTTGCGTGAATGCGCTTATGTCGAGTTTATCTTAAGCATACCATGGCCCTGTCACGCCGTAGCACGCCCGTGTGGGCCGAGCATTGGCAGATTGCGCCAGGGGGACCGTCCGCGAAAGATATCACACGCCCACTTAGTTGCGTGAATGCGCTCATATCGAGTTTATTTCAAGTATACCACGGCACTGTCACGCCGTAACACGCTCGCTAGGGCCGTGCATCGGCAGATTACGCCAGGAGTACCATCCGCGCGAGGTATCACACGCCCACTTAGTTGCGTGAATGCGCTCATATCGAAATTATTTTAAATATACCACGGCACTGTCACGCCGTAACACGCTCGCTAGTGCCGTATATCAGCAGATTGCGGCAGGGGTACCGTCCGAGCGAGGTATCACATGCCCACTTAGTTGCGTGAATGCGCTCATATAAAGTTTATTTTAAGTATACCACGGCGCTGTCACGCCGTAACACGCTCGCTAGGGCCGTGTATCAGCACATTGCGCCTGGGGTACCGTCCGCGCGAGGTATCAAACGGCCACTTATTTGCGTGAATGCACTCAAACCGAGTTTGTTTTAAGTATACCACGGCACCATCACGCCGTAACACGCTCGCTTGAGCCGTGTATCAACAGATTGCGCCAAAAGGTACCGTCCGCGAGAGGTATCACACGCCCACTTAGTTGCGTGAATGCGCTCATACCGAGTTTGTTTTAAGTATACCACGGCACTGTCCCGCCGTAACACGCTCGCTAGGGCCATGTATCAGCAGATTGCGCCAGGGGTACCGTCCACGCGAGGTATCACACGCCCACTTAGTTGCGTGAATGCGCTCATATCGAGTTTATTTCAAGTATACCACGGCACTGTCACGCCGTAACACGCTCGTTTGGGCCGTGAGTCGGCATATTGCGCCAGGGGTACCATCCGCACGAGGTATCACACGCCAACTGAGTTGCGTGAATGCGCACATATCGAGTTTATTTTAAGTATACCACGGCACTGCCATGCCGTAACACGTTCGTTTGGACCGTGAATCGGCAGATTGCGCCAGGGGTACCGTCCGTGCGAGGTATCACACGCCAACTGATTTGCGTGAATGCGCTCATATCGAGTTTAGTTTCAGTATACAACGGCACTGTCACGCTGTAACACGCTCGTTTGGGTCGTGAATCGGCAGATTCCGCCAGGAGTACCGTCCGTGCGAGGTATCACACGCCAACTGAGTTGCGTGAATGCGCTCATATCGAGTTTATTTTAAGTATACCACGGCACTGTCCCGCCGTAACATGCTCGTTTGGGCCGTGAATCGGCAGATTGCGCCAGGGGTACCGCCCGCGCGAAGTATCGCACGCCAACTGAGTTGCGTGAATGCGCTCATATGGAGTTTATTTTAAGTATACCATGGCACTGTCACACTGTAACACGCTCGTTTGGGCCGTGAATCGGCAGATTGCGCCAGGGGTACCGTCCGCTCGAGGTATCACACGCCAATTGAGTTGCGTGAATGCGCACATATCGAGTTTCTTTTAAGTATACCTAGGCACTGCAATGAGGTAACACGCTTGTTTCGGCCGTGAATCGGCAGATTGCGCCAGGGGTACCGTCCGCGCGAGGTATCACACGCCAACTGAGTTGCGTGAATGCGCTCATATCGAGTTTATTTTAAGTATACCACGGCACTGTCACGCCGTAACACGCTCGTCTGGGCCGTGAATCGGCAGATTGCGCCAGGGGTACCGTCCGCGCGAGGTATCACACGCCAATTGAGTTGCGTGAATGCGCACATATCGAGTTTCTTTTAAGTATACCTAGGCACTGCAATGAGGTAACACGCTTGTTTCGGCCGTGAATCGGCAGATTGCGCCAGGGGTACCGTCCGCGCGAGGTATCACACGCCAACTGAGTTGCGTGATTGCGCATATATCGAGTTTATTTTAAGTATACCACGGCACTGCCATGCCGTAACACGCTCGTTTGGGCCGTGAATCGGCATATTGCGATAGGGGTACCATCCGCACGAGGTATCACACGCCAACTGAGTTGCGTGAATGCGCACATATCGAGTTTATTTTAGTATACCTAGGCACTGCCATGCCGTAACACACTTCTTTGGGCCGTGAATCGGCAGATTGCGCCAGGAGTACCGTCCGCGCGAGGTATTACACGCCAACTGAGTTGCGTGAATGCGCACATATCGCGTTTATTTTAAGTGTACCACGGCGCTGTCACGCCGTAACACGTTCGCTAGGGCCGTGTATCAGCACATTGCGCCTGGGGTACCGTCCGCGCGAGGTATCACATGACCACTTAGTTGCGTGATTGCGCTCATATCGAGTTTATTTTAAGTATTCCACGGCACTGTCACGTCGTAACACGCTCGTTTGGGCCGTGCATCGGCAGATTGCGCCAGGGGTACCGTCCGCGCGAGGTATCACACGCCCACTTAGTTGCGTGAATGCTTATATCGAGTTTAGTTTAAGTATACCACGGCACTGTCACGCCGTAACACGCTCGCTAGGGCCGTGTATCAGCAGATTGCGCCAGGGGTACCGTCCGCGCAAGGTATCAAACGGCCACTTATTTGCGCGAATGCACTCAAACCGAGTTTGTTTTAAGTATACCACGGCACCATCACGCCGTAACACGCTCGCTAGAGCCGTGTATCAACAGATTGCGCCAAAAGGTACCGTCCGCGAGAGGTATCACACGCCCACTTAGTTGCGTGAATGCGCTCATACCGAGTTTGTTTTAAGTATACCACGGCACTGTCCCGCCGTAACACGCTCGCTAGGGCCATGTATCAGCAGATTGCGCCAGGGGTACCGTCCACGCGAGGTATCACACGCCCACTTAGTTGCGTGAATGCGCTCATATCGAGTTTATTTCAAGTATACCACGGCACTGTCACGCCGTAACACGCTCGTTTGGGCCGTGAGTCGGCATATTGCGCCAGGGGTACCATCCGCACGAGGTATCACACGCCAACTGAGTTGCGTGAATGCGCACATATCGAGTTTATTTTAAGTATACCACGGCACTGCCATGCCGTAACACGTTCGTTTGGACCGTGAATCGGCAGATTGCGCCAGGGGTACCGTCCGTGCGAGGTATCACACGCCAACTGATTTGCGTGAATGCGCTCATATCGAGTTTAGTTTCAGTATACAACGGCACTGTCACGCTGTAACACGCTCGTTTGGGTCGTGAATCGGCAGATTCCGCCAGGAGTACCGTCCGTGCGAGGTATCACACGCCAACTGAGTTGCGTGAATGCGCTCATATCGAGTTTATTTTAAGTATACCACGGCACTGTCACGCCGTAACACGCTCGTTTGGGCCGTGAATCGGCAGATTGCGCCAGGGGTACCGCCCGCGCGAAGTATCGCACGCCAACTGAGTTGCGTGAATGCGCTCATATGGAGTTTATTTTAAGTATACCATGGCACTGTCACACTGTAACACGCTCGTTTGGGCCGTGAATCGGCAGATTGCGCCAGGGTTACCGTCCGCGCGAGGTATCACACGCCAATTGAGTTGCGTGAATGCGCACATATCGAGTT
This sequence comes from Amblyomma americanum, assembly GCA_030143305.2. NCBI lineage: Eukaryota > Metazoa > Arthropoda > Arachnida > Ixodida > Ixodidae > Amblyomma > Amblyomma americanum. Next base: position 104,827 of record JARKHS020036500.1, on the reverse strand, counting down.
TCTTTTAAGTATACCTAGGCACTGCAATGAGGTAACACGCTTGTTTCGGCCGTGAATCGGCAGATTGCGCCAGGGGTACCGTCCGCGCGAGGTATCACACGCCAACTGAGTTGCGTGAATGCGCTCATATCGAGTTTATTTTAAGTATACCACGGCACTGTCACGCCGTAACACGCTCGTCTGGGCCGTGAATCGGCAGATTGCGCCAGGGGTACCGTCCGCGCGAGGTATCACACGCCAATTGAGTTGCGTGAATGCGCACATATCGAGTTTCTTTTAAGTATACCTAGGCACTGCAATGAGGTAACACGCTTGTTTCGGCCGTGAATCGGCAGATTGCGCCAGGGGTACCGTCCGCGCGAGGTATCACACGCCAACTGAGTTGCGTGATTGCGCATATATCGAGTTTATTTTAAGTATACCACGGCACTGCCATGCCGTAACACGCTCGTTTGGGCCGTGAATCGGCATATTGCGATAGGGGTACCATCCGCACGAGGTATCACACGCCCACTTAGTTGCGTGAATGCGCTCATATCGAGTTTATTTCAAGTATACCACGGCACTGTCACGCCGTAACACGCTCGTTTGGGCCGTGAGTCGGCAGATTGCGCCAGGGGTACCGTCCGCGCGAGGTATCACACGCCAACTGAGTTGCGTGAATGCGCACATATCGAGTTTATTTTAAGTATACCACGGCACTGTCACGCCGTAACACGTTCGCTAGGGCCGTGTATCAGCAGATTGCGCCAGGGGTACCGTCCGCGCGAAGGTATCACACGCCAACTTATTTGCGTGAATGCGCTCATATCGAGTTTAGTTTAAGTATACCACGGCACTGTCACGCTCGTAACACGCTCGTTTGGGCCGTGAATCGGCAGATTGCGCCAGGAGGTACCGTCCGCGCGAGGTATCACACGCCCACTTAGTTGCGTGAATGCGCTCATATCGAGTTTATTTTAAGTATACCACGGCACTGTCACGCCGTAACACGCTCGCTAGGGCCGTGTATCAGCAGATTGCGCCAGGGGTACCGCCCGCGCGAAGTATCGCACGCCAACTGAGTTGCGTGAATGCGCTCATATGGAGTTTATTTTAAGTATACCATGGCACTGTCACACTGTAACACGCTCGTTTGGGCCGTGAATCGGCAGATTGCGCCAGGGGTACCGTCCGCTCGAGGTATCACACGCCAATTGAGTTGCGTGAATGCGCTCATATCGAGTTTCTTTTAAGTATACCACGGCACTGTCACGCCGTAACACGCTCGTTTGGGCCGTGAATCGGCAGATTGCGCCAGGGGTACCGTCCGCGCGAGGTATCACACGCCAACTGAGTTGCGTGAATGCGCTCATATCGAGTTTATTTTAAGTATACCACGGCACTGTCACGCCGTAACACGCTCGTTTGGGCCGTGAATCGGCAGATTGCGCCAGGGGTACCGTCCGCGCGAGGTATCACACGCCAACTGAGTTGCGTGAATGCGCACATATCGAGTTTCTTTTAAGTATACCTAGGCACTGCCATGCCGTAACACGCTTGTTTGGGCCGTGAATCGGCAGATTGCGCCAGGGGTACCGTCCGCGCGAGGTATCACACGCCAACTGAGTTGCGTGAATGCGCATCATATCGAGTTTATTTCAAGTATACCACGGCACTGTCACGCCGTAACACGCTCGTTAGGGCCGTGCTTCGGCAGATTGCGTCAGGGGTACCGTCCGCGCGAGGAATCACATGCCCACTTAGTTGGGTGAATGCGCTCATATCGAGTTTATTTTAAGTATACCACGGCACTGCCATGCCGTAACACGTTCGCTTGGGCCGTGAATCGGCAGATTGCGCCAGGGGTACCGTCTGCCCGAGGTATCACACGCCAACTGAGTTGCGTGATTGCGCATATATCGAGTTTATTTTAAGTATACCACGGCACTGCCATGCCGTAACACGCTCGTTGGGCCGTGAATCGGCATATTGCGCCAGGGGTACCATCCGCACGAGGTATCACACGCCAACTGAGTTGCGTGAATGCGCACATATCGAGTTTATTTTAAGTATACCACGGCACTGTCACGCCGTAACACGCTCGTTTGGGCCGTGCATCGGCAGATTGCGCCAGGGGTACCGTCCGCGCGAGGTATCACACGCCAACTGAGTTGCGTGAATGCGCTCATATCGAGTTTATTTCAAGTATACCACGGCACTGTCACGCCGTAACACGCTCGTTTGGGCCGTGAATCGCAGATTGCGCCAGGGGTACCGTCCGCGCGAGGTATCACACGCCAACTGAGTTGCGTGAATGCGCTCATATCGAGTTTATTTTAAGTATACCACGGCACTGTCACGCCGTAACACGCTCGTTTGGCCGTGAATCGGCAGATTGCGCCAGGGGTACCGCCCGCGCGAGGTATCGCACGCCAACTGAGTTGCGTGATTGCGCATATATCGAGTTTATTTTAAGTATACCACGGCACTGTCACGCCGTAACACGCTCGTTTGGGCCGTGAATCGGCAGATTGCGCCAGGGGTACCGTCCGCGCGAGGTATCACACGCCAACTGAGTTGCGTGAATGCGCTCATATCGAGTTTATTTTAAGTATACCACGGCACTGTCACGCCGTAACACGCTCGTTTGGGCCGTGAATCGGCAGATTGCGCCAGGGGTACCGTCCGCGCGAGGTATCACACGCCAACTGAGTTGCGTGAATGCGCACATATCGAGTTTATTTTAAGTATACCACGGCACTGCCATGCCGTAACACGTTCGTTTGGACCGTGAATCGGCAGATTGCGCCAGGGGTACCGTCCGTGCGAGGTATCACACGCCAACTGATTTGCGTGAATGCGCTCATATCGAGTTTAGTTTCAGTATACAACGGCGCTGTCACGCTGTAACACGCTCGTTTGGGTCGTGAATCGGCAGATTCCGCCAGGAGTACCGTCCGTGCGAGGTATCACACGCCAACTGAGTTGCGTGAATGCGCTCATATCGAGTTTATTTTAAGTATACCACGGCACTGTCACGCCGTAACACGCTCGTTTGGGCCGTGAATCGGCAGATTGCGCCAGGGGTACCGCCTGCGCGAAGTATCGCACGCCAACTGAGTTGCGTGAATGCGCTCATATGGAGTTTATTTTAAGTATACCATGGCACTGTCACACTGTAACACGCTCGTTTGGGCCGTGAATCGGCAGATTGCGCCAGGGGTACCGTCCGCGCGAGGTATCACACGCCAATTGAGTTGCGTGAATGCGCACATATCGAGTTTCTTTTAAGTATACCTAGGCACTGCAATGAGGTAACACGCTTGTTTCGGCCGTGAATCGGCAGATTGCGCCAGGGGTACCGTCCGCGCGAGGTATCACACGCCAACTGAGATGCGTGAATGCGCTCATATCGAGTTTATTTTAAGTATACCACGGCACTGTCACACCGTAACACGCTCGTCTGGGCCGTGAATCGGCAGATTGCGCCAGGGGTACCGTCCGCGCGAGGTATCACACGCCAATTGAGTTGCGTGAATGCGCACATATCGAGTTTCTTTTAAGTATACCTAGGCACTGCAATGAGGTAACACGCTTGTTTCGGCCGTGAATCGGCAGATTGCGCCAGGGGTACCGTCCGCGCGAGGTATCACACGCCAACTGAGTTGCGTGATTGCGCATATATCGAGTTTATTTTAAGTATACCACGGCACTGCCATGCCGTAACACGCTCGTTTGGGCCGTGAATCGGCATATTGCGATAGGGGTACCATCCGCACGAGGTATCACACGCCAACTGAGTTGCGTGAATGCGCACATATCGAGTTTATTTTAGTATACCTAGGCACTGCCATGCCGTAACACGCTTGTTTGGGCCGTGAATCGGCAGATTGCGCCAGGAGTACCGTCCGCGCGAGGTATTACACGCCAACTGAGTTGCGTGAATGCGCACATATCGCGTTTATTTTAAGTGTACCACGGCACTGTCACGCCGTAACAGCTCGTTTGGACCGTGAATCGGCAGATTGCGCCAGGGGTATCGTCCGTCCGAGGTATCACACGACAACTGAGTTGCGTGAATGCGCACATATCGCGTTTATTTTAAGTGTACCACGGCGCTGTCACGCCGTAACACGCTCGCTAGGGCCGTGTATCAGCACATTGCGCCTGGGGTACCGTCCGCGCGAGGTATCACATGACCACTTAGTTGCGTGATTGCGCTCATATCGAGTTTATTTTAAGTATTCCACGGCACTGTCACGTCGTAACACGCTCGTTTGGGCCGTGCATCGGCAGATTGCGCCAGGGGTACCGTCCGCGCGAGGTATCACACGCCCACTTAGTTGCGTGAATGCGCTCATATCGAGTTTATTTTAAGTATACCACGGCACTGTCACGCCGTAACACGCTCGCTAGGGCCGTGTATCAGCAGATTGCGCCAGGGGTACCGTCCGCGCAAGGTATCAAACGGCCACTTATTTGCGTGAATGCACTCAAACCGAGTTTGTTTTAAGTATACCACGGCACCATCACGCCGTAACACGCTCGCTAGAGCCGTGTATCAACAGATTGCGCCAAAAGGTACCGTCCGCGAGAGGTATCACACGCCCACTTAGTTGCGTGAATGCGCTCATACCGAGTTTGTTTTAAGTATACCACGGCACTGTCCCGCCGTAACACGCTCGCTAGAGCCATGTATCAGCAGATTGCGCCAGGGGTACCGTCCGCGCGAGGTATCACACGCCCACTTAGTTGCGTGAATGCGCTTATATCGAGTTTATTTCAAGTATACCACGGCACTGTCACTCCGTAACACGCTCGTTTGGGCCGTGAATCGGCATATTGCGCCAGGGGTACCATCCGCACGAGGTATCACACGCCAACTGAGTTGCGTGAATGCGGACATATCGAGTTTATTTTAGTATACCTAGGCACTGCCATGCCGTAACACGCTTGTTTGGGCCGTGAATCGGCAGATTGCGCCAGGAGTACCGTCCGCGCGAGGTATTACACGCCAACTGAGTTGCTTGAATGCGCACATATCGAGTTTATTTTAAGTATACCACGGCACTGTCACGCCGTAACACGCTCGTTTGGGCCGTGCATCAGCAGATTGCGCCAGAGGTACCGTCCGCGCGAGGTATCACACGCCCACTTGAGTTGCGTGAATGCGCACATATCGAGTTTCTTTCAAGTATACCTACGGCACTGCCATGCGGTAACACGCTTCGCTTGGGCCGTGAATCGGCAGATTGCGCCAGGGGTACCGTCTGCCCGAGGTATCACACGCCAACTGAGTTGCGTGATTGCGCATATATCGAGTTTATTTTAAGTATACCACGGCACTGCCATGCCGTAACACGCTCGTTTGGGCCGTGAATCGGCATATTGCGCCAGGGGTACCATCCGCACGAGGTATCACACGCCAACTGAGTTGCGTGAATGCGCACATATCGAGTTTATTTTAGTATACCTAGGCACTGCCATGCCGTAACACGCTTGTTTGGGCCGTGAATTGGCAGATTGCGCCAGGAGTACCGTCCGCGCGAGGTATTACACGCCAACTGAGTTGCGTGAATGCGCACATATCGAGTTTATTTTAAGTATACCACGGCACTGTCACGCCGTAACACGCTCGTTTGGGCCGTGCATCGGCAGATTGCGCCAGGGGTACCGTCCGCGCGAGGTATCACACGCCAACTGAGTTGCGTGAATGCGCACATATCGAGTTTATTTTAAGTATACCACGGCACTGCCATGCCGTAACACGTTTGTTTGGACCGTGAATCGGCAGATTGCGCCAGGGGTACCGTCCGTGCGTGGTATCACACGCCAACTGATTTGCGTGAATGCGCTCATATCGAGTTTAGTTTCAGTATACAACGGCACTGTCACGCTGTAACACGCTCGTTTGGGTCGTGAATCGGCAGATTCCGCCAGGAGTACCGTCCGTGCGAGGTATCACACGCCAACTGAGTTGCGTGAATGCGCTCATATCGAGTTTATTTTAAGTATACCACGGCACTGTCACGCCGTAACACGCTCGTTTGGGCCGTGAATCGGCAGATTGCGCCAGGGGTACCGCCCGCGCGAAGTATCGCACGCCAACTGAGTTGCGTGAATGCGCTCATATGGAGTTTATTTTAAGTATACCATGGCACTGTCACACTGTAACACGCTCGTTTGGGCCGTGAATCGGCAGATTGCGCCAGGGTTACCGTCCGCGCGAGGTATCACACGCCAATTGAGTTGCGTGAATGCGCACATATCGAGTTTCTTTTAAGTATACCTAGGCACTGCAATGAGGTAACACGCTTGTTTCGGCCGTGAATCGGCAGATTGCGCCAGGGGTACCGTCCGCGCGAGGTATTACACGCCAACTGAGTTGCGTGAATGCGCTCATATCGAGTTTATTTTAAGTATACCACGGCACTGTCACACCGTAACACGCTCGTCTGGGCCGTGAATCGGCAGATTGCGCCAGGGGTACCGTCCGCGCGAGGTATCACACGCCAATTGAGTTGCGTGAATGCGCACATATCGAGTCTCTTTTAAGTATACCTAGGCACTGCAATGAGGTAACACGCTTGTTTCGGCCGTGAATCGGCAGATTGCGCCAGGGGTACCGTCCGCGCGAGGTATCACACGCCAACTGAGTTGCGTGATTGCGCATATATCGAGTTTATTTTAAGTATACCACGGCACTGCCATGCCGTAACACGCTCGTTTGGGCCGTGAATCGGCATATTGCGCCAGGGGTACCATCCGCACGAGGTATCACACGCCAACTGAGTTGCGTGAATGCGCACATATCGAGTTTATTTTAGTATACCTAGGCACTGCCATGCCGTAACACGCTTGTTTGGGCCGTGAATTGGCAGATTGCGCCAGGAGTACCGTCCGCGCGAGGTATTACACGCCAACTGAGTTGCGTGAATGCGCACATATCGAGTTTATTTTAAGTATACCACGGCACTGTCACGCCGTAACACGCACGTTTGGGCCGTGCATCGGCATATTGCGCCAGGGGTACCATCCGCACGAGGTATCACACGCCAACTGAGTTGCGTGAATGCGCACATATCGAGTTTATTTTAGTATACCTGGGCACTGCCATGCCGTAACACGCTTGTTTGGGCCGTGAATCGGCAGATTGCGCCAGGAGTACCGTCCGCGCGAGGTATTACACGCCAACTGAGTTGCGTGAATGCGCACATATCGCGTTTATTTTAAGTGTACCACGGCACTGTCACGCCGTAACAGCTCGTTTGGACCGTGAATCGGCAGATTGCGCCAGGGGTATCGTCCGTCCGAGGTATCACACGCCAACTGAGTTGCGTGAATGCGCTACATATCGAGTTTAGTTTCAGTATACAACGGCACTGTCACGCTGTAACACGCTCGTTTGGGTCGTGAATCGGCAGGTTCCGCCAGGAGTACCGTCCGTGCGAGGTATCACACGCCAACTGAGTTGCGTGAATGCGCTCATATCGAGTTTATTTTAAGTATACCCCGGCACTGTTACGCCGTAACACGCTCGTTTGGGCCGTGAATCGGCAGATTGCGCCAGGGGTACCGTCCGCGCGAAGTATCGCACGCCAACTGAGTTGCGTGAATGCGCTCATATGGAGTTTATTTTAAGTATACCATGGCACTGTCACACCGTAACACGCTCGTTTGGGCCGTGAATCGGCAGATTGCGCCAGGGGTACCGTCCGCGCGAGGTATCACACGCCAATTGAGTTGCGTGAATGCGCACATATGGAGTTTCCTTTAAGTATACCTAGGCACTGCAATGAGGTAACACGCTTGTTTCGGCCGTGAATCGGCAGATTGCGCCAGGGGTACCGTCCGCGCGAGGTATCTCACGCCAACTGAGTGGCGTGAATGCGCACATATCGAGTTTATTTTAAGTATACCACGGCACTTTCACGCCGTATCACGTTTGTTTGGGCCATGAATCGGCACACTGCGCCAGGGGTACCGTCCGCGCGAGGTATCACACGCCAACTGAGTTGCGTGAATGCGCACATATCGAGTTTAATTTAAGTATACCACGGCACTGCCATGCCGTAACGCGCTCGTTTGGGCCGTGAATGGGCAGATTGCGCCAGGGGTACTGTCCGCGCGAGGTATCACACGCCAACTGAGTTGCCTGAATGCGCTCATATCGAGTTTAGTTTCAGTATACAACGGCACTGTCACGCTGTAACACGCTCGTTTGGGTCGTGAATCGGCAGATTCCGCCAGGAGTACCGTCCGTGCGAGGTATCACACGCCAACTGAGTTGCGTGAATGCGCTCATATCGAGTTTATTTTAAGTATACCACGGCACTGTCACGCCGTAACACGCTCGTTTGGGCCGTGAATCGGCAGATTGCGCCAGGGGTACCGTCCGCGCGAAGTATCGCACGCCAACTGAGTTGCGTGAATGCGCTCATATGGAGTTTATTTTAAGTATACCATGGCACTGTCACACCGTAACACGCTCGTTTGGGCCGTGAATCGGCAGATTGCGCCAGGGGTACCGTCCGCGCGAGGTATCACACGCCAATTGAGTTGCGTGAATGCGCACATATCGAGTTTCCTTTAAGTATACCTAGGCACTGTCACACCGTAACACGCTCGTTTGGTCCGTGAATCGGCAGATTGCGCCAGGGGTACCGTCCGCGCGAGGTATCACACGCCAATTGAGTTGCGTGAATGCGCACATATCGAGTTTCCTTTAAGTATACCTAGGCACTGCAATGAGGTAACACGCTCGTTTGGGCCGTGAATCGGCAGATTGGGCCAGGAGTACCGTCCGTGTGAGGTATCGCACGCCAATTGAGTTGCGTGAATGCGCTCATATCGAGTTTATTTTAAGTATACCACGGCACTGTTACGCCGTAACACGCTAGTTTGGGCCGTGAATCGGCAGATTGCGCCAGGGGTACTGTCCGCGCGAGGTATCACACGCCAACTGAGTTGCCTGAATGCGCTCATATCAAGTTTATTTTAAGTATACCACGGCACTGTCACGCCGTAACACGCTCGTTTGGGCCGTGAATCGGCAGATTGCGCCAGGGGTACCGTCCGCGCGAAGTATCGCACGCCAACTGAGTTGCGTGAATGCGCTCATATGGAGTTTATTTTAAGTATACCATGGCACTGTCACACCGTAACACGCTCGTTTGGGCCGTGAATCGGCAGATTGCGCCAGGGGTACCGTCCGCGCGAAGTATCGCACGCCAACTGAGTTGCGTGAATGCGCTCATATGGAGTTTATTTTAAGTATACCATGGCACTGTCACACCGTAACACGCTCGTTTGGGCCGTGAATCGGCAGATTGCGCCAGGAGTACCGTCCGCGCGAGGTATCACACGCCAATTGAGTTGCGTGAATGCGCACATATCGAGTTTAATTTAAGTATACCACGGCACTGCCATGCAGTAATGCGCTCGTTTGGGCCGTGAATGGGCAGATTGCGCCACGGGTACTGTCCGCGCGAGGTATCACAAGCCAACTGAGATGCCTGAATGCGCTCATATCGAGATTATTTTAAGTATAAAACGGCACTGCCATGCCGTAACACGCTCGTTTGTGCCGTGAATGGGCAGATTGCGCCAGGGGTACTGTCCGCGCGAGGTATCACACGCCAACTGAGTTGCGTGAATGCGCTCATATCGAGATTATTTTAGGTATACCACGGCACTGTCACGCCGTAACACGCTCGTTTGGGCCGTGAATCGGCAGATTGCGCCAGGGGTACCGTCCGCGCGAAGTATCGCACGCCAACTGAGTTGCGTGAATGCGCTCATATGGAGTTTATTTTAAGTATACCATGGCACTGTCCGACCGTAACACGCTCGTTTGGGCCGTGAATCGGCAGATTGCGCCAGGGGTACCGTCCGCGCGAGGTATCACACGCCAATTGAGTTGCGTGAATGCGCACATATCGAGTTTCCTTTAAGTATACCTAGGCACTGCAATGAGGTAACACGCTTGTTTCGGCCGTGAATCGGCAGAATGCGCCAGGGGTACCGTCCGCTAGAGGTATCACACGCCAACTGAGTTGCGTGAATGCGCACATATCGAGAATATTTTAAGTATACCACGGCACTGTCACGCCGTAACACGCTCGTTTGGACCGTGAATAGGCAGATTGCGCCAGGGGTACCGTCCGTGCGAGGTATCACACGCCAACTGAGTTGCGTGAATGCGCACATATCGAGTTTCTTTTAAGTATACCTAGGCACTGCAATGAGGTAACACGCTTGTTTCGGCCGTGAATCGGCAGAATGCGCCAGGGGTACCGTCCGCTAGAGGTATCACACGCCAACTGAGTTGCGTGAATGCGCTCATATGGAGTTTATTTTAAGTATACCATGGCACTGTCACACCGTAACACGCTCGTTTGGACCGTGAATAGGCAGATTGCGCCAGGGGTACCGTCCAGGCGAGGTATCACACGCCCACTGAGTGGCGTGAATGCGCACATATCGAGTTTATTTTAAGTATACCACGGCACTTTCACGCCGTATCACGCTCGTTTGGGCCATGAATCGGCACACTGCGCCAGGGATACCGTCCGCGCGAGGTATCACACGCCAACTGAGTTGCGTGAAAGCGCACATATCGAGTTTAATTTAAGTATACCACGGCACTGCCATGCAGTGATGCGCTCGTTTGGGCCGTGAATGGGCAGATTGCGCCACGGGTATTGTCCGCGCGAGGTATCACAAGCCAACTGAGTTGCCTGAATGCGCTCATATCGAGATTATTTTAAGTATAAAACGGCACTGCCATGCCGTAACACGCTCGTTTGTGCCGTGAATGGGCAGATTGCGCCAGGGGTACTGTCCGCGCGAGGTATCACACGCCAACTGAGTTGCGTGAATGCGCTCATATCGAGATTATTTTAGGATTACCACGGCACTGCCATGCCGTAACACGATCGTTTGGGCCTTGAATTGGCAGATTGCAACAGGGGTACCGTCCGCGCGAGACATCACACGCCAACTGAGTTGCGTGATTGCGCATATATCGAGTTTATTTTAAGTATACCACGGCACTGTCATGCCGTAACACGCTCGTTTGGGCCGTGAATCGGCATATTGCGCCAGGGGTACCATCCGCACGAGGTATCACACGCCAACTGAGTTGCGTGAATGCGCACATATCGAGTTTCTTTTAAGTATACCTAGGCACTGCAATGAGGTAACACGCTTGTTTCGGCCGTGAATCGGCAGATTGCGCCAGGGGTACCGTCCGCTAGAGGTATCACACGCCAACTGAGTTGCGTGAATGCGCACATATCGAGATTATTTTAAGTATACCTAGGCACTGCAATGAGGTAACACGCTTGTTTCGGCCGTGAATCGGCAGATTGCGCCAGGAGTACCGTCCGTGCGAGGTATCACACGCCAACTGAGTTGCCTGAATGCGCTCATATCGAGTTTAGTTTCAGTATACAACGGCACTGTCACGCTGTAACACGCTCGTTTGGGTCGTGAATCGGCAGATTCCGCCAGGAGTACCGTCCGTGCGAGGTATCACACGCCAACTGAGTTGCGTGAATGCGATCATATCGAGTTTATTTTAAGTATACCACGGCACTGTCACGCCGTAACACGCTCGTTTGGGCCGTGAATCGGCAGATTGCGCCAGGGGTACCGTCCGCGCGAAGTATCGCACGCCAACTGAGTTGCGTGAATGCGCTCATATGGAGTTTATTTTAAGTATACCATGGCACTGTCACACCGTAACACGCTCGTTTGGGCCGTGAATCGGCAGATTGCGCCAGGGGTACCGTCCGCGCGAGGTATCACACGCCAATTGAGTTGCGTGAATGCGCACATATCGAGTTTCCTTTAAGTATACCTAGGCACTGTCACACCGTAACACGCTCGTTTGGTCCGTGAATCGGCAGATTGCGCCAGGGGTACCGTCCGCGCGAGGTATCACACGCCAATTGAGTTGCGTGAATGCGCACATATCGAGTTTCCTTTAAGTATACCTAGGCACTGCAATGAGGTAACACGCTCGTTTGGGCCGTGAATCGGCAGATTGCGCCAGGAGTACCGTCCGTGTGAGGTATCGCACGCCAATTGAGTTGCGTGAATGCGCTCATATCGAGTTTATTTTAAGTATACCACGGCACTGTTACGCCGTAACACGCTAGTTTGGGCCGTGAATCGGCAGATTGCGCCAGGGGTACTGTCCGCGCGAGGTATCACACGCCAACTGAGTTGCCTGAATGCGCTCATATCGAGTTTATTTTAAGTATACCACGGCACTGTCACGCCGTAACACGCTCGTTTGGGCCGTGAATCGGCAGATTGCGCCAGGGGTACCGTCCGCGCGAAGTATCGCACGCCAACTGAGTTGCGTGAATGCGCTCATATGGAGTTTATTTTAAGTATACCATGGCACTGTCACACCGTAACACGCTCGTTTGGGCCGTGAATCGGCAGATTGCGCCAGGGGTACCGTCCGCGCGAAGTATCGCACGCCAACTGAGTTGCGTGAATGCGCTCATATGGAGTTTATTTTAAGTATACCATGGCACTGTCACACCGTAACACGCTCGTTTGGGCCGTGAATCGGCAGATTGCGCCAGGGGTACCGTCCGCGCGAGGTATCACACGCCAATTGAGTTGCGTGAATGCGCACATATCGAGTTTAATTTAAGTATACCACGGCACTGCCATGCAGTAATGCGCTCGTTTGGGCCGTGAATGGGCAGATTGCGCCACGGGTACTGTCCGCGCGAGGTATCACAAGCCAACTGAGATGCCTGAATGCGCTCATATCGAGATTATTTTAAGTATAAAACGGCACTGCCATGCCGTAACACGCTCGTTTGTGCCGTGAATGGGCAGATTGCGCCAGGGGTACTGTCCGCGCGAGGTATCACACGCCAACTGAGTTGCGTGAATGCGCTCATATCGAGATTATTTTAGGTATACCACGGCACTGTCACGCCGTAACACGCTCGTTTGGGCCGTGAATCGGCAGATTGCGCCAGGGGTACCGTCCGCGCGAAGTATCGCACGCCAACTGAGTTGCGTGAATGCGCTCATATGGAGTTTATTTTAAGTATACCATGGCACTGTCACACCGTAACACGCTCGTTTGGGCCGTGAATCGGCAGCTTGCGCCAGGGGTACCGTCCGCGCGAGGTATCACACGCCAATTGAGTTGCGTGAATGCGCACATATCGAGTTTCCTTTAAGTGTACCTAGGCACTGCAATGAGGTAACACGCTTGTTTCGGCCGTGAATCGGCAGAATGCGCCAGGGGTACCGTCCGCTAGAGGTATCACACGCCAACTGAGTTGCGTGAATGCGCACATATCGAGATTATTTTAAGTATACCACGGCACTGTCACGCCGTAACACGCTCGTTTGGACCGTGAATAGGCAGATTGCGCCAGGGGTACCGTCCGTGCGAGGTATCACACGCCAACTGAGTTGCGTGAATGCGCACATATCGAGTTTCTTTTAAGTATACCTAGGCACTGCAATGAGGTAACACGCTTGTTTCGGCCGTGAATCGGCAGAATGCGCCAGGGGTACCGTCCGCTAGAGGTATCACACGCCAACTGAGTTGCGTGAATGCGCTCATATGGAGTTTATTTTAAGTATACCATGGCACTGTCACACCGTAACACGCTCGTTTGGACCGTGAATAGGCAGATTGCGCCAGGGGTACCGTCCGGGCGAGGTATCACACGCCCACTGAGTGGCGTGAATGCGCACATATCGAGTTTATTTTAAGTATACCACGGCACTTTCACGCCGTATCACGCTCGTTTGGGCCATGAATCGGCACACTGCGCCAGGGGTACCGTCCGCGCGAGGTATCACACGCCAACTGAGTTGCGTGAAAGCGCACATATCGAGTTTAATTTAAGTATACCACGGCACTGCCATGCAGTAATGCGCTCGTTTGAGCCGTGAATGGGCAGATTGCGCCACGGGTACTGTCCGCGCGAGGTATCACAAGCCAACTGAGTTGCCTGAATGCGCTCATATCGAGATTATTTTAAGTATAAAACGGCACTGCCATGCCGTAACACGCTCGTTTGTGCCGTGAATGGGCAGATTGCGCGAGGGGTACTGTCCGCGCGAGGTATCACACGCCAACTGAGTTGCGTGAATGCGCTCATATCGAGATTATTTTAGGTATACCACGGCACTGCCATGCCGTAACACGCTCGTTTGGGCTTTGAATTGGCAGATTGCAACAGGGGTACCGTCCGCGCGAGACATCACACGCCAACTGAGTTGCGTGATTGCGCATATATCGAGTTTATTTTAAGTATACCACGGCACTGTCATGCCGTAACACGCTCGTTTGGGCCGTGAATCGGCATATTGCGCCAGGGGTACCATCCGCACGAGGTATCACACGCCAACTGAGTTGCGTGAATGCGCACATATCGAGTTTCTTTTAAGTATACCTAGGCACTGCAATGAGGTAACACGCTTGTTTCGGCCGTGAATCGGCAGATTGCGCCAGGGGTACCGTCCGCTAGAGGTATCACACGCCAACTGAGTTGCGTGAATGCGCACATATCGAGATTATTTTAAGTATACCACGGCACTGTCACGCCGTAACACGCTCGTTTGGACCGTGAATAGGCAGATTGCGCCAGGGGTACCGTCCGTGCGAGGTATCACACGCCAACTGAGTTGCGTGAATGCGCACATATCGAGTTTCTTTTAAGTATACCTAGGCACTGCAATGAGGTAACACGCTTGTTTCGGCAGTGAATCGGCAGATTGCGCCAGGAGTACCGTCCGTGCGAGGTATCACACGCCAACTGAGTTGCGTGAATGCGCTCATATCGAGTTTATTTTAAGTATACCACGGCACTGTCACACCGTAACACGCTCGTTTGGGCCGTGAATCGGCAGATTGCGCCAGGGGTACCGTCCGCGCGAGCTATCACACGCCAATTGAGTTGCGTGAATGCGCACATATCGAGTTTCTTTTAAGTATACCACGGCACTGTCACACCGTAACACGCTCGTTTGGGCCGTGAATCGGCAGATTGCGCCAGGGGTACCGTCCGCGCGAGGTATCACATGCCAACTGAGTTGCGTGATTGCGCATATTAGTTTATTTTAAGTATACCACGGCACTGCCATGCCGTAACACGCTCGTTTGGGCCGTGAATCGGCATATTGCGCCAGGAGTACCATCCGCACGATGTATCACAAGCCAACTGAGTTGCGTGAATGCGCACATATCGAGTTTATTTTAAGTATACCACGGCACTGTCACGCCGTAACGGCTCGTTTGGACCGTGAATCGGCAGATTGCGCCAGGGGTACCGTCCGTGCGAGGTATCACACGCCAACTGAGTTGCGTGAATGCGCACATATCGAGTTTAGTTTCAGTATACAACGGCACTGTCACGCCGTAACACGCTCGTTTGGGCCGTGAATCGGCAGATTGCGCCAGGGGTACCGTCCGCGCGAGGTATCACATGCCAACTGAGTTGCGTGATTGCGCATATGAGTTTATTTTAAGTATACCACGGCACTGCCATGCCGTAACACGCTCGTTTGGGCCGTGAATCGGCATATTGCGCCAGGAGTACCATCCGCACGAGGTATCACACGCCAACTGAGTTGCGTGACTGCGCTCATATCGAGTTTATTTTAAGTATACCACGGCACTGTCACAGCGTAACACGCTCGTTTGGGCCTTGAATTGGCAGATTGCAACAGGGGTACCGTCCGCGCGAGACATCACACGCCAACTGAGTTGCGTGATTGCGCATATATCGAGTTTATTTTAAGTATACCACGGCACTGTCATGCCGTAACACGCTCGTTTGGGCCGTGAATCGGCATATTGCGCCAGGGGTACCATCCGCACGAGGTATCACACGCCAACTGAGTTGCGTGAATGCGCACATATCGAGTTTCTTTTAAGTATACCTAGGCACTGCAATGAGGTAACACGCTTGTTTCGGCCGTGAATCGGCAGATTGCGCCAGGGGTACCGTCCGCTAGAGGTATCACACGCCAACTGAGTTGCGTGAATGCGCACATATCGAGATTATTTTAAGTATACCACGGCACTGTCACGCCGTAACACGCTCGTTTGGACCGTAAATAGGCAGATTGCGCCAGGGGTACCGTCCGTGCGAGGTATCACACGCCAACTGAGTTGCGTGAATGCGCACATATCGAGTTTCTTTTAAGTATACCTAGGCACTGCAATGAGGTAACACGCTTGTTTCGGCCGTGAATCGGCAGATTGCGCCAGGAGTACCGTCCGTGCGAGGTATCACACGCCAACTGAGTTGCGTGAATGCGCACATATCGAGTTTATTTTAAGTATACCACGGCACTGTCACACCGTAACACGCTCGTTTGGGCCGTGAATCGGCAGATTGCGCCAGGGGTACCGTCCGCGCGAGCTATCACACGCCAATTGAGTTGCGTGAATGCGCACATATCGAGTTTCTTTTAAGTATACCACGGCACTGTCACACCGTAACACGCTCGTTTGGGCCGTGAATCGGCAGATTGCGCCAGGGGTACCGTCCGCGCGAGGTATCACATGCCAACTGAGTTGCGTGATTGCGCATATTAGTTTATTTTAAGTATACCACGGCACTGCCATGCCGTAACACGCTCGTTTGGGCCGTGAATCGGCATATTGCGCCAGGAGTACCATCCGCACGATGTATCACAAGCCAACTGAGTTGCGTGAATGCGCACATATCGAGTTTATTTTAAGTATACCACGGCACTGTCACGCCGTAACAGCTCGTTTGGACCGTGAATCGGCAGATTGCGCCAGGGGTACCGTCCGTGCGAGGTATCACACGCCAACTGAGTTGCGTGAATGCGCACATATCGAGTTTAGTTTCAGTATACAACGGCACTGTCACGCCGTAACACGCTCGTTTGGGCCGTGAATCGGCAGATTGCGCCAGGGGTACCGTCCGCGCGAGGTATCACATGCCAACTGAGTTGCGTGATTGCGCATATGAGTTTATTTTAAGTATACCACGGCACTGCCATGCCGTAACACGCTCGTTTCGGCCGTGAATCGGCATATTGCGCCAGGAGTACCATCCGCATGAGGTATCACAAGCCAACTGAGTTGCGTGAATGCGCACATATCGAGTTTATTTTAAGTATACCACGGCACTGTCACGCCGTAACAGCTCGTTTGGACCGTGAATCGGCAGATTGCGCCAGGGGTACCGTCCGTGCGAGGTATCACACGCCAACTGAGTTGCGTGAATGCGCACATATCGAGTTTAGTTTCAGTATACAACGGCACTGTCACGCTGTAACACGCTCGTTTGGGTCGTGAATCGGGAGATTCCGCCAGGAGTACCGTCCGTGCGAGGTATAACACGCCAACTGAGTTGCGTGAATGCGCTCATATCGAGTTTATTTTAAGTATACCACGGCACTGTCACGCCGTAACACGCTCGTTTGGGCCGTGAATCGGAAGATTGCGCAAGGGGTACCGTCCGCGCGAAGTTTCGCACGCCAACTGAGTTGTGTGAATGCGCTCATATGGAGTTTATTTTAAGTATACCATGGCACTGTCACACCGTAACACGCTCGCTTGGGCCGTGAATCGGCAGATTGCGCCAGGGGTACCGTCCGCGCGAGGTATCACACGCCAACTGAGTTGCGTGAATGCGCTCATATGGAGTTTATTTCAAGTATACCACGGCACTGTCACGCCGTAACACGCTCGCTTGGGCCGTGAATCGGCAGATTGCGCCAGGGGTACCGTCTGCGCGAAGTATCGCACGCCAACTGAGTTGCGTGAATGCGCTCATATGGAGTTTAAGTATACCATGGCACTGTCACACCGTAACACGCTCGTTTGGGCCGTGAATCGGCAGATTGCGCCAAGGGTACCGTCCGCGCGAGGTATCACACGCCAACTGAGTTGCGTGAATGCGCTCATATAGAGTTTATTTTAAGTATACCATGGCACTGTCACACCGTAACACGCTTGCTTGGGCCGTGAATCGGCAGATTGCGCCAGGGGTACCGTCCGCGCGAGGTATCACACGCCAATTGAGTTGCGTGAATGCGCACATATCGAGTTTATTTTAGTATACCTAGGCACTGTCACGCCGTAACACGCTCGCTAGGGCCGTGTATCAGCAGAATGCGCCAGGGGTACCATCCGCGCGAGGTATCACACGCCCACTTAGTTGCGTGAATGCGCTCATACCGTGTTTATTTTAAGTATACCACGGCACTGTCACGCCGTAACACGCTCGCTAGGGCCGTGTATCAGCAGATTGCGCCAGGGGGACGGTCCGCGCAAGATATCACACGCCCACTTAGTTGCGTGAATGCGCTCATATCGAGTTTATTTCAAGTATACCACGCCACTGTCACGCCGTAACACGCTCGCTAGGGCCGTGCATCGGCAGATTACGCCAGGAGTATCGCCCGTGCGAGGTTTCACAGGCCCACTTAGTTGCGTGAATGCGCTCATATCGAGTTTATTTTAAATATACCACGGCACTGACACGCCGTAACACGCTCGCTAGGACCGTATATCAGCAGATTGCGGCAGGGGTACCGTCCGTGCGAGGTATCACATGCCCACTTAGTTGCGTGAATGCGCTCATATCGAGTTTATTTTAAGTATACCACGGCACTGTCCCGCCGTAACACGCTCGTTTGGGCCGTGAATCGGCAGATTGCGCCAGGGGTACCGTCCGCGCGAGGTATCACACGGCCACTTAGTTGCGTGAATGCGCTTATGTCGAGTTTATCTTAAGCATACCATGGCACTGTCACGCCGTAGCACGCTCGTGTGGGCCGAGCATCGGCAGATTGCGCCAGGGGTACCGTCCGCGCGAGGTATCACACGCCCACTTAGTTGCGTGAATGCGCTCATATCGACTTTTTTTAAGTATACCACGGCGCTGTCACGCCGTAACACGCTCGCTAGGGCCGTGTATCAGCACATTGCGCCAGGGGTATCGTCCGCGCGAAGTATCACATGCCCACTTAGTTGCGTGATTGCGCTCATATCGAGTTTATTTTAAGTATTCCACGGCACTGTGACGTCGTAACACGCTCGTTTGGGCCGTGAATCGGCAGATTGCGCCAGGGGTACCGTCCGCGCGAAGTATCGCACGCCAACTGAGTTGCGTGAATGCGCTCATATGGAGTTTATTTTAAGTATACCACGGCACTGTCCCACCGTAACACGCTCGTTTGGGCCGTGAATCGGCAGATTGCGCCAGGGGTACCGTCCGCGCGAGGTATCACACGCCAATTGAGTTGCGTAAATGCGCACATATCGAGTTTCTTTTAAGTATACCTAGGCACTACAATGAGGTAACACGCTTGTTTCGGCCGTGAATCGGCAGTTTGCGCCAGGGGTACCGTCCGCGCGAGGTATCACACGCCAACTGAGTGGCGTGAATGCGCAAATATCGAGTTTATTTTAAGTATACCACGGCACTTTCACGCCGTATCACGCTCGTTTGGGCCGTGAATCGGCAGACTACGCCAGGGGTACCGTCCGCGCGAGGTATCACACGCCAACTGAGTAGCGTGAATGCGCACATATCGTGTTTAATTTAAGTATACCATGGCACTGCCATGCCGTAACACGCTCGTTTGGGCCGTGAATGGGAGATTGCGCCAGGGGTACCGTCCGCGCGAGACATCACACGCCAACTGAGTTGCGTGAATGCGCTCATATTGAGTTAATTTTAAGTATACCACGGCACTGTCACGCCGTAACACACTCGTTTGGGCCGTGCATCGGCAGATTGCACCAGGGGTACCGTCGGCGCGAGACATCACACGCCCACTTAGTTGCGTGAATGCGCTCATACCGAGTTTATTTTAAGTATACCACGGCACTGTCACGCCGTAACACGCTCGCTAGGGCCGTGTATCAGCACATTGCGCCAGGGGTACCGTCCGCGCGAGGTATCAAACGCCCACTTAGTTGCGTGAATGCGCTCATACCGAGTTTATTTTAAGTATACCACGGCACTGTCACGCCGTAACACGCTCGTTTGGGCCGTGCATCGGCAGATTGCACCAGGGGTACCGCCGGCGCGAGACATCACACGCCATCTGAGTTGCGTGAATGCGCGCATATCGAGTTTATTTTAAGTATACCACGGCACTGTCCCGCCGTAACATGCTCGTTTGGGCGATGCATGGGCAGATTGCACCAGGCGTACCGTCCGCGCGAGGTATCACACGCCCACTTAGATGCGTGAATAAGCTCATATCGAGTTAATTTTAGTATACCATGGCACTGTCACGCCGTAACACGCTCGTTTGGGCCGTGCATCGGCAGATTGCGCAAGGGGTACCGTCCGCGCGAGGTATCACACGCCCACTTAGTTGCGTGAATGCGTTCATCTCGAGTTTATTTTAAGTATACCACGGCACTGTCACGCCGTAACACGCTCGCTAGGGCCGTGTATCAGCAGATTGCGAAAGGGGTACCATCCGCGCGAGGTATCACACGCCCACTTAGTTGCGTGAATGCGCTCATACCGAGTTTATTTTAAGTATACCACGGCACTGTCACGCCGTAACACGCTCGCTAGGGCCGTGTATCAGCACATTGCGCCAGGGGTACCGTCCGCGCGAGGTATCAAACGCCCACTTATTTGCGTGAATGCGCTCATACCGAGTATATTTTAAGTATACCACGGCACTGTCACGCCGTAACACGCTCGCTAGGGCCGTGTATCAGCGGATTGCGCCAGGAGTACCGTCCGCGCGAGGTATCACACGCCCACTTAGTTGCGTGAATGCGCTCATACCGTGTTTATTTTAAGTATACCACGGCAATGTCACGCCGTAACACGCCGCTAGGGCCGTGCATCGGCAGATTAAGCCAGGAGTACCATCCGCGCGAGGTATCACACGCCCACTTAGTTGCGTGAATGCGCTTATATCGAGTTTAAGTATACCATGGCACTGTCACGCCGTAACACGCCCGTTTGGGCCGTGTATCAGCACATTGCGCCTGGGGTACCGTCCGCGCGAGGTATCACACGCCCACTTAGTTGCGTGATTGCGCTCATATCGAGTTTATTTTAAGTATTCCACGGCACTGTCACGTCGTAACACGCTCGCTAGGGCCGTATATCAGCAGATCGCGGCAGGGGTACCGTCCGCGCGAGGTATCACATGCCCACTTGGTTGCGTGAATGCGCTCATATCGGGTTTATTTGAAGTATACCACGGCACTGTCCCGCCGTAACACGCTCGTTTGGGCCGTGCATCGGCAGATTGAGCCAGGGACACCGTCCGCGCGAGGTATCAAACGCCCACTTAGTTGCGTGAATGCGTCATACCGAATTTATTTTAAGTATACCACGGCACTGTCACGCAGTAACACGCTCGCTAGGGCCGTGTATCAGCAGATTGCGCCAGGGGTACCATCCGCGCGAGGTATCACATGCCCAATTAGTCACGTGAATGCGCCCATACCGAGTTTATTTTAACTATTACCACGGCACTGTCACGCTGTAACACACTCGCTAGGGCCGTGTATCAGCAGATTGCGCCAGGGGTACCATCCGCGCGAGGTATCACACGCCCACTTAGTTGCGTGAATGCGCTCATACCGAGTTTATTTTAAGTATACCACGGCACTGTCACGCCGTAACACGCTCGCTAGGGCCGTGTATCAGCGGATTGCGCCAGGAGTACCGTCCGCGCTAGGTATCAAACGCCCACTTAGTTGCGTGAATGCGCTCATGCCGAGTTTATTTTAAGTATACCACGGCACTGTCACGTTGTAACACGCTCGTTTGGGCCGTGCATCGGGAGATTGCGCCAGGGGTACCGTCCGCGCGAGGTATCACACGCTCACTTAGTTGCGTGCATGCGCTCATATCGAGTTTATTATAAGTATACCACGGCACTGTCACGCTGTAACACGCTCGCTAGGGCCGTGTATCAGCAGATTGCGCCAGGGGTACCGTCCGCGCAAGGTATCAAACGGCCACTTAGCTGCGTGAGTGCGCTCATATCGAGTTTATTTTAAGTATACCATGGCACTGTCACGCAGTAACACGCTCGTTTGGGCCGTGCATCGGCAGATTGCGCCAGGGATACCGTCCGCGCGAGGTATCAAACGCCCACATAGTTGCGTGAATGCGTCATACCGAATTTATTTTAAGTATACCACGGCACTGTCACGCAGTAACACGCTCGCTAGGGCCGTGTATCAGCAGATTGCGCCAGGGGTACCGTCCGCGCGAGGTATCACACGTCCACTTAGTTGCGTGAATGCGCTCATTCCGAGTTTGTTTTAGGTATACCACGGCACTGTCCTGCCGTAATACGCTCGCTAGGGCCGTGTATCAGCAGATTGCGACAGGGGTACCATCCGCGCGAGGTATCACACGACCACTTAGTTGCGTGAATGCGCTCTTACCGAGTTTTATTTTAAGTATACCACGGCAGTGTCACGCCGTAACACGCTCGCTAGGGCCGCGCATCGGCAGATTACGCCAGGGGTACCGTCCGCGCGAGGTATCACATGCCCGCTTAGTTGCGTGAATGCGCTCATATCGTGATTATTTTAAGTATACCACGGCACTGTCACGCCGTAACACGCTCGTTTGGGCCGTGAATCGGCAGATTGCGCCAGGGGTACCGTCCGCGCGAGGTATCACACGCCCACTTAGTTGCGTGAATGCGCTCATATCGCACTAATTTTAAGTATACCACGGCACTGTCACGCCGAAACACGCTCGTTTGGGCCGTGCATCGGTAGATTGCACCCGGGGTACCGTCCGCGCGAGGTATCACACGCGAACTGAGTTGCGTGAATGCGCTCATATCGAGTTTATTTTAAGTATACCACGGCACTGTCACGCCGTAACACGCTCGCTAGGGCCGTGTATCAGCGGATTGAGCCAGGGACACCGTCCGCGCGAGGTATCAAACGCCCACTTAGTTGCGTGAATGCGTCATACCGAATTTATTTTAAGTATACCACGGCACTGTCACGCAGTAACACGCTCGCTAGGGCCGTGTATCAGCAGATTGCGCCAGGGGTACCGTCCGCGCGAGGTATCACACGCCCACTTAGTTGCGTGAATGCGCTCATTCCGAGTTTGTTTTAGGTATACCACGGCACTGTCCTGCCGTAATACGCTCGCTAGGGCCGTGTATCAGCAGATTGCGACAGGGGTACCATCCGCGCGAGGTATCACACGACCACTTAGTTGCGTGAATGCGCTCTTACCGAGTTTATTTTAAGTATACCACGGCAGTGTCACGCCGTAACACGCTCGCTAGGGCCGCGCATCGGCAGATTACGCCAGGGGTACCGTCCGCGCGAGGTATCACATGCCCACTTAGTTGCGTGAATGCGCTCATATCGTGATTATTTTAAGTATACCACGGCACTGTCACGCCGTAACACGCTCGTTTGGGCCGTGAATCGGCAGATTGCGCCAGGGGTACCGTCCGCGCGAGGTATCACACGCCCACTTAGTTGCGTGAATGCGCTCATATCGCACTAATTTTAAGTATACCACGGCACTGTCACGCCGAAACACGCTCGTTTGGGCCGTGCATCGGTAGATTGCACCCGGGGTACCGTCCGCGCGAGGTATCACATGCCCACTTGGTTGCGTGAATGCGCTCATATCGGGTTTATTTTAAGTATACCACGGCACTGTCCCGCCGTAACACGCTCGTTTGGGCCGTGCATCGGCAGATTGAGCCAGGGACACCGTCCGCGCGAGGTATCAAACGCCCACTTAGTTGCGTGAATGCGTCATACCGAATTTATTTTAAGTATACCACGGCACTGTCACGCAGTAACACGCTCGCTAGGGCCGTGTATCAGCAGATTGCGCCAGGGGTACCATCCGCGCGAGGTATCACATGCCCAATTAGTCACGTGAATGCGCCCATACCGAGTTTATTTTAACTATTACCACGGCACTGTCACGCTGTAACACACTCGCTAGGGCCGTGTATCAGCAGATTGCGCCAGGGGTACCATCCGCGCGAGGTATCACACGCCCACTTAGTTGCGTGAATGCGCTCATACCGAGTTTATTTTAAGTATACCACGGCACTGTCACGCCGTAACACGCTCGCTAGGGCCGTGTATCAGCGGATTGCGCCAGGAGTACCGTCCGCGCGAGGTATCAAACGCCCACTTAGTTGCGTGAATGCGCTCATGCCGAGTTTATTTGAAGTATACCACGGCACTGTCACGTTGTAACACGCTCGTTTGGGCCGTGCATCGGGAGATTGCGCCAGGGGTACCGTCCGCGCGAGGTATCACACGCTCACTTAGTTGCGTGCATGCGCTCATATCGAGTTTATTATAAGTATACCACGGCACTGTCACGCCGTAACACGCTCGCTAGGGCCGTGTATCAGCAGATTGCGCCAGGGGTACCGTCCGCGCAATGTATCAAACGGCCACTTAGCTGCGTGAGTGCGCTCATATCGAGTTTATTTTAAGTATACCATGGCACTGTCACGCCGTAACACGCTCGTTTGGGCCGTGCATCGGCAGATTGCACCAGGGGTACCGTCCGCGCGAGTTATCACACGCCCACTTAGTTGCGTGAATGCGCTCATATCGAGTTTATTTTAAGTCTACCGTGGCACTATCACGCCGTAACACGCTCGTTTGGGCCGTGCATCGGAAGATTGCGCCAGGGATACCGTCCGCGCGAGGTATCACACGCCCACTTAGTTGCGTGAATGCGCTCATTCCGAGTTTGTTTTAGGTATACCACGGCACTGTCACGCCGTAACACGCTCGCTAGGGCCGTGTATCAGCAGATTGCGCCAGGGATACCGTCCGCGCGAGGTATCACACGCCCACTTAGTTGCGTGAATGCGCTCATTCCGAGTTTGTTTTAGGTATACCACGGCACTGTCCTGCCGTAATACGCTCGCTAGGGCCGTGTATCAGCAGATTGCGACAGGGGTACCATCCGCGCGAGGTATCACACGACCACTTAGTTGCGTGAATGCGCTCTTACCGAGTTTATTTTAAGTATACTACGGCAGTGTCACGCCGAAACACGCTCGTTTGGGCCGTGCATCGGTAGATTGCACCCGGGGTACCGTCCGCGCGAGGTATCACACGCCAACTGAGTTGCGTGAATGCGCTCATATCGAGTTTATTTTAAGTATACCACGGCACTGTCACGCCGTAACACGCTCGCTAGGGCCGTGTATCAGCGGATTGCGCCAGGAGTACCGTCCGCGCGAGGTATCACACGCCCACTTACTTGCGTGAATGCGCTCATGCCGAGTTTATTTTAAGTATACCACGGCACTGTCACGTTGTAACACGCTCGTTTGGGCCGTGCATCGGCAGATTGCGCCAGGGGTACCGTCCGCGCGAGGTATCACACGCTCACCTAGTTGCGTGCATGCGCTCATATCGAGTTTATTATAAGTATACCACGGCACTGTCACGCCGTAACACGCTCGCTAGGGCCGTGTATCAGCAGATTGCGCCAGGGGTACCGTCCGCGCAAGGTATCAAACGGCCACTTATTTGCGTGAATGCGCTCAAACCGAGTTTGTTTTAAGTATACCACGGCACTGTCACGCCGTAACACGCTCGCTACGGCCGTGTATCAGCAGATTGCGCCAGGGGTACCGTCCGCGCGAGATATCACACGACCACTTAGTTGCGTGAATGCGCTCTTACCGAGTTTATTTTAAGTATACCATGGCACTATCACGCCGTAACACGCTCGCTAGGGCCGTGTATCAGCAGATTGCGCCAGGGGTACCGTCCGCGCGAGGTATCACACGCCCACTTAGTTGCGTGAATGCGCTCATTCCGAGTTTGTTTTAGGTATACCACGGCACTGTCCTGCCGTAATACGCTCGCTAGGGCCGTGTATCAGCAGATTGCGACAGGGGTACCATCCGCGCGAGGTATCACACGACCACTTAGTTGCGTGAATGCGCTCTTACCGAGTTTATTTTAAGTATACCACGGCAGTGTCACGCCGTAACACGCTCGCTAGGGCCGCGCATCGGCAGATTACGCCAGGGGTACCGTCCGCGCGAGGTATCACATGCCCACTTAGTTGCGTGAATGCGCTCATATCGTGATTATTTTAAGTATACCACGGCACTGTCACGCCGTAACACGCTCGTTTGGGCCGTGAATCGGCAGATTGCGCCAGGGGTACCGTCCGCGCGAGGTATCACACGCCCACTTAGTTGCGTGAATGCGCTCATATCGCACTAATTTTAAGTATACCACGGCACTGTCACACCGAAACACGCTCGTTTGGGCCGTGCATCGGTAGATTGCACCCGGGGTACCATCCGCGCGAGGTATCACACGACCACTTAGTTGCGTGAATGCGCTCTTACCGAGTTTATTTTAAGTATACTACGGCAGTGTCACGCCGTAACACGCTCGCTAGGGCCGCGCATCGGCAGATTACGCCAGGGGTACCGTCCGCGCGAGTTATCACATGCCCACTTAGTTGCGTGAATGCGCTCATATCGTGATTATTTTAAGTATACCACGGCACTGTCACGCCGTAACACGCTCGTTTGGGCCGTGAATCGGCAGATTGCGCCAGGGGTACCGTCCGCGCGAGGTATCACACGCCCACTTAGTTGCGTGAATGCGCTCATATCGCACTAATTTTAAGTATACCACGGCACTGTCACGCCGAAACACGCTCGTTTGGGCCGTGCATCGGTAGATTGCACCCGGGGTACCGTCCGCGCGAGGTATCACACGCCAACTGAGTTGCGTGAATGCGCTCATATCGAGTTTATTTTAAGTATACCACGGCACTGTCACGCCGTAACACGCTCGCTAGGGCCGTGTATCAGCGGATTGCGCCAGGAGTACCGTCCGCGCGAGGTATCACACGCCCACTAACTTGCGTGAATGCGCTCATGCCGAGTTTATTTTAAGTATACCACGGCACTGTCACGTTGTAACACGCTCGTTTGGGCCGTGCATCGGCAGATTGCGCCAGGGGTACCGTCCGCGCGAGGTATCACACGCTCACTTAGTTGCGTGCATGCGCTCATATCGAGTTTATTATAAGTATACCACGGCACTGTCACGCCGTAACACGCTCGCTACGGCCGTGTATCAGCAGATTGCACCAGGGGTACCGTCCGCGCGAGGTATCACACGCCCACTTAGCTGCGTGAGTGCGCTCATATCGAGTTTATTTTAGGTGTACCATGGCACTGTCACGCCGTAACACGCTCGTTTGGGCCGTGCATCGGCAGATTGCACCAGGGGTACCGTCCGCGCGAGTTATCACACGCCCACTTAGTTGCGTGAATGCGCTCATATCGAGTTTATTTTAAGTATACCATGGCACTACCACGCCGTAACACGCTCGTTTGGGCCGTGCATCGGCAGATTGCGCCAGGGATACCGTCCGCGCGAGGTATCAAACGCCCACTTAGTTGCGTGAATGCGTCATACCGAATTTATTTTAAGTATACCACGGCACTGTCACGCAGTAACACGCTCGCTAGGGCCGTGTATCAGCAGATTGCGCCAGGGGTACCGTCCGCGCGAGGTATCACACGCCCACTTAGTTGCGTGAATGCGCTCATTCCGAGTTTGTTTTAAGTATACCACGGCACTGTCCTGCCGTAATACGCTCGCTAGGGCCGTGTATCAGCAGATTGCGACAGGGGTACCATCCGCGCGAGGTATCACACGACCACTTAGTTGCGTGAATGCGCTCTTACCGAGTTTATTTTAAGTATACCACGGCAGTGTCACGCCGTAACACGCTCGCTAGAGCCGCGCATCGGCAGATTACGCCAGGGGTACCATCCGCGCGAGGTATCACAAGCCCACTTAGTTGCGTGAATGCGCTCATATCGAGATTAATTTAAGTATACCACGGCACTGTCACGCCGTAACACGCTCGTTTGGGCCGTGAATCGGCAGATCGCGCCAGGGGTACCGTCCGCGCGAGTTATCACACACCCACTTAGTTGCGTGAATGCGCTCATGCCGAGTTTATTTTAAGTATACCACGGCACTGTCACGCCGTAACACGCTCGCTAGGGCCGTGTATCAGCAGATTGCGCCAGGGGTACCGTCCGCGCGAGGTATCACACGCCCACTTATTTGCGTGAATGCGCTCATATCGAGTTTATTTTAAGTATACCACGGCACTGTCACGCCGTAACACGCTCGCTAGGGCCGTGTATCAGCAGATTGCGCCAGGGGTACCGTCCGCGCAAGGTATCAAACGGCCACTTATTTGCGTGAATGCGCTCAAACCGAGTTTGTTTTAAGTATACCACGGCACTGTCACGCCGTAACACGCTCGCTAGGGCCGTGTATCAGCAGATTGCGCCAGGGGTACCGTCCGCGCAAGGTATCAAACGGCCACTTATTTGCGTGAATGCGCTCAAACCGAGTTTGTTTTAAGTATACCACGGCACTGTCACGCCGTAACACGCTCGCTAGGGCCGTGTATCAGCAGATTGCGCAAAGGGGTACCGTCCGCGCAAGGTATCACACGCGCACTTAGTTGCGTGAATGCGCTCATACCGAGTTTGTTTTAAGTATACCACGGCACTGTCCCGCCGTAACACGCTCGCTAGGGCAGTGTATCAGCAGATTGCGCCAGGGGTACCGTCCGCGCGAGGTATCACACGCCCACTTAGCTGCGTGAATGCGCTTATATCGAGTTTATTTTAAGTATACCACGGCACTCTCACGCCGTAACACGCTCGTTTGGGCCGTGCATCGGCAGATTGCGCCAGGGGTACCGTCCGCGCGAGTTATCACACACCCACTTAGTTGCGTGAATGCGCTCATGCCGAGTTTATTTTAAGTATACCACGGCACTGTCACGTTGTAACACGCTCGTTTGGGCCGTGCATAGGCAGATTGCGCCAGGGGTACCGTCCGCGCGAGGTATCACTCGCTCACTTAGTTGCGTGAATGCGCTCATATCGAGTTTATTTTAAGTATACCACGGCACTGTCACGCCGTAACACGCTCGCTAGGGCCGTGTATCAGCAGATTGCGCCAGGGGTACCGTCCGCGCAAGGTATCACACGCGCACTTAGTTGCGTGAATGCGCCCATACCGAGTTTGTTTTAAGTATACCACGGCACTGTCCCGCCGTAACACGCTCGCTAGGGCCGTGTATCAGCAGATTGCGTCAGGGGTACCGTCCGCGCGAGGTATTACACGCCCACTCAGCTGCGTGAATGCGCTCATATCGAGTTTATTTTAAGTATACCATGGCACTGTCACGCCGTAACACGCTCGTTTGGGCCGTGCATCGGCAGATTGCACCCGGGGTACCGTCCGCGCGAAGTATCACACGCCAACTGAGTTGCGTGAATGCGCTCATATCGCGCTAATTTTAAGTATACCACGGCACTGTCACGCCGAAACACGCTCGTTTGGGCCGTGCATCGGTAGATTGCACCCGGGGTACCGTCCGCGCGAGGTATCACACGCCAACTGAGTTGCGTGCATGCGCTCATATCGAGATTATTATAAGTATACCACGGCACTGTCACGCCGTAACACGCTCGCTAGGGCCGTGTATCAGCAGATTGCGCCAGGGGTACCGTCCGCGCAAGGTATCAAACGGGCACTTATTTGCGTGAATGCGCTCAAACCGAGTTTGTTTTAAGTATACCACGGCACTGTCACGCCGTAACACGCTCGCTACGGCCGTGTATCAGCAGATTGCGCCAGGGGTACCGTCCGCGCCAGGTATCACACGCCCACTTAGCTGCGTGAGTGCGCTCATATCGAGTTTATTTTAAGTATACCATGGCACTATCACGCCGTAACACGCTCGTTTGGGCCGTGCATCGGCAGATTGCGCCAGGGATACCGTCCGCGCGAGGTATCAAACGCCCACTTAGTTGCGTGAATGCGTCATACCGAATTTATTTTAAGTATACCACGGCACTGTCACGCAGTAACACGCTCGCTAGGGCCGTGTATCAGCAGATTGCGCCAGGGGTACCGTCCGCGCGAGGTATCACACGCCCACATAGTTGCGTGAATGCGCTCATTCCGAGTTTGTTTTAAGTATACCACGGCACTGTCCTGCCGTAATACGCTCGCTAGGGCCGTGTATCAGCAGATTTCGACAGGGGTACCATCCGCGCGAGGTATCACACGACCACTTAGTTGCGTGAATGAGCTCTTACCGAGTTTATTTTAAGTATACCACGGCAGTGTCACGCCGTAACACGCTCGCTAGGGCCGTGTATCAGCAGATTGCGCCAGGGGTACCGTCCGCGCGAGGTATCACACGCCCACTTAGTTGCGTGAATGCGCTCATATCGCGCTAATTTTAAGTATACCACGGCACTGTCACGCCGAAACACGCTCGTTTGGGCCGTGCATCGGTAGATTGCACCCGGGGTACCGTCCGCGCGAGGTATCACACGCCAACTGAGTTGCGTGCATGCGCTCATATCGAGATTATTATAAGTATACCACGGCACTGTCACGCGGTAACACGCTCGCTAGGGCCGCGCATCGGCAGATTACGCCAGGGGTACCGTCCGCGCGAGGTATCACAAGCCCACTTAGTTGCGTGAATGCGCTCATGCCGAGTTTATTTTAAGTATGCGACGGCACTGTCACGTTGAAACACGCTCGTTTGGGCCGTGCATCGGCAGATTGAGCCAGGGGTACCGTCCGCGCGAGGTATCACACGCCAACTGAGTTGCGTGAATGCGCTCATATCGAGTTTATTTTAAGTATACCACGGCACTGTCACGCCGTAACACGCTCGCTAGGGCCGTGTATCGGCAGATTGCGCCAGGAGTACCGTCCGCGCGAGGTATCACACGCCCGCTAACTTGCGTGAATGCGCTCATGCCGAGTTTATTTTAAGTATACCACGGCACTGTCACGTTGTAACACGCTCGTTTGGGCCGTGCATCGGCAGATTGCGCCAGGGGTACCGTCCGCGCGAGGTATCACACGCTCACTTAGTTGCGTGCATGCGCTCATATCGAGTTTATTATAAGTATACCACGGCACTGTCACGCCGTAACACGCTCGCTACGGCCGTGTATCAGCAGATTGCGCCAGGGGTACCGTCCGCGCGAGGTATCACACGCCCACTTAGCTGCGTGAGTGCGCTCATATCGAGTTTATTTTAGGTGTACCATGGCACTGTCACGCCGTAACACGCTCGTTTGGGCCGTGCATCGGCAGATTGCGCCAGGGGTACCGTCCGCGCGAGTTATCACACGCCCACTTAGTTGCGTGAATGCGCTCATATCGAGTTTATTTTAAGTATACCATGGCACTACCACGCCGTAACACGCTCGTTTGGGCCGTGCATCGGCAGATTGCGCCAGGGATACCGTCCGCGCGAGGTATCAAACGCCCACTTAGTTGCGTGAATGCGTCATACCGAATTTATTTTAAGTATACCACGGCACTGTCACGCAGTAACACGCTCGCTAGGGCCGTGTATCAGCAGATTGCGCCAGGGGTACCGTCCGCGCGAGGTATCACACGCCCACTTAGTTGCGTGAATGCGCTCATTCCGAGTTTGTTTTAAGTATACCACGGCACTGTCCTGCCGTAATACGCTCGCTAGGGCCGTGTATCAGCAGATTGCGACAGGGGTACCATCCGCGCGAGGTATCACACGACCACTTAGTTGCGTGAATGCGCTCTTACCGAGTTTATTTTAAGTATACCACGGCAGTGTCACGCCGTAACACGCTCGCTAGAGCCGCGCATCGGCAGATTACGCCAGGGGTACCGTCCGCGCGAGGTATCACAAGCCCACTTAGTTGCGTGAATGCGCTCATATCGAGATTAATTTAAGTATACCACGGCACTGTCACGCCGTAACACGCTCGCTAGGGCCGTGAATCGGCAGATCGCGCCAGGGGTACCGTCCGCGCGAGGTATCACACGCCCACTTAGTTGCGTGAATGCGCTCATATCGAGTTAATTTTAAGTACACCACGGCACAGTCACGCCGTAACACGCTCGTTTGGGCCGTGCATCGGCAGATTGCGCCAGGGGTACCGTCCGCGCGAGGTATCACACGCCCACTTAGTTGCGTGAATGCGCTCATACCGAGTTTATTTTAAGTATACCACGGCACTGTCACGCCGTAACACGCTCGCTAGGGCCGTGTATCAGCAGATTGCGCCAGGGGTACCGTCCGCGCGAGGTATCACACGCCCACTTAGTTGCGTGAATGCGCTCATACCGAGTTTATTTTAAGTATACCACGGCACTGTCACGCCGTAACACGCTCGCTAGGGCCGTGTATCAGCAGATTGCGCCAGGGGTACCGTCCGCGCGAGGTATCACACGCCCACTTAGTTGCGTGAATGCGCTCATATCGAGATTAATTTAAGTATACCACGGCACTGTCACGCCGTAACACGCTCGTTTGGGCCGTGAATCGGCAGATCGCGCCAGGGGTACCGTCCGCGCGAGTTATCACACGCCCACTTAGTTGCGTGAATGCGCTCATGCCGAGTTTATTTTAAGTATACCACGGCACTGTCACGTTGTAACACACTCGTTTGGGCCGTGCATCGGCAGATTGCGCCAGGGGTACCATCCGCGCGAGGTATCACACGCCCACTTATTTGCGTGAATGCGCTCATATCGAGTTTATTTTAAGTATACCACGGCACTGTCACGCCGTAACACGCTCGCTAGGGCCGTGTATCAGCAGATTGCGCCAGGGGTACCGTCCGCGCAAGGTATCAAACGGCCACTTATTTGCGTGAATGCGCTCAAACCGAGTTTGTTTTAAGTATACCACGGCACTGTCACGCCGTAACACGCTCGCTAGGGCCGTGTATCAGCAGATTGCGCAAAGGGGTACCGTCCGCGCAAGGTATCACACGCGCACTTAGTTGCGTGAATGCGCTCATACCGAGTTTGTTTTAAGTATACCACGGCACTGTCCCGCCGTAACACGCTCGCTAGGGCAGTGTATCAGCAGATTGCGCCAGGGGTACCGTCCGCGCGAGGTATCACACGCCCACTTAGCTGCGTGAATGCGCTTATATCGAGTTTATTTTAAGTATACCACGGCACTCTCACGCCGTAACACGCTCGTTTGGGCCGTGCATCGGCAGATTGCGCCAGGGGTACCGTCCGCGCGAGTTATCACACACCCACTTAGTTGCGTGAATGCGCTCATGCCGAGTTTATTTTAAGTATACCACGGCACTGTCACGTTGTAACACGCTCGTTTGGGCCGTGCATAGGCAGATTGCGCCAGGGGTACCATCCGCGCGAGGTATCACTCGCTCACTTAGTTGCGTGAATGCGCTCATATCGAGTTTATTTTAAGTATACCACGGCACTGTCACGCCGTAACACGCTCGCTAGGGCCGTGTATCAGCAGATTGCGCCAGGGGTACCGTCCGCGCAAGGTATCACACGCGCACTTAGTTGCGTGAATGCGCCCATACCGAGTTTGTTTTAAGTATACCACGGCACTGTCCCGCCGTAACACGCTCGCTAGGGCCGTGTATCAGCAGATTGCGTCAGGGGTACCGTCCGCGCGAGGTATTACACGCCCACTTAGCTGCGTGAATGCGCTCATATCGAGTTTATTTTAAGTATACCATGGCACTGTCACGCCGTAACACGCTCGTTTGGGCCGTGCATCGGCAGATTGCACCCGGGGTACCGTCCGCGCGAAGTATCACACGCCAACTGAGTTGCGTGAATGCGCTCATATCGCGCTAATTTTAAGTATACCACGGCACTGTCACGCCGAAACACGCTCGTTTGGGCCGTGCATCGGTAGATTGCACCCGGGGTACCGTCCGCGCGAGGTATCACACGCCAACTGAGTTGCGTGCATGCGCTCATATCGAGATTATTATAAGTATACCACGGCACTGTCACGCCGTAACACGCTCGCTAGGGCCGTGTATCAGCAGATTGCGCCAGGGGTACCGTCCGCGCAAGGTATCAAACGGCCACTTATTTGCGTGAATGCGCTCAAACCGAGTTTGTTTTAAGTATACCACGGCACTGTCACGCCGTAACACGCTCGCTACGGCCGTGTATCAGCAGATTGCGCCAGGGGTACCGTCCGCGCCAGGTATCACACGCCCACTTAGCTGCGTGAGTGCGCTCATATCGAGTTTATTTTAAGTATACCATGGCACTATCACGCCGTAACACGCTCGTTTGGGCCGTGCATCGGCAGATTGCACCAGGGGTACCGTCCGCGCGAGTTATCACACGCCCACTTAATTGCGTGAATGCGCTCATATCGAGTTTATTTTAAGTATACCATGGCACTATCACGCCGTAACACGCTCGTTTGGGCCGTGCATCGGCAGATTGCGCCAGGGATACCGTCCGCGCGAGGTATCAAACGCCCACTTAGTTGCGTGAATGCGTCATACCGAATTTATTTTAAGTATACCACGGCACTGTCACGCAGTAACACGCTCGCTAGGGCCGTGTATCAGCAGATTGCGCCAGGGGTACCGTCCGCGCGAGGTATCACACGCCCACATAGTTGCGTGAATACGCTCATTCCGAGTTTGTTTTAAGTATACCACGGCACTGTCCTGCCGTAATACGCTCGCTAGGGCCGTGTATCAGCAGATTTCGACAGGGGTACCATCCGCGCGAGGTATCACACGACCACTTAGTTGCGTGAATGAGCTCTTACCGAGTTTATTTTAAGTATACCACGGCAGTGTCACGCCGTAACACGCTCGCTAGGGCCGTGTATCAGCAGATTGCGCCAGGGGTACCGTCCGCGCGAGGTATCACAC
This sequence comes from Amblyomma americanum, assembly GCA_030143305.2. NCBI lineage: Eukaryota > Metazoa > Arthropoda > Arachnida > Ixodida > Ixodidae > Amblyomma > Amblyomma americanum. Next base: position 70,081 of record JARKHS020036500.1, on the reverse strand, counting down.
GCCCACTTAGTTGCGTGAATGCGCTCATATCGCGCTAATTTTAAGTATACCACGGCACTGTCACGCCGAAACACGCTCGTTTGGGCCGTGCATCGGTAGATTGCACCCGGGGTACCGTCCGCGCGAGGTATCACACGCCAACTGAGTTGCGTGCATGCGCTCATATCGAGATTATTATAAGTATACCACGGCACTGTCACGCGGTAACACGCTCGCTAGGGCCGCGCATCGGCAGATTACGCCAGGGGTACCGTCCGCGCGAGGTATCACAAGCCCACTTAGTTGCGTGAATGCGCTCATATCGAGATTAATTTAAGTATACCACGGCACTGTCACGCCGTAACACGCTCGTTTGGGCCGTGAATCGGCAGATTGCGCCAGGGGTACTGTCCGCGCGAGGTATCACACGCCCACTTAGTTGCGTTAATGCGCTCATATCGAGTTAATTTTAAGTACACCTCGGCACACTCACGCCGTAACACGCTCGTTTGGAACGTGCATCGGCAGATTGCACCAGGGGTACCGTCCGCGCGAGGTATCACACGCCCGCTTAGTTGCGTGAATGCGCTCATGCCGAGTTTATTTTAAGTATACCACGGCACTGTCACATTGTAACACGCTCGTTTGGGCCGTGCATCGGCAGATTGCGCCAGGGGTAGCATCCGCGCGAGGTATCACACGCCCACTTATTTGCGTGAATGCGCTCATATCGGGTTATTTTAAGTATACCACGGCACTGTCACGCCGTAACACGCTCGCTAGGGCCGTGTATCAGCAGATTGCGCCAGGGGTACCGTCCGCGCAAGGTATCAAACGGCCACTTATTTGCGTGAATGCGCTTATATCGAGTTTATTTTAAGTATACCACGGCACTCTCACGCCGTAACACGCTCGTTTGGGCCGTGCATCGGCAGATTGCGCCAGGGGTACCGTCCGCGCGAGTTATCACACACCCACTTAGTTGCGTGAATGCGCTCATTTTGAGTTTATTTTAAGTATACCATGGCACTATCACGCCGTAACACGCTCGTTTGGGCCGTGCATCGGCAGATTGCGCCAGGGATACCGTCCGCGCGAGGTATCAAACGCCCACTTAGTTGCGTGAATGCGTCATACCGAATTTATTTTAAGTATACCACGGCACTGTCACGCAGTAACACGCTCGCTAGGGCCGTGTATCAGCAGATTGCGCCAGGGGTACCGTCCGCGCAAGGTATCACACGCCCACTTAGTTGCGTGAATGCCCTTATTCCGAGTTTGTTTTAAGTATACCACGGCACTGTCCCGCCGTAATACGCTCGCTAGGGCCGTGTATCAGCAGATTGCGCCAGGGGTACCATCCGCGCGAGGTATCACACGCCCACTTAGTCGCGTGAATGCGCTCATACCGAGTTTATTTTAAGTATACCACGGCACTGTCACGCCGTAACACGCTCGCTAGGGCCGTGTATCAGCAGATTGCGCCAGGGGTACCGTCCACTCGAGGTATCAAACAGCCACTTATTTGCGTGAATGCGCTCAAACCGAGTTTGTTTTAAGTATACCACGGCACTGTCACGCCGTAACACGCTCGCTACGGCCGTGTATCAGCAGATTGCGCCAGGGGTACCGTCCGCGCGAGGTATCACACGACCACTTAGTTGCGTGAATGCGCTCTTGCCGAGTTTATTTTAAGTATACCACGGCACTGTCACGCCGTAACACGCTCGTTTGGGCCGTGAATCGGCAGATTGCGCCAGGGGTACCGTCCGCGCGAGGTATCACACGCCCACTTAGTTGCGTTAATGCGCTCATATCGAGTTAATTTTAAGTACACCATGGCACACTCACGCCGTAACACGCTCGTTTGGAACGTGCATCGGCAGATTGCACCAGGGGTACCGTCCGCGCGAGGTATCACACGCCCACTTAGTTGCGTGAATGCGCTCATGCCGAGTTTATTTTAAGTATGCGACGGCACTGTCACGTTGAAACACGCTCGTTTGGGCCGTGCATCGGCAGATTGAGCCAGGGGTACCGTCCGCGCGAGGTATCACACGCCCACTTATTTGCGTGAATGCGCTCATATCGAGTTCATTTTAAGTATACCACGGCACTGTCACGCCGTAACACGCTCGCTAGGGCCGTGTATCAGCAGATTGCGCCAGGGGTACCGTCCGCGCAAGGTATCACACGCGCACTTAGTTGCGTGAATGCGCCCATACCGAGTTTGTTTTAAGTATACCACGGCACTGTCCCGCCGTAACACGCTCGCTAGGGCCGTGTATCAGCAGATTGCGCCAGGGGTACCGTCCGCGCGAGGTATCACACGCCCACTTAGCTGCGTGAATGCGCTCATACCGAGTTTATTTTAAGTATACCACGGCACTGTCACGCCGTAACACGCTCGCTAGGGCAGTGTATCAACTGATTGCGCCAGGCGTACCGTCCGCGCGAGGTATCACACGCCCACTTATTTGCGTGAATGCGCCCATACCGAGTTTATTTAAATATACCACGGCACTGTCACGCCGTAACTCGCTCGCAAGGGCCGTGTATCAGCAGATTGCGCCAGGGGTACCGTCCGTGCGAGGTATCACACGCCCACTTAGTTGCGTGAATGCGCTCATACCGAGTTTATTTTAACTATTACCACGGCACTGTCCCGCCGTAACACGCTCGCTAGGGCCGTGTATCAGCAGATTGCGCCAGGGGTACCGTCCGCGCGAGGTATTACACGCCCACTTAGCTGCGTGAATGCGCTCATATCGAGTTTATTTTAAGTATACCAAGGCACTGTCACGCCGTAACACGCTCGTTTGGGCCGTGCATCGGCAGATTGCACCCGGGGTACCGTCCGCGCGAAGTATCACACGCCAACTGAGTTGCGTGAATGCGCTCATATCGCGCTAATTTTAAGTATACCACGGCACTGTCACGCCGAAACACGCTCGTTTGGGCCGTGCATCGGTAGATTGCACCCGGGGTACCGTCCGCGCGAGGTATCACACGCCAACTGAGTTGCGTGCATGCGCTCATACCGAGTTTATTTTAAGTATACCACGGCACTGTCACGCCGTAACACGCTCGCTACGGCCGTGTATCAGCAGATTGCGCCAGGGGTACCGTCCGCGCCAGGTATCACACGCCCACTTAGCTGCGTGAGTGCGCTCATATCGAGTTTATTTTAAGTATACCATGGCACTGTCACGCCGTAACACGCTCGTTTGGGCCGTGCATCGGCAGATTGCACCAGGGGTACCGTCCGCGCGAGTTATCACACGCCCACTTAATTGCGTGAATGCGCTCATATCGAGTTTATTTTAAGTATACCATGGCACTATCACGCCGTAACACGCTCGTTTGGGCCGTGCATCGGCAGATTGCGCCAGGGATACCGTCCGCGCGAGGTATCAAACGCCCACTTAGTTGCGTGAATGCGTCATACCGAATTTATTTTAAGTATACCACGGCACTGTATCGCAGTAACACGCTCGCTAGGGCCGTGTATCAGCAGATTGCGCCAGGGGTACCGTCCGCGCGAGGTATCACACGCCCACTTAGTTGCGTGAATGCGCTCATTCCGAGTTTGTTTTAAGTATACCACGGCACTGTCCTGCCGTAATACGCTCGCTAGGGCCGTGTATCAGCAGATTTCGACAGGGGTACCATCCGCGCGAGGTATCACACGACCACTTAGTTGCGTGAATGCGCTCTTACCGAGTTTATTTTAAGTATACCACGGCAGTGTCACGCCGTAACACGCTCGCTAGGGCCGTGTATCAGCAGATTGCGCCAGGGGTACCGTCCGCGCGAGGTATCACACGCCCACTTAGTTGCGTGAATGCGCTCATTCCGAGTTTGTTTTCAGTATACCACGGCACTGTCCTGCCGTAATACGCTCGCTAGGGCCGTGTATCAGCAGATTGCGACAGGGGTACCATCCGCGCGAGGTATCACACGACCACTTAGTTGCGTGAATGCGCTCTTACCGAGTTTATTTTAAGTATACCACGGCAGTGTCACGCCGTAACACGCTCGCTAGGGCCGCGCATCGGCAGATTACGCCAGGGGTACCGTCCGCGCGAGGTATCACAAGCCCACTTAGTTGCGTGAATGCGCTCATATCGAGATTAATTTAAGTATACCACGGCACTGTCACGCCGTAACACGCTCGTTTGGGCCGTGAATCGGCAGATTGCGCCAGGGGCACCGTCCGCGCGAGGTATCACACGCCCACTTAGTTGCGTTAATGCGCTCATATCGAGTTAATTTTAAGTACACCTCGGCACACTCACGCCGTAACACGCTCGTTTGGAACGTGCATCGGCAGATTGCACCAGGGGTACCGTCCGCGCGAGTTATCACACGCTCACTTAGTTGCGTGAATGCGCTCATTTTGAGTTTATTTTAAGTATACCATGGCACTATCACGCCGTAACACGCTCGTTTGGGCCGTGCATCGGCAGATTGCGCCAGGGATACCGTCCGCGCGAGGTATCAAACGCCCACTTAGTTGCGTGAATGCGTCATACCGAATTTATTTTAAGTATACCACGGCACTGTCACGCAGTAACACGCTCGCTAGGGCCGTGTATCAGCAGATTGCGCCAGGGGTACCGTCCGCGCAAGGTATCACACGCCCACTTAGTTGCGTGAATGCCCTTATTCCGAGTTTGTTTTAAGTATACCACGGCACTGTCCCGCCGTAATACGCTCGCTAGGGCCGTGTATCAGCAGATTGCGCCAGGGGTACCGTCCGCGCGAGGTATCACACGCCCACTTAGTTGCGTGAATGCGCTCATGCCGAGTTTATTTTAAGTATACCACGGCACTGTCACGTTGTAACACGCTCGTTTGGGCCGTGCATAGGCAGATTGCGCCAGGGGTACCGTCCGCGCGAGGTATCACACGCTCACTTAGTCGCGTGAATGCGCTCATACCGAGTTTATTTTAAGTATACCACGGCACTGTCACGCCGTAACACGCTCGCTAGGGCCGTGTATCAGCGGATTGCGCCAGGAGTACCGTCCGCGCGAGGTATCACACGCCCACTTATTTGCGTGAATGCGCTCATGCCGAGTTTATTTTAAGTATACCACGGCACTGTCACGTTGTAACACGCTCGTTTGGGCCGTGCATAGGCAGATTGCGCCAGGGGTACCGTCCGCGCGAGGTATCACACGCTCACTTAGTTGCGTGAATGCGCTCATATCGAGTTTATTTTAAGTATACCACGGCACTGTCACGCCGTAACACGCTCGCTAGGGCCGTGTATCAGCAGATTGCGCCAGAGGTACCGTCCGCGCAAGGTATCACACGCGCACTTAGTTGCGTGAATGCGCCCATACCGAGTTTGTTTTAAGTATACCACGGCACTGTCCCGCCGTAACACGCTCGCTAGGGCCGTGTATCAGCAGATTGCGCCAGGGGTACCGTCCGCGCGAGGTATCACACGCCCACTTATCTGCGTGAATGCGCTCATATCGAGTTTATTTTAAGTATACCATGGCACTGTCACGCCGTAACACGCTCGTTTGGGCCGTGCATCGGCAGATTGCACCCGGGGTACCGTCCGCGCGAGGTATCACACGCCAACTGAGTTGCGTGAATGCGCTCATATCGCGCTAATTTTAAGTATACCACGGCACTGTCACGCCGAAACACGCTCGTTTGGGCCGTGCATCGGTAGATTGCACCCGGGGTACCGTCCGCGCGAGGTATCACACGCCCACTTAGTTGCGTGAATGCGCTCATGCCGAGTTTATTTTAAGTATACCACGGCACTGTCACGTTGTAACACGCTCGTTTGGGCCATGCATAGGCAGATTGCGCCAGGAGTACCGTCCGCGCGAGGTATCACACGCCCACTTATTTGCGTGAATGCGCTCATGCCGAGTTTATTTTAAGTATACCACGGCACTGTCACGTTGTAACACGCTCGTTTGGGCCGTGCATAGGCAGATTGCGCCAGGGGTAGCGTCCGCGCGAGGTATCACACGCCAACTGAGTTGCGTGCATGCGCTCATATCGAGATTATTATAAGTATACCACGGCACTGTCACGCCGTAACACGCTCGCTAGGGCCGTGTATCAGCAGATTGCGCCAGGGGTACCGTCCGCGCAAGGTATCAAACGGCCACTTATTTGCGTGAATGCGCTCAAACCGAGTTTGTTTTAAGTATACCACGGCACTGTCACGCCGTAACACGCTCGCTACGGCCGTGTATCAGCAGATTGCGCCAGGGGTACCGTCCGCGCGAGGTATCACACGACCACTTAGTTGCGTGAATGCGCACTTGCCGAGTTTATTTTAAGTATACCACGGCAGTGTCACGCCGTAACACGCTCGCTAGGGCCGCGCATCGGCAGATTACGCCAGGGGTACCGTCCGCGCGAGGTATCACATGCCCACTTAGTTGCGTGAATGCGCTCATATCGAGATTAATTTAAGTATACCACGGCACTGTCACGCCGTAACACGCTCGTTTGGGCCGTGAATCGGCAGATTGCGCCAGGGGTACCGTCCGCGCGAGGTATCACACGCCCACTTAGTTGCGTTAATGCGCTCATATCGAGTTAATTTTAAGTACACCATGGCACACTCACGCCGTAACACGCTCGTTTGGAACGTGCATCGGCAGATTGCACCAGGGGTACCGTCCGCGCGAGGTATCACACGCCCACTTAGTTGCGTGAATGCGCTCATGCCGAGTTTATTTTAAGTATACCACGGCACTGTCACGTTGTAACACGCTCGTTTGGGCCGTGCATCGGCAGATTGCGCCAGGGGTACCGTCCGCGCGAGGTATCACACGCCCACTTATTTGCGTGAATGCGCTCATATCGAGTTCATTTTAAGTATACCACGGCACTGTCACGCCGTAACACGCTCGCTAGGGCCGTGTATCAGCAGATTGCGCCAGGGGTACCGTCCGCGCGAGGTATCACACGCCACTTAGTTGCGTGAATGCGCTCATACCGAGTTTGTTTTAAGTATACCACGGCACTGTCCCGCCGTAACACGCTCGCTAGGGCCGTGTATCAGCAGATTGCGCCAGGGGTACCGTCCGCGCGAGGTATCACACGCCCACTTAGTTGCGTGAATGCGCTCATATCGAGTTTATTTTAAGTATACCATGGCACTGTCACGCCGTAACACGCTCGTTTGGGCCGTGCATCGGCAGATTGCGCCAGGGGTACCGTCCGCGCGAGGTATCACACGCCCACTTAGTTGCGTGAATGCGCTCATATCGAGATTATTATAAGTATACCACGGCACTGTCACGCCGTAACACGCTCGCTAGGGCCGTGTATCAGCAGATTGCGCCAGGGGTACCGTCCGCGCAAGGTATCACACGCCCACTTAGTTGCGTGAATGCGCTCATACCGAGTTTGTTTTAAGTATACCACGGCACTGTCACGCCGTAACACGCTCGCTAGGGCCGTGTATCAGCAGATTGCGCCAGGGGTACCGTCCGCGCGAGGTATCACACGCCCACTTAGCTGCGTGAGTGCGCTCATATCGAGTTTATTTTAAGTATACCATGGCACTGTCACGCCGTAACACGCTCGTTTGGGCCGTGCATCGGCAGATTGCACCAGGGGTACCGTCCGCGCGAGGTATCACACGCCCACTTAGTTGCGTGAATGCGCTCATATCGAGTTTATTTTAAGTATACCACGGCACTATCACGCCGTAACACGCTCGTTTGGGCCGTGCATCGGCAGATTGCGCCAGGGGTACCGTCCGCGCGAGGTATCACACGCCCACTTAGTTGCGTGAATGCGCTCATACCGAGTTTATTTTAAGTATACCACGGCACTGTCACGCAGTAACACGCTCGCTAGGGCCGTGTATCAGCAGATTGCGCCAGGGGTACCGTCCGCGCGAGGTATCACACGCCCACTTAGTTGCGTGAATGCGCTCATTCCGAGTTTGTTTTAAGTATTCCACGGCACTGTCCTGCCGTAATACGCTCGCTAGGGCCGTGTATCAGCAGATTGCGACAGGGGTACCATCCGCGCGAGGTATCACACGACCACTTAGTTGCGTGAATGCGCCCTTACCGAGTTTATTTTAAGTATACCACGGCACTGTCACGCCGTAACACGCTCGCTAGGGCCGTGCATCGGCAGATTGCGCCAGGGGTACCGTCCGCGCGAGGTATCACACGCCCACTTAGTTGCGTGAATGCGCTCATACCGAGTTTATTTTAAGTATACCACGGCACTGTCACGCCGTAACACGCTCGTTTGGGCCGTGCATCGGCAGATTGCGCCAGGGGTACCGTCCGCGCGAGGTATCACACGCCCACTTAGTTGCGTGAATGCGCTCATACCGAGTTTATTTTAAGTATACCACGGCACTGTCACGCCGTAACACGCTCGCTAGGGCCGTGTATCAGCAGATTGCGCCAGGGGTACCGTCCGCGCGAGGTATCACACGCCCACTTAGTTGCGTGAATGCGCTCATACCGAGTTTATTTTAAGTATACCACGGCACTGTCACGCCGTAACACGCTCGCTAGGGCCGTGTATCAGCAGATTGCGCCAGGGGTACCATCCGCGCGAGGTATCACACGCCCACTTAGTTGCGTGAATGCGCTCATACCGAGTTTATTTTAACTATTACCACGGCACTGTCACGCCGTAACACGCTCGCTAGGGCCGTGTATCAGCAGATTGCGCCAGGGGTACCGTCCGCGCGAGGTATCACACGCCCACTTAGTTGCGTGAATGCGCTCATACCGAGTATATTTTAAGTATACCACGGCACTGTCACGCCGTAACACGCTCGCTAGGGCCGTGTATCAGCGGATTGCGCCAGGAGTACCGTCCGCGCGAGGTATCACACGCCCACTTAGTTGCGTGAATGCGCTCATACCGAGTTTATTTTAAGCCTACCACGGCACTGTCACGCCGTAACACGCTCGCTAGGGCAGTGTATCAACTGATTGCGCCAGGGGTACCGTCCGCGCGAGGTATCACACGCCCACTTATTTGCGTGAATGCGCCCATACCGAGTTTATTTAAATATACCACGGCACTGTCACGCCGTAACTCGCTCGCAAGGGCCGTGTATCAGCAGATTGCGCCAGGGGTACCGTCCGTGCGAGGTATCACACGCCCACTTAGTTGCGTGAATGCGCTCATACCGAGTTTATTTTAACTATTACCACGGCACTGTCACGCCGTAACACGCTCGCTAGGGCCGTGTATCAGCAGATTGCGCCAGGGGTACCGTCCGCGCGAGGTATCACACGCCCACTTAGTTGCGTGAATGCGCCCATACCGAGTTTAATTTAAGTATACCACGGCACTGTCACGCCGTAACACGCTCGCAAGGGCCATGTATCAGCAGATTGCGCCAGGGGTACCGTCCGTGCGAGGTATCACACGCCCACTTAGTTGCGTGAATGCGCCCATACCGAGTTTATTTTAAGTATACCACGGCACTGTCACGCCGTAACACGTTCGCTAGGGCCGTGTATCAGCAGATTGCGCCAGGGGTACCATCCGCGCGAGGTATCACACGCCCACTTAGTTGCGTGAATGCGCTCATACCGAGTTTATTTTAACTATTACCACGGCACTGTCACGCCGTAACACGCTCGCTAGGGCCGTGTATCAGCGGATTGCGCCAGGAGTACCGTCCGCGCGAGGTATCACACGCCCACTTAGTTGCGTGAATGCGCTCATACCGAGTTTATTTTAAGTATACCACGGCACTGTCACGCCGTAACACGCTCGCAAGGGCCGTGTATCAGCAGATTGCGCCAGGGGTACCGTCCGTGCGAGATATCACACGCCCACTTAGTTGCGTGAATGCGCTCATACCGAGTTTATTTTAACTATTACCACGGCACTGTCACGCCGTAACACGCTCGCTAGGGCCGTGTATCAGCGGATTGCGCCAGGAGTACCGTCCGCGTGAGGTATCACACGCCCACTTAGTTGCGTGAATGCGCTCATACCGAGTTTATTTTAAGTATACCACGGCACTGTCACGCCGTAAACGCTCGCTAGGGCAGTGTATCAACTGATTGCGCCAGAGGTACCGTCCGCGCGAGGTATCACACGCCCAATTAGTTGCGTGAATGCGCCCATACCGAGTTTATTTTAAGTATACCACGGCACTGTCACGCCGTAACACGCTCGCAAGGGCCGTGTATCAGCAGAATGCGCCAGGGGTACCGTCCGTGCGAGGTATCACACGCCCACTTAGTTGCGTGAATGCGCTCATACCGAGTTTATTTTAACTATTACCACGGCACTGTCACGCCGTAACACGCTCGCAAGGGCCGTGTATCAGCAGATTGCGCCAGGGGTACCGTCCGTGCGAGATATCACACGCCCACTTAGTTGCGTGAATGCGCTCATACCGAGTTTGATTTAACTATTACCACGGCACTGTCACGCCGTAACACGCTCGCTAGGGCCGTGTATCAGCAGATTGCGCCAGGGGTACCGTCCGCGCGAGGTATCACACGCCCACTTAGTTGCGTGAATGCGCCCATACCGAGTTTATTTTAAGTATACCACGGCACTGTCACGCCGTAACACGCTCGCAAGGGCCGTGTATCAGCAGATTGCGCCAGGGGTACCGTCCGTGCGAGGTATCACACGCCCACTTAGTTGCGTGAATGCGCCCATACCGAGTTTATTTTAAGTATACCACGGCACTGTCACGCCGTAACACGCTCGCAAGGGCCGTGTATCAGCAGATTGCGCCAGGGGTACCGTCCGTGCGAGGTATCACACGCCCACTTAGTTGCGTGAATGCGCCCATACCGAGTTTATTTTAAGTATACCACGGCACTGTCACGCCGTAACACGCTCGCTAGGGCCGTGTATCAGCGGATTGCGCCAGGAGTACCGTCCGCGCGAGGTATCACACGCCCACTTAGTTGCGTGAATGCGCTCATACCGAGTTTATTTTAAGCCTACCACGGCACTGTCACGCCGTAACACGCTCGCTAGGGCAGTGTATCAACTGATTGCGCCAGGGGTACCGTCCGCGCGAGGTATCACACGCCCAATTAGTTGCGTGAATGCGCTCATGCCGAGTTTATTTTAAGTATACCACGGCACTGTCACGCCGTAACACGCTCGTTTGGGCCGTGAATCGGCAGATTGCGCCAGGGGTACCGTCCGCGCGAGGTATCACACGCCCACTTAGTTGCGTGAATGCGCTCATATCGAGTTTATTTTAAGTATACCATGGCACTGTCACGCCGTAACACGCTCGTTTGGGCCGTGCATCGGCAGATTGCACCCGGGGTACCGTCCGCGCGAAGTATCACACGCCAACTGAGTTGCGTGAATGCGCTCATATCGCGCTAATTTTAAGTATACCACGGCACTGTCACGCCGAAACACGCTCGTTTGGGCCGTGCATCGGCTGATTGCACCCGGGGTACCGTCCGCGCGAGGTATCACACGCCAACTGAGTTGCGTGCATGCGCTCATATCGAGATTATTATAAGTATACCACGGCACTGTCACGCGGTAACACGCTCGCTAGGGCCGTGTATCAGCAGATTGCGCCAGGGGTACCGTCCGCGCAAGGTATCAAACGGCCACTTATTTGCGTGAATGCGCTCAAACCGAGTTTGTTTTAAGTATACCACGGCACTGTCACGCCGTAACACGCTCGCTACGGCCGTGTATCAGCAGATTGCGCCAGGGGTACCGTCCGCGCCAGGTATCACACGCCCACTTAGCTGCGTGAGTGCGCTCATATCGAGTTTATTTTAAGTATACCATGGCACTGTCACGCCGTAACACGCTCGTTTGGGCCGTGCATCGGCAGATTGCACCAGGGGTACCGTCCGCGCGAGTTATCACACGCCCACTTAATTGCGTGAATGCGCTCATATCGAGTTTATTTTAAGTATACCATGGCACTATCACGCCGTAACACGCTCGTTTGGGCCGTGCATCGGCAGATTGCGCCAGGGATACCGTCCGCGCGAGGTATCAAACGCCCACTTAGTTGCGTGAATGCGTCATACCGAATTTATTTTAAGTATACCACGGCACTGTATCGCAGTAACACGCTCGCTAGGGCCGTGTATCAGCAGATTGCGCCAGGGGTACCGTCCGCGCGAGGTATCACACGCCCACTTAGTTGCGTGAATGCGCTCATTCCGAGTTTGTTTTAAGTATACCACGGCACTGTCCTGCCGTAATACGCTCGCTAGGGCCGTGTATCAGCAGATTTCGACAGGGGTACCATCCGCGCGAGGTATCACACGACCACTTAGTTGCGTGAATGCGCTCTTACCGAGTTTATTTTAAGTATACCACGGCAGTGTCACGCCGTAACACGCTCGCTAGGGCCGTGTATCAGCAGATTGCGCCAGGGGTACCGTCCGCGCGAGGTATCACACGCCCACTTAGTTGCGTGAATGCGCTCATTCCGAGTTTGTTTTCAGTATACCACGGCACTGTCCTGCCGTAATACGCTCGCTAGGGCCGTGTATCAGCAGATTGCGACAGGGGTACCATCCGCGCGAGGTATCACACGACCACTTAGTTGCGTGAATGCGCTCTTACCGAGTTTATTTTAAGTATACCACGGCAGTGTCACGCCGTAACACGCTCGCTAGGGCCGCGCATCGGCAGATTACGCCAGGGGTACCGTCCGCGCGAGGTATCACAAGCCCACTTAGTTGCGTGAATGCGCTCATATCGAGATTAATTTAAGTATACCACGGCACTGTCACGCCGTAACACGCTCGTTTGGGCCGTGAATCGGCAGATTGCGCCAGGGGCACCGTCCGCGCGAGGTATCACACGCCCACTTAGTTGCGTTAATGCGCTCATATCGAGTTAATTTTAAGTACACCTCGGCACACTCACGCCGTAACACGCTCGTTTGGAACGTGCATCGGCAGATTGCACCAGGGGTACCGTCCGCGCGAGTTATCACACACCCACTTAGTTGCGTGAATGCGCTCATTTTGAGTTTATTTTAAGTATACCATGGCACTATCACGCCGTAACACGCTCGTTTGGGCCGTGCATCGGCAGATTGCGCCAGGGATACCGTCCGCGCGAGGTATCAAACGCCCACTTAGTTGCGTGAATGCGTCATACCGAATTTATTTTAAGTATACCACGGCACTGTCACGCAGTAACACGCTCGCTAGGGCCGTGTATCAGCAGATTGCGCCAGGGGTACCGTCCGCGCAAGGTATCACACGCCCACTTAGTTGCGTGAATGCCCTTATTCCGAGTTTGTTTTAAGTATACCACGGCACTGTCCCGCCGTAATACGCTCGCTAGGGCCGTGTATCAGCAGATTGCGCCAGGGGTACCGTCCGCGCGAGGTATCACACGCCCACTTAGTTGCGTGAATGCGCTCATGCCGAGTTTATTTTAAGTATACCACGGCACTGTCACGTTGTAACACGCTCGTTTGGGCCGTGCATAGGCAGATTGCGCCAGGGGTACCGTCCGCGCGAGGTATCACACGCTCACTTAGTCGCGTGAATGCGCTCATACCGAGTTTATTTTAAGTATACCACGGCACTGTCACGCCGTAACACGCTCGCTAGGGCCGTGTATCAGCGGATTGCGCCAGGAGTACCGTCCGCGCGAGGTATCACACGCCCACTTATTTGCGTGAATGCGCTCATGCCGAGTTTATTTTAAGTATACCACGGCACTGTCACGTTGTAACACGCTCGTTTGGGCCGTGCATAGGCAGATTGCGCCAGGGGTACCGTCCGCGCGAGGTATCACACGCTCACTTAGTTGCGTGAATGCGCTCATATCGAGTTTATTTTAAGTATACCACGGCACTGTCACGCCGTAACACGCTCGCTAGGGCCGTGTATCAGCAGATTGCGCCAGAGGTACCGTCCGCGCAAGGTATCACACGCGCACTTAGTTGCGTGAATGCGCCCATACCGAGTTTGTTTTAAGTATACCACGGCACTGTCCCGCCGTAACACGCTCGCTAGGGCCGTGTATCAGCAGATTGCGCCAGGGGTACCGTCCGCGCGAGGTATCACACGCCCACTTATCTGCGTGAATGCGCTCATATCGAGTTTATTTTAAGTATACCATGGCACTGTCACGCCGTAACACGCTCGTTTGGGCCGTGCATCGGCAGATTGCACCCGGGGTACCGTCCGCGCGAGGTATCACACGCCAACTGAGTTGCGTGAATGCGCTCATATCGCGCTAATTTTAAGTATACCACGGCACTGTCACGCCGAAACACGCTCGTTTGGGCCGTGCATCGGTAGATTGCACCCGGGGTACCGTCCGCGCGAGGTATCACACGCCAACTGAGTTGCGTGCATGCGCTCATATCGAGATTATTATAAGTATACCACGGCACTGTCACGCCGTAACACGCTCGCTAGGGCCGTGTATCAGCAGATTGCGCCAGGGGTACCGTCCGCGCAAGGTATCAAACGGCCACTTATTTGCGTGAATGCGCTCAAACCGAGTTTGTTTTAAGTATACCACGGCACTGTCACGCCGTAACACGCTCGCTACGGCCGTGTATCAGCAGATTGCGCCAGGGGTACCGTCCGCGCGAGGTATCACACGACCACTTAGTTGCGTGAATGCGCACTTGCCGAGTTTATTTTAAGTATACCACGGCACTGTCACGCCGTAACACGCTCGCTAGGGCCGTGCATCGGCAGATTGCGCCAGGGGTACCGTCCGCGCGAGGTATCACACGCCCACTTAGTTGCGTGAATGCGCTCATACCGAGTTTATTTTAAGTATACCACGGCACTGTCACGCCGTAACACGCTCGCTAGGGCCGTGTATCAGCAGATTGCGCCAGGGGTACCGTCCGCGCGAGGTATCACACGCCCACTTAGTTGCGTGAATGCGCTCATATCGAGTTTATTTTAAGTATACCATGGCACTGTCACGCCGTAACACGCTCGTTAGGAGCCGTGCATCGGCAGATTGCACCAGGGGTACCGTCCGCGCGAGGTATCACACGCCCACTTAGTTGCGTGAATGCGCTCATACCGAGTTTATTTTAAGTATACCACGGCACTGTCACGCCGTAACACGCTCGCTAGGGCCGTGTATCAGCAGATTGCGCCAGGGGTACCGTCCGCGCGAGGTATCACACGCCCACTTAGTTGCGTGAATGCGCTCATACCGAGTTTATTTTAAGTATACCACGGCACTGTCACGCCGTAACACGCTCGCTAGGGCCGTGTATCAGCAGATTGCGCCAGGGGTACCGTCCGCGCGAGGTATCACACGCCCACTTAGTTGCGTGAATGCGCTCATACCGAGTTTATTTTAAGTATACCACGGCACTGTCACGCCGTAACACGCTCGCTAGGGCCGTGTATCAGCAGATTGCGCCAGGGGTACCGTCCGCGCGAGGTATCACACGCCCACTTAGTTGCGTGAATGCGCTCATACCGAGTTTATTTTAAGTATACCACGGCACTGTCACGCCGTAACACGCTCGCTAGGGCCGTGTATCAGCAGATTGCGCCAGGGGTACCGTCCGCGCGAGGTATCACACGCCCACTTAGTTGCGTGAATGCGCTCATACCGAGTTTATTTTAAGTATACCACGGCACTGTCACGCCGTAACACGCTCGCTAGGGCCGTGTATCAGCAGATTGCGCCAGGGGTACCGTCCGCGCGAGGTATCACACGCCCACTTAGTTGCGTGAATGCGCTCATACCGAGTTTATTTTAAGTATACCACGGCACTGTCACGCCGTAACACGCTCGCTAGGGCCGTGTATCAGCAGATTGCGCCAGGGGTACCGTCCGCGCGAGGTATCACACGCCCACTTAGTTGCGTGAATGCGCTCATACCGAGTTTATTTTAAGTATACCACGGCACTGTCACGCCGTAACACGCTCGCTAGGGCCGTGTATCAGCAGATTGCGCCAGGGGTACCGTCCGCGCGAGGTATCACACGCCCACTTAGTTGCGTGAATGCGCTCATACCGAGTTAATTTTAAGTATACCACGGCACTGTCACGCCGTAACACGCTCGCTAGGGCCGTGTATCAGCAGATTGCGCCAGGGGTACCGTCCGCGCGAGGTATCACACGCCCACTTAGTTGCGTGAATGCGCTCATACCGAGTTTATTTTAAGTATACCACGGCACTGTCACGCCGTAACACGCTCGCTAGGGCCGTGTATCAGCAGATTGCGCCAGGGGTACCGTCCGCGCGAGGTATCACACGCCCACTTAGTTGCGTGAATGCGCTCATACCGAGTTTATTTTAAGTATACCACGGCACTGTCACGCCGTAACACGCTCGCTAGGGCCGTGTATCAGCAGATTGCGCCAGGGGTACCGTCCGCGCGAGGTATCACACGCCCACTTAGTTGCGTGAATGCGCTCATACCGAGTTTATTTTAAGTATACCACGGCACTGTCACGCCGTAACACGCTCGCTAGGGCCGTGTATCAGCAGATTGCGCCAGGGGTACCGTCCGCGCGAGGTATCACACGCCCACTTAGTTGCGTGAATGCGCTCATACCGAGTTTATTTTAAGTATACCACGGCACTGTCACGCCGTAACACGCTCGCTAGGGCCGTGTATCAGCAGATTGCGCCAGGGGTACCGTCCGCGCGAGGTATCACACGCCCACTTAGTTGCGTGAATGCGCTCATACCGAGTTTATTTTAAGTATACCACGGCACTGTCACGCCGTAACACGCTCGCTAGGGCAGTGTATCAACTGATTGCGCCAGGGGTACCGTCCGCGCGAGGTATCACACGCCCAATTAGTTGCGTGAATGCGCCCATACCGAGTTTATTTTAAGTATACCACGGCACTGTCACGCCGTAACACGCTCGCAAGGGCCGTGTATCAGCAGAATGCGCCAGGGGTACCGTCCGTGCGAGGTATCACACGCCCACTTAGTTGCGTGAATGCGCTCATACCGAGTTTATTTTAACTATTACCACGGCACTGTCACGCCGTAACACGCTCGCAAGGGCCGTGTATCAGCAGATTGCGCCAGGGGTACCGTCCGTGCGAGATATCACACGCCCACTTAGTTGCGTGAATGCGCTCATACCGAGTTTGATTTTAACTATTACCACGGCACTGTCACGCCGTAACACGCTCGCTAGGGCCGTGTATCAGCAGATTGCGCCAGGGGTACCGTCCGCGCGAGGTATCACACGCCCACTTAGTTGCGTGAATGCGCCCATACCGAGTTTATTTTAAGTATACCACGGCACTGTCACGCCGTAACACGCTCGCAAGGGCCGTGTATCAGCAGATTGCGCCAGGGGTACCGTCCGTGCGAGGTATCACACGCCCACTTAGTTGCGTGAATGCGCCCATACCGAGTTTATTTTAAGTATACCACGGCACTGTCACGCCGTAACACGCTCGCTAGGGCCGTGTATCAGCAGATTGCGCCAGGGGTACCGTCCGCGCGAGGTATCACACGCCCACTTAGTTGCGTGAATGCGCTCATACCGAGTTTATTTTAAGTATACCACGGCACTGTCACGCCGTAACACGCTCGCTAGGGCCGTGTATCAGCGGATTGCGCCAGGAGTACCGTCCGCGCGAGGTATCACACGCCCACTTAGTTGCGTGAATGCGCTCATACCGAGTTTATTTTAAGTATACCACGGCACTGTCACGCCGTAACACGCTCGCTAGGGCAGTGTATCAACTGATTGCGCCAGGGGTACAGTCCGCGCGAGGTATCACACGCCCAATTAGTTGCGTGAATGCGCCCATACCGAGTTTATTTTAAGTATACCACGGCACTGTCACGCCGTAACACGCTCGCTAGGGCCGTGTATCAGCAGATTGCGCCAGGGGTACCGTCCGCGCGAGGTATCACACGCCCACTTAGTTGCGTGAATGCGCCCATACCGAGTTTATTTTAAGTATACCACGGCACTGTCACGCCGTAACACGCTCGCTAGGGCCGTGTATCAGCAGATTGCGCCAGGAGTACCGTCCGCGCGAGGTATCACACGCCCACTTAGTTGCGTGAATGCGCTCATACCGAGTTTATTTTAAGTATACCACGGCACTGTCACGCCGTAAACGCTCGCTAGGGCAGTGTATCAGCAGATTGCGCCAGGGGTACCGTCCGCGCGAGGTATCACACGCCCAATTAGTTGCGTGAATGCGCTCATACCGAGTTTATTTTAAGTATACCACGGCACTGTCACGCCGTAACACGCTCGCAAGGGCCGTGTATCAGCAGAATGCGCCAGGGGTACCGTCCGCGCGAGGTATCACACGCCCACTTAGTTGCGTGAATGCGCTCATACCGAGTTTATTTTAAGTATACCACGGCACTGTCACGCCGTAACACGCTCGCTAGGGCCGTGTATCAGCAGATTGCGCCAGGGGTACCGTCCGCGCGAGGTATCACACGCCCACTTAGTTGCGTGAATGCGCTCATACCGAGTTTATTTTAACTATTACCACGGCACTGTCACGCTGTAACACGCTCGCTAGGGCCGTGTATCAGCGGATTGCGCCAGGAGTACCGTCCGCGTGAGGTATCACACGCCCACTTAGTTGCATGAATGCCCTCATACCGAGTTTATTTTAAGTATACCACGGCACTGTCACGCCGTAAACGCTCGCTAGGGCAGTGTATCAACTGATTGCGCCAGAGGTACCGTCCGCGCGAGGTATCACACGCCCAATTAGTTGCGTGAATGCGCCCATACCGAGTTTATTTTAAGTATACCACGGCACTGTCACGCCGTAACACGCTCGCAAGGGCCGTGTATCAGCAGAATGCGCCAGGGGTACCGTCCGCGCGAGGTATCACACGCCCACTTAGTTGCGTGAATGCGCTCATACCGAGTTTATTTTAACTATTACCACGGCACTGTCACGCCGTAACACGCTCGCAAGGGCCGTGTATCAGCAGATTGCGCCAGGGGTACCGTCCGTGCGAGATATCACACGCCCACTTAGTTGCGTGAATGCGCTCATACCGAGTTTGTTTTAACTATTACCACGGCACTGTCACGCCGTAACACGCTCGCTAGGGCCGTGTATCAGCAGATTGCGCCAGGGGTACCGTCCGCGCGAGGTATCACACGCCCACTTAGTTGCGTGAATGCGCCCATACCGAGTTTATTTTAAGTATACCACGGCACTGTCACGCCGTAACACGCTCGCAAGGGCCGTGTATCAGCAGATTGCGCCAGGGGTACCGTCCGTGCGAGGTATCACACGCCCACTTAGTTGCGTGAATGCGCCCATACCGAGTTTATTTTAAGTATACCACGGCACTGTCACGCCGTAACACGCTCGCTAGGGCCGTGTATCAGCAGATTGCGCCAGGGGTACCATCCGCGCGAGGTATCACACGCCCACTTAGTTGCGTGAATGCGCTCATACCGAGTTTATTTTAACTATTACCACGGCACTGTCACGCCGTAACACGCTCGCTAGGGCCGTGTATCAGCAGATTGCGCCAGGGGTACCGTCCGCGCGAGGTATCAAACGCCCACTTAGTTGCGTGAATGCGCTCATACCGAGTATATTTTAAGTATACCACGGCACTGTCACGCCGTAACACGCTCGCTAGGGCCGTGTATCAGCGGATTGCGCCAGGAGTACCGTCCGCGCGAGGTATCACACGCCCACTTAGTTGCGTGAATGCGCTCATACCGAGTTTATTTTAAGCCTACCACGGCACTGTCACGCCGTAACACGCTCGCTAGGGCAGTGTATCAACTGATTGCGCCAGGGGTACCGTCCGCGCGAGGTATCACACACCCACTTAGTTGCGTGAATGCGCCCATACCGAGTTTATTTTAAGTATACCACGGCCCTGTCACGCCGTAACACGCTCGCAAGGGCCGTGTATCAGCAGATTGCGCCAGGGGTACCGTCCGTGCGAGGTATCACATGCCCACTTAGTTGCGTGAATGCGCCCATACCGAGTTTATTTTAAGCATACCACGGCACTGTCACGCCGTAACACGCTCGCTAGGGCCGTGTATCAGCAGATTGCGCCAGGGGTACCATCCGCGCGAGGTATCACACACCCACTTAGTTGCGTGAATGCGCTCATACCGAGTTTATTTTAACTATTACCACGGCACTGTCACGCCGTAACACGCTCGCTAGGGCCGTGTATCAGCGGATTGCGCCAGGAGTACCGTCCGCGCGAGGTATCACACTCCCACTTAGTTGCGTGAATGCGCTCATACCGAGTTTATTTTAAGTATACCACGGCACTGTCACGCCGTAACACGCTCGCTAGGGCAGTGTATCAACTGATTGCGCCAGGGGTACCGTCCGCGCGAGGTATCACACGCCCACTTATTTGCGTGAATGCGCCCATAAAGAGTTTATTTTAAGTATACCACGGCACTGTCACGCCGTAACTCGCTCGCAAGGGCCGTGTATCAGCAGATTGCGCCAGGGGTACCGTCCGTGCGAGGTATCACACGCCCACTTAGTTGCGTGAATGCGCTCATACCGAGTTTATTTTAACTATTACCACGGCACTGTCACGCCGTAACACGCTCGCTAGGGCCGTGTATCAGCAGATTGCGCCAGGGGTACCGTCCGCGCGAGGTATCACACGCCCACTTAGTTGCGTGAATGCGCCCATACCGAGTTTAATTTAGTATACCACGGCACTGTCACGCCATAACACGCTCGCAAGGGCCATGTATCAGCAGATTGCGCCAGGGGTACCGTCCGTGCGAGGTATCACACGCCCACTTAGTTGCGTGAATGCGCCCATACCGAGTTTATTTTAAGTATACCACGGCACTGTCACGCCGTAACACGCTCGCTAGGGCCGTGTATCAGCAGATTGCGCCAGGGGTACCATCCGCGCGAGGTATCACACGCCCACTTAGTTGCGTGAATGCGCTCATACCGAGTTTATCTTAACTATTACCACGGCACTGCCACGCCGTAACACGCTCGCTAGGGCCGTGTATCAGCGGATTGCGCCAGGAGTACCGTCCGCGCGAGGTATCACACGCCCACTTAGTTGCGTGAATGCGCTCATACCGAGTTTATTTTAAGTATACCACGGCACTGTCACGCCGTAACACGCTCGCTAGGGCAGTGTATCAACTGATTGCGCCAGGGGTACCGTCCGCGCGAGGTATCACACGCCCAATTAGTTGCGTGAATGCGCCCATACCGAGTTTATTTTAAGTATACCACGGCACTGTCACGCCGTAACACGCTCGCTAGGGCCGTGTATCAGCAGATTGCGCCAGGGGTACCATCCGCGCGAGGTATCACACACCCACTTAGTTGCGTGAATGCGCTCATACCGAGTTTATTTTAACTATTACCACGGCACTGTCACGCCGTAACTCGCTCGCCAGGGCCGTGTATCAGCAGATTGCGCCAGGGGTACCGTCCGCGCGAGGTATCCCACGCCCACTTATTTGCGTGAATGCGCTCAAACCGAGTTTGTTTTAAGTATACCACGGCACTGTCACGCCGTAACATGCTCGCTAGGGCCGTATATCAGCAGATTGCGCCAAGGGGTACCGTCCGCGAAAGGTATCACACGCGCACTTAGTTGCGTGAATGCGCTCATACCGAGTTTGTTTTAAGTATACCACGGCACTGTCCCGCCGTAACACGCTCGCTAGGGCCGTGTATCAGCATATTGCGCCAGGGGTACCGTCCGCGCGAGGTATCACACGCCCACTTAGCTGCGTGAATGCGCTCATATCGAGTTTATTTTAAGTATACCATGGCACTGTCACGCCGTAACACGCTCGTTTGGAACGTGCATCGGCAGATTGCGCCAGGAGTACCGTCCGCGCGAGGTATCACACGCCCACTTAGTTGCGTGAATGCGCTCATACCGAGATTATTTTAAGTATACCAGGGCACTGTCATGCCGTAACACGCTCGTTTGGGCCGTGAATTGGCAGATTGCGCCAGGGGTACCGTCCGCGCGAGGTATCACACGCCCACTTAGTTGCGTGAATGCGCTCATATCGAGTTAATTTTAAGTACACCACGGCACACTCACGCCGTAACACGCTCGTTTGGAACGTGCATCGGCAGATTGCGCCAGGAGTACCGTCCGCGCGAGGTATCACACGCCCACTTAGTTGCGTGAATGCGCTCATACCGAGTTTATTTTAAGTATACCACGGCACTGTCACGCCGTAACACGCTCGCTAGGGCAGTGTATCAACTGATTGCGCCAGAGGTACCGTCCGCGCGAGGTATCACACGCCCACTTAGTTGCGTGAATGCGCCCATACCGAGTTTATTTTAAGTATACCACGGCACTGTCACGCCGTAACACGCTCGCAAGGGCCGTGTATCAGCAGATTGCGCCAGGGGTACCGTCCGTGCGAGGTATCACACGCCCACTTAGTTGCGTGAATGCGCCCATACCGAGTTTATTTTAAGTATACCACGGCTCTGTCACGCCGTAACACGCTCGCTAGGGCCGTGTAACAGCAGATTGCGCCAGGGGTACCATCCGCGCGAGGTATCACACGCCCACTTAGTTGCGTGAATGCGCTCATACCGAGTTTATTTTAACTATTACCACGGCACTGTCACGCCGTAACACGCTCGCTAGGGCCGTGTATCAGCAGATTGCGCCAAGGGGTACCGTCCGCGAAAGGTATCACACGCGCACTTAGTTGCGTGAATGCGCTCATACCGAGTTTGTTTTAAGTATACCACGGCACTGTCCCGCCGTAACACGCTCGCTAGGGCCGTGTATCAGCATATTGCGCCAGGGGTACCGTCCGCGCGAGGTATCCCACGCCCACTTATTTGCGTGAATACGCTCAAACCGAGTTTGTTTTAAGTATACCACGGCACTGTCACGCCGTAACATGCTCGCTAGGGCCGTATATCAGCAGATTGCGCCAAGGGGTACCGTCCGCGCAAGGTATCACACGCGCACTTAGTTGCGTGAATGCGCTCATTCCGAGTTTGTTTCAAGTATACCATGGCACTGTCCCGCCGTAATACGCTCGCTAGGGCCGTGTATCAGCATATTGCGCCAGGGGTACCGTCCGCGCGAGGTATCACACGCCCACTTAGCTGCGTGAATGCGCTCATATCGAGTTTATTTTAAGTATACCATGGCACTGTCACGCCGTAACACGCTCGTTTGGAACGTGCATCGGCAGATTGCGCCAGGGGTACCGTCCGCGCGAGGTATCACACGCCCACTTAGTTGCGTGAATGCGCTCATATCGAGTTAATTTTAAGTACACCACGGCACACTCACGCCGTAACACGCTCGTTTGGAACGTGCATCGGCAGATTGCGCCAGGAGTACCGTCCGCGCGAGGTATCACACGCCCACTTAGTTGCGTGAATGCGCTCATACCGAGTTTATTTTAAGTATACCACGGCACTGTCACGCCGTAACACGCTCGCTAGGGCAGTGTATCAACTGATTGCGCCAGGGGTACCGTCCGCGCGAGGTATCACACGCCCACTTAGTTGCGTGAATGCGCCCATACCGAGTTTATTTTAAGTATACCACGGCACTGTCACGCCGTAACACGCTCGCAAGGGCCGTGTATCAGCAGATTGCGCCAGGGGTACCGTCCGTGCGAGGTATCACACGCCCACTTAGTTGCGTGAATGCGCCCATACCGAGTTTATTTTAAGTATACCACGGCACTGTCACGCCGTAACACGCTCGATAGGGCCGTGTAACAGCAGATTGCGCCAGGGGTACCATCCGCGCGAGGTATCACACGCCCACTTAGTTGCGTGAATGCGCTCATACCGAGTTTATTTTAACTATTACCACGGCACTGTCACGCCGTAACACGCTCGCTAGGGCCGTGTATCAGCAGATTGCGCCAGGGGTACCGTCCGCGCGAGGTATCCCACGCCCACTTATTTGCGTGAATGCGCTCAAACCGAGTTTGTTTTAAGTATACCACGGCACTGTCACGCCGTAACATGCTCGCTAGGGCCGTATATCAGCAGATTGCGCCAAGGGGTACCGTCCGCGCAAGGTATCACACGCGCACTTAGTTGCGTGAATGCGCTCATTCCGAGTTTGTTTTAAGTATACCATGGCACTGTCCCGCCGTAATACGCTCGCTAGGGCCGTGTATCAGCAGATTGCGCCAGGGGTACCATCCGCGCGAGGTACCACACGCCCACTTAGTTGCGTGAATGCGCTCTTACCGAGTTTATTTTAAGTATACCACGGCAGTGTCACGCCATAACACGCTCGCTAGGGCCGCGCATCGGCAGATTACGCCAGGGATACCGTCCGCGCGAGGTATCACATGCCCACTTAGTTGCGTGAATGCGCTCATATCGAGATTATTTTAAGTATACCACGGCTCTGTCACGCCGTAACACGCTCTTTTGGGCCGTGAATCGGAAGATTGCGCAAGGGGTACTGTCCGCGCGAGGTATCACACGCCCACTTAGTTGCGTGAATGCGCTCATATCGAGTTAATTTTAAGTACACCACGGCACTCTCACGCCGTAACACGCTCGTTTGGAACGTGCATCGGCAGATTGCACCCGGGGTACCGTCCGCGCGAGGTATCACACGCCAACTGAGTTGCGTGAATGCGCTCATATCGAGTTTATTTTAAGTATACCACGGCACTGTCACGCCGTAACACGCTCGCTAGGGCCGTGTATCAGCAGATTGCGCCAGGAGTACCCTCCGCGCGAGGTATCACATGCCCACTTAGTTGCGTGAATGCGCTCATATCGAGATTATTTTAAGTATACCACGGCACTGTCACGCCGTAATACGCTCGCTAGGGCCGTGTATCAGCAGATTGCGCCAGGGGTACCGTCCGCGCGAGGTATCACACGCCAACTGAGTTGCGTGAATGTGCTCATATCGAGCTAATTTTAAGTATACCACGGCAATGTCACGCCGAAACACGCTCGTTTGGGCCGTGTATCAGCAGATTGCGCCAGGAGTACCGTCCGCGCGAGGTATCCCACGCCCACTTATTTGCGTGAATGCGCTCAAACCGAGTTTGTTTTAAGTATACCACGGCACTGTCACGCCGTAACATGCTCGCTAGGGCCGTATATCAGCAGATTGCGCCAAGGGGTACCGTCCGCGCAAGGTATCACACGCGCACTTAGTTGCGTGAATGCGCTCATACCGAGTTTGTTTTAAGTATACCACGGCACTGTCCCGCCGTAACACGCTCGCTAGGGCCGTGTATCAGCAGATTGCGCCAGGGGTACCGTCCGCGCGAGGTATCACAGGCCCACTTAGCTGCGTGAATGCGCTCATATCGAGTTTATTTTAAGTATACCATGGCACTGTCACGCCGTAACACGCTCGTTTGGAACGTGCATCGGCAGATTGCGCCAGGAGTACCGTCCGCGCGAGGTATCACACGCCCACTTAGTTGCGTGAACGCGCTCATACCGAGTTTATTTTAAGTATACCACGGCACTGTCACGCCGTAACACGCTCGTTTGGGCCGTGAATCGGCAGATTGCGCCAGGGGTACCGTCCGCGCGAGGTATCACACGCCCACTTAGTTGCGTGAATGCGCTCATATCGAGTTAATTTTAAGTACACCACGGCACACTCACGCCGTAACACGCTCGTTTGGAACGTGCATCGGCAGATTGCGCCAGGAGTACCGTCCGCGCGAGGTATCACACGCCCACTTAGTTGCGTGAATGCGCTCATACCGAGTTTATTTTAAGTATACCACGGCACTGTCACGCCGTAACACGCTCGCTAGGGCAGTGTATCAACTGATTGCGCCAGGGG
Organism: Amblyomma americanum; assembly: GCA_030143305.2. Taxonomy (NCBI): domain Eukaryota; kingdom Metazoa; phylum Arthropoda; class Arachnida; order Ixodida; family Ixodidae; genus Amblyomma; species Amblyomma americanum. The sequence continues at coordinate 44,388 of JARKHS020036500.1, read as the reverse complement.
TACCGTCCGCGCGAGGTATCACACGCCCACTTAGTTGCGTGAATGCGCCCATACCGAGTTTATTTTAAGTATACCACGGCACTGTCACGCCGTAACACGCTCGCAAGGGCCGTGTATCAGCAGATTGCGCCAGGGGTACCGTCCGTGCGAGGTATCACACGCCCACTTAGTTGCGTGAATGCGCCCATACCGAGTTTATTTTAAGTATACCACGGCACTGTCACGCCGTAACACGCTCGCTAGGGCCGTGTAACAGCAGATTGCGCCAGGGGTACCATCCGCGCGAGGTATCACACGCCCACTTAGTTGCGTGAATGCGCTCATACCGAGTTTATTTTAACTATTACCACGGCACTGTCACGCCGTAACACGCTCGCTAGGGCCGTGTATCAGCAGATTGCGCCAGGGGTACCGTCCGCGCGAGGTATCCCACGCCCACTTATTTGCGTGAATGCGCTCAAACCGAGTTTGTTTTAAGTATACCACGGCACTGTCACGCCGTAACATGCTCGCTAGGGCCGTATATCAGCAGATTGCGCCAAGGGGTACCGTCCGCGCAAGGTATCACACGCGCACTTAGTTGCGTGAATGCGCTCATTCCGAGTTTGTTTTAAGTATACCATGGCACTGTCCCGCCGTAATACGCTCGCTAGGGCCGTGTATCAGCAGATTGCGCCAGAGGTACCATCCGCGCGAGGTATCACACGCCCACTTAGTTGCGTGAATGCGCTCTTACCTAGTTTATTTTAAGTATACCACGGCAGTGTCACGCCATAACACGCTCGCTAGGGCCGCGCATCGGCAGATTACGCCAGGGGTACCGTCCGCGCGAGGTATCACATGCCCACTTAGTTGCGTGAATGCGCTCATATCGAGATTATTTTAAGTATACCACGGCACTGTCACGCCGTAACACGCTCTTTTGGGCCGTGAATCGGCAGATTGCGCCAGGGGTACCGTCCGCGCGAGGTATCACACGCCCACTTAGTTGCGTGAATGCGCTCATATCGAGTTAATTTTAAGTACACCACGGCACTCTCACGCCGTAACACGCTCGTTTGGAACGTGCATCGGCAGATTGCACCCGGGGTACCGTCCGCGCGAGGTATCACACGCCAACTGAGTTGCGTGAATGCGCTCATATCGAGTTTATTTTAAGTATACCACGGCACTGTCACGCCGTAACACGCTCGCTAGGGCCGTGTATCAGCAGATTGCGCCAGGAGTACCGTCCGCGCGAGGTATCACATGCCCACTTAGTTGCGTGAATGCGCTCATATCAAGATTATTTTAAGTATACCACGGCACTGTCACGCCGTAATACGCTCGCTAGGGCCGTGTATCAGCAGATTGCGCCAGGGGTACCGTCTGCGCGAGGTATCACACGCCAACTGAGTTGCGTCAATGTGCTCATATCGAGCTAATTTTAAGTATACCACGGCAATGTCACGCCGAAACACGCTCGTTTGGGCCGTGCATCGGTAGATTGCACCCGGGGTACCGTCCGCGCGAGGTATCACACGCCAACTGAGTTGCGTGAATGCGCTCATATCGAGTTTATATTAAGTATACCACGGCACTGTCCCGCCGTAATACGCTCGCTAGGGCCGTGTATCAGCAGATTGCGCCAGGGGTACCATCCGCGCGAGGTATCACACGCCCACTTAGTTGCGTGAATGCGCTCTTACCGAGTTTATTTTAAGTATACCACGGCACTGTCACGCCGTAACACGCTCGCTAGGGCCGTGTATCAGCAGATTGCGCCAGGGGTACCGTCCGCGCAAGGTATCACACGCCCACTTAGTTGCGTGAATGCGCCCATACCGAGTTTATTTTAAGTATACCACGGCACTGTCACGCCGTAACACGCTCGCAAGGGCCGTGTATCAGCAGATTGCGCCAGGGGTACCGTCCGTGCGAGGTATCACACGCCCACTTAGTTGCGTGAATGCGCCCATACCGAGTTTATTTTAAGTATACCACGGCACTGTCACGCCGTAACACGCTCGCAAGGGCCGTGTATCAGCAGATTGCGCCAGGGGTACCGTCCGTGCGAGGTATCACACGCCCACTTAGTTGCGTGAATGCGCCCATACCGAGTTTATTTTAAGTATACCACGGCACTGTCACGCCGTAACACGCTCGCTAGGGCCGTGTATCAGCGGATTGCGCCAGGAGTACCGTCCGCGCGAGGTATCACACGCCCACTTAGTTGCGTGAATGCGCTCATACCGAGTTTATTTTAAGCCTACCACGGCACTGTCACGCCGTAACACGCTCGCTAGGGCAGTGTATCAACTGATTGCGCCAGGGGTACCGTCCGCGCGAGGTATCACACGCCCAATTAGTTGCGTGAATGCGCCCATACCGAGTTTATTTTAAGTATACCACGGCACTGTCACGCCGTAACACGCTCGCAAGGGCCGTGTATCAGCAGAATGCGCCAGGGGTACCGTCCGTGCGAGGTATCACACGCCCACTTAGTTGCGTGAATGCGCCCATACCGAGTTTATTTTAAGTATACCACGGCACTGTCACGCCGTAACACGCTCGCTAGGGCCGTGTATCAGCAGATTGCGCCAGGGGTACCGTCCGCGCGAGGTATCACACGCCCACTTAGTTGCGTGAATGCGCTCATACCGAGTTTATTTTAACTATTACCACGGCACTGTCACGCTGTAACACGCTCGCTAGGGCCGTGTATCAGCGGATTGCGCCAGGAGTACCGTCCGCGTGAGGTATCACACGCCCACTTAGTTGCGTGAATGCGCTCATACCGAGTTTATTTTAAGTATACCACGGCACTGTCACGCCGTAAACGCTCGCTAGGGCAGTGTATCAACTGATTGCGCCAGAGGTACCGTCCGCGCGAGGTATCACACGCCCAATTAGTTGCGTGAATGCGCCCATACCGAGTTTATTTTAAGTATACCACGGCACTGTCACGCCGTAACACGCTCGCAAGGGCCGTGTATCAGCAGAATGCGCCAGGGGTACCGTCCGTGCGAGGTATCACACGCCCACTTAGTTGCGTGAATGCGCTCATACCGAGTTTGTTTTAACTATTACCACGGCACTGTCACGCCGTAACACGCTCGCTAGGGCCGTGTATCAGCAGATTGCGCCAGGGGTACCGTCCGCGCGAGGTATCACACGCCCACTTAGTTGCGTGAATGCGCCCATACCGAGTTTATTTTAAGTATACCACGGCACTGTCACGCCGTAACACGCTCGCAAGGGCCGTGTATCAGCAGATTGCGCCAGGGGTACCGTCCGTGCGAGGTATCACACGCCCACTTAGTTGCGTGAATGCGCCCATACCGAGTTTATTTTAAGTATACCACGGCACTGTCACGCCGTAACACGCTCGCTAGGGCCGTGTATCAGCAGATTGCGCCAGGGGTACCATCCGCGCGAGGTATCACACGCCCACTTAGTTGCGTGAATGCGCTCATACCGAGTTTATTTTAACTATTACCACGGCACTGTCACGCCGTAACACGCTCGCTAGGGCCGTGTATCAGCAGATTGCGCCAGGGGTACCGTCCGCGCGAGGTATCAAACGCCCACTTAGTTGCGTGAATGCGCTCATACCGAGTATATTTTAAGTATACCACGGCACTGTCACGCCGTAACACGCTCGCTAGGGCCGCGCATCGGCAGATTACGCCAGGGATACCGTCCGCGCGAGGTATCACATGCCCACTTAATTGCGTGAATGCGCTCATATCGAGATTATTTTAAGTATACCACGGCTCTGTCACGCCGTAACACGCTCTTTTGGGCCGTGAATCGGAAGATTGCGCAAGGGGTACTGTCCGCGCGAGGTATCACACGCCCACTTAGTTGCGTGAATGCGCTCATATCGAGTTAATTTTAAGTACACCACGGCACTCTCACGCCGTAACACGCTCGTTTGGAACGTGCATCGGCAGATTGCACCCGGGGTACCGTCCGCGCGAGGTATCACACGCCAACTGAGTTGCGTGAATGCGCTCATATCGAGTTTATTTTAAGTATACCACGGCACTGTCACGCCGTAACACGCTCGCTAGGGCCGTGTATCAGCAGATTGCGCCAGGAGTACCGTCCGCGCGAGGTATCACATGCCCACTTAGTTGCGTGAATGCGCTCATATCGAGATTATTTTAAGTATACCACGGCACTGTCACGCCGTAATACGCTCGCTAGGGCCGTGTATCAGCAGATTGCGCCAGGGGTACCGTCCGCGCGAGGTATCACACGCCAACTGAGTTGCGTGAATGTGCTCATATCGAGCTAATTTTAAGTATACCACGGCAATGTCACGCCGAAACACGCTCGTTTGGGCCGTGTATCAGCAGATTGCGCCAGGAGTACCGTCCGCGCGAGGTATCCCACGCCCACTTATTTGCGTGAATGCGCTCAAACCGAGTTTGTTTTAAGTATACCACGGCTCTGTCACGCCGTAACATGCTCGCTAGGGCCGTATATCAGCAGATTGCGCCAAGGGGTACCGTCCGCGCAAGGTATCACACGCGCACTTAGTTGCGTGAATGCGCTCATACCGAGTTTGTTTTAAGTATACCACGGCACTGTCCCGCCGTAACACGCTCGCTAGGGCCGTGTATCAGCAGATTGCGCCAGGGGTACCGTCCGCGCGAGGTATCACAGGCCCACTTAGCTGCGTGAATGCGCTCATATCGAGTTTATTTTAAGTATACCATGGCACTGTCACGCCGTAACACGCTCGTTTGGAACGTGCATCGGCAGATTGCGCCAGGAGTACCGTCCGCGCGAGGTATCACACGCCCACTTAGTTGCGTGAACGCGCTCATACCGAGTTTATTTTAAGTATACCACGGCACTGTCACGCCGTAACACGCTCGTTTGGACCGTGCATCGGCAGATTGCGCCAGGGGTACCGTCCGCGCGAGGTATCACACGCCCACTTAGTTGCGTGAACGCGCTCATATCGAGTTAATTTTAAGTACACCACGGCACACTCACGCCGTAACACGCTCGTTTGGAACGTGCATCGGCAGATTGCGCCAGGAGTACCGTCCGCGCGAGGTATCACACGCCCACTTAGCTGCGTGAATGCGCTCATATCGAGTTTATTTTAAGTATACCATGGCACTGTCACGCCGTAACACGCTCGTTTGGGCCGTGAATCGGCAGATTGCGCCAGGGGTACCGTCCGCGCGAGGTATCACACGCCCACTTAGTTGCGTGAATGCGCTCATATCGAGTTAATTTTAAGTACACCACGGCACACTCACGCCGTAACACGCTCGTTTGGAACGTGCATCGGCAGATTGCGCCAGGAGTACCGTCCGCGCGAGGTATCACACGCCCACTTAGCTGCGTGAATGCGCTCATATCGAGTTTATTTTAAGTATACCATGGCACTGTCACGCCGTAACACGCTCGTTTGGGCCGTGTATCAGCAGATTGCGCCAGGGGTACCGTCCGCGCGAGGTATCACAGGCCCACTTAGCTGCGTGAATGCGCTCATATCGAGTTTATTTTAAGTATACCATGGCACTGTCACGCCGTAACACGCTCGTTTGGAACGTGCATCGGCAGATTGCGCCAGGGGTACCGTCCGCGCGAGGTATCACAGGCCCACTTAGCTGCGTGAATGCGCTCATATCGAGTTTATTTTAAGTATACCATGGCACTGTCACGCCGTAACACGCTCGTTTGGGCCGTGAATCGGCAGATTGCGCCAGGGGTACCGTCCGCGCGAGGTATCACACGCCCACTTAGTTGCGTGAATGCGCTCATATCGAGTTAATTTTAAGTACACCACGGCACACTCACGCCGTAACACGCTCGTTTGGAACGTGCATCGGCAGATTGCGCCAGGAGTACCGTCCGCGCGAGGTATCACACGCCCACTTAGTTGCGTGAATGCGCTCATACCGAGTTTATTTTAAGTATACCACGGCACTGTCACGCCGTAACACGCTCGCTAGGGCAGTGTATCAACTGATTGCGCCAGGGGTACCGTCCGCGCGAGGTATCACACGCCCACTTAGTTGCGTGAATGCGCTCATACCGAGTTTATTTTAAGTATACCACGGCACTGTCACGCCGTAACACGCTCGCTAGGGCAGTGTATCAACTGATTGCGCCAGGGGTACCGTCCGCGCGAGGTATCACACGCCCACTTAGTTGCGTGAATGCGCCCATACCGAGTTTATTTTAAGTATACCACGGCACTGTCACGCCGTAACACGCTCGCAAGGGCCGTGTATCAGCAGATTGCGCCAGGGGTACCGTCCGTGCGAGGTATCACAGCCCACTTAGTTGCGTGAATGCGCCCATACCGAGTTTATTTTAAGTATACCACGGCACTGTCACGCCGTAACACGCTCGCTAGGGCCGTGTAACAGCAGATTGCGCCAGGGGTACCATCCGCGCGAGGTATCACACGCCCACTTAGTTGCGTGAATGCGCTCATACCGAGTTTATTTTAACTATTACCACGGCACTGTCACGCCGTAACACGCTCGCTAGGGCCGTGTATCAGCAGATTGCGCCAGGGGTACCGTCCGCGCGAGGTATCCCACGCCCACTTATTTGCGTGAATGCGCTCAAACCGAGTTTGTTTTAAGTATACCACGGCACTGTCACGCCGTAACATGCTCGCTAGGGCCGTATATCAGCAGATTGCGCCAAGGGGTACCGTCCGCGCAAGGTATCACACGCGCACTTAGTTGCGTGAATGCGCTCATTCCGAGTTTGTTTTAAGTATACCATGGCACTGTCCCGCCGTAATACGCTCGCTAGGGCCGTGTATCAGCATATTGCGCCAGAGGTACCATCCGCGCGAGGTATCACACGCCCACTTAGTTGCGTGAATGCGCTCTTACCTAGATTATTTTAAGTATACCACGGCAGTGTCACGCCATAACACGCTCGCTAGGGCCGCGCATCGGCAGATTACGCCAGGGGTACCGTCCGCGCGAGGTATCACATGCCCACTTAGTTGCGTGAATGCGCTCATATCGAGATTATTTTAAGTATACCACGGCACTGTCACGCCGTAACACGCTCTTTTGGGCCGTGAATCGGCAGATTGCGCCAGGGGTACCGTCCGCGCGAGGTATCACACGCCCACTTAGTTGCGTGAATGCGCTCATATCGAGTTTTTTTAAGTACACCACGGCACTCTCACGCCGTAACACGCTCGTTTGGAACGTGCATCGGCAGATTGCACCCGGGGTACCGTCCGCGCGAGGTATCACACGCCAACTGAGTTGCGTGAATGCGCTCATATCGAGTTTATTTTAAGTATACCACGGCACTGTCACGCCGTAACACGCTCGCTAGGGCCGTGTATCAGCAGATTGCGCCAGGAGTACCGTCCGCGCGAGGTATCACATGCCCACTTAGTTGCGTGAATGCGCTCATATCAAGATTATTTTAAGTATACCACGGCACTGTCACGCCGTAATACGCTCGCTAGGGCCGTGTATCAGCAGATTGCGCCAGGGGTACCGTCCGCGCGAGGTATCACACGCCAACTGAGTTGCGTCAATGTGCTCATATCCAGCTAATTTTAAGTATACCACGGCAATGTCACGCCGAAACACGCTCGTTTGGGCCGTGCATCGGTAGATTGCACCCGGGGTACCGTCCGCGCGAGGTATCACACGCCAACTGAGTTGCGTGAATGCGCTCATATCGAGTTTATATTAAGTATACCACGGCACTGTCCCGCCGTAATACGCTCGCTAGGGCCGTGTATCAGCAGATTGCGCCAGGGGTACCATCCGCGCGAGGTATCACACGCCCACTTAGTTGCGTGAATGCGCTCTTACCGAGTTTATTTTAAGTATACCACGGCAGTGTCACGCCGTAACACGCTCGCAAGGGCCGTGTATCAGCAGATTGCGCCAGGGGTACCGTCCGCGCGAGGTATCACACGCCCACTTAGTTGCGTGAATGCGCTCATACCGAGTTTATTTTAACTATTACCTCGGCACTGTCACGCCGTAGCACGCTCGCTAGGGCCGTGTATGAGCAGATTGCGCCAGGGGTACCGTCCGCGCGAGGTATCACACGCCCACTTAGTTGCGTGAATGCGCCCATACCGAGTTTATTTTAAGTATACCACGGCACTGTCACGCCGTAACACGCTCGCAAGGGCCGTGTATCAGCAGATTGCGCCAGGGGTACCGTCCGCGCGAGGTATCACACGCCCACTTATTTGCGTGAATGCGCCCATACCGAGTTTATTTTAAGTATACCACGGCACTGTCACGCCGTAACTCGCTCGCAAGGGCCGTGTATCAGCAGATTGCGCCAGGGGTACCGTCCGTGCGAGGTATCACACGCCCACTTAGTTGCGTGAATGCGCTCATACCGAGTTTACTTTAACTATTTCCACGGCACTGTCACGCCGTAACACGCTCGTTAGGGCCGTGTATCAGCAGATTGCGCCAGGGGTACCGTCCGCGCGAGGTATCACACGCCCACTTAGTTGCGTGAATGCGCCCATACCGAGTTTAATTTAAGTATACCACGGCACTGTCACGCCGTAACACGCTCGCAAGGGCCGTGTATCAGCAGATTGCGCCAGGGGTACCGTCCGTGCGAGGTATCACACGCCCACTTAGTTGCGTGAATGCGCCCATACCGAGTTTATTTTAAGTATACCACGGCACTGTCACGCCGTAACACGCTCGCTAGGGCCGTGTATCAGCAGATTGCGCCAGGGGTACCATCCGTGCGAGGTATCACACGACCACTTAGTTGCGTGAATGCGCTCTTACCGACTTTATTTTAAGTATACCACGGCAGTGTCACGCCGTAACACGCTCGCTAGTGCCGTGTATCAGCAGATTGCGCCAGGGGTACCGTCCGCGCGAGGTATCACACGCCCACTTAGTTGCGTGAATGCGCTCATTCCGAGTTTGTTTTCAGTATACCACGGCACTGTCCTGCCGTAATACGCTCGCTAGGGCCGTGTATCAGCAGATTGCGCCAGGGGTACCGTCCGCGCGAGGTATCACACGCCAACTGAGTTGCGTGAATGTGCTCATATCGAGCTAATTTTAAGTATACCACGGCAATGTCACGCCGAAACACGCTCGTTTGGGCCGTGCATCGGTAGATTGCACCCGGGGTACCGTCCGCGCGAGGTATCACACGCCAACTGAGTTGCGTGAATGCGCTCATATCGAGTTTATTTTAAGTATACCACGGCACTGTCACGCCGTAACACGCTCGCTAGGGCCGTGTATCAGCAGATTGCGCCAGGAGTACCGTCCGCGCGAGGTATCCCACGCCCACTTATTTGCGTGAATGCGCTCAAACCGAGTTTGTTTTAAGTATACCACGGCACTGTCACGCCGTAACATGCTCGCTAGGGCCGTATATCAGCAGATTGCGCCAAGGGGTACCGTCCGCGCAAGGTATCACACGCGCACTTAGTTGCGTGAATGCGCTCATATCGAGTTTATTTTAAGTATACCATGGCACTGTCACGCCGTAACACGCTCGTTTGGAACGTGCATCGGCAGATTGCGCCAGGAGTACCGTCCGCGCGAGGTATCACACGCCCACTTAGTTGCGTGAACGCGCTCATACCGAGTTTATTTTAAGTATACCACGGCACTGTCACGCCGTAACACGCTCGTTTGGGCCGTGAATCGGCAGATTGCGCCAGGGGTACCGTCCGCGCGAGGTATCACACGCCCACTTAGTTGAGTGAATGCGCTCATATCGAGTTAATTTTAAGTACACCACGGCACACTCACGCCGTAACACGCTCGTTTGGAACGTGCATCGGCAGATTGCGCCAGGAGTACCGTCCGCGCGAGGTATCACACGCCCACTTAGTTGCGTGAATGCGCTCATACCGAGTTTATTTTAAGTATACCACGGCACTGTCACGCAGTAACACGCTCGCTAGGGCAGTGTATCAACTGATTGCGCCAGGGGTACCGTCCGCGCGAGGTATCACACGCCCACTTAGTTGCGTGAATGCGCCCATACCGAGTTTATTTTAAGTATACCACGGCACTGTCACGCCGTAACACGCTCGCAAGGGCCGTGTATCAGCAGATTGCGCCAGGGGTACCGTCCGTGCGAGGTATCACACGCCCACTTAGTTGCGTGCATGCGCCCATACCGAGTTTATTTTAAGTATACCACGGCACTGTCACGCCGTAACACGCTCGCTAGGGCCGTGTAACAGCAGATTGCGCCAGGGGTACCATCCGCGCGAGGTATCACACGCCCACTTAGTTGCGTGAATGCGCTCATACCGAGTTTATTTTAACTATTACCACGGCACTGTCACGCCGTAACACGCTCGCTAGGGCCGTGTATCAGCAGATTGCGCCAGGGGTACCGTCCGCGCGAGGTATCCCACGCCCACTTATTTGCGTGAATGCGCTCAAACCGAGTTTGTTTTAAGTATACCACGGCACTGTCACGCCGTAACATGCTCGCTAGGGCCGTATATCAGCAGATTGCGCCAAGGGGTACCGTCCGCGCAAGGTATCACACGCGCACTTAGTTGCGTGAATGCGCTCATTCCGAGTTTGTTTTAAGTATACCATGGCACTGTCCCGCCGTAATACGCTCGCTAGGGCCGTGTATCAGCAGATTGCGCCAGAGGTACCATCCGCGCGAGGTATCACACGCCCACTTAGTTGCGTGAATGCGCTCTTACCGAGTTTATTTTAAGTATACCACGGCAGTGTCACGCCATAACACGCTCGCTAGGGCCGCGCATCGGAAGATTACGCCAGGGGTACCGTCCGCGCGAGGTATCACATGCCCACTTAGTTGCGTGAATGCGCTCATATCGAGATTATTTTAAGTATACCACGGCACTGTCACGCCGTAACACGCTCTTTTGGGCCGTGAATCGGCAGATTGCGCCAGGGGTACCGTCCGCGCGAGGTATCACACGCCCACTTAGTTGCGTGAATGCGCTCATATCGAGTTAATTTTAAGTACACCACGGCACTCTCACGCCGTAACACGCTCGTTTGGAACGTGCATCGGCAGATTGCACCCGGGGTACCGTCCGCGCGAGGTATCACACGCCAACTGAGTTGCGTGAATGCGCTCATATCGAGTTTATTTTAAGTATACCACGGCACTGTCACGCCGTAACACGCTCGCTAGGGCCGTGCATCGGCAGATTGCGCCAGGAGTACCGTCCGCGCGAGGTATCACACGCCCACTTAGTTGCGTGAACGCGCTCATACCGAGTTTATTTTAAGTATACCACGGCACTGTCACGCCGTAACACGCTCGTTTGGGCCGTGAATCGGCAGATTGCGCCAGGGGTACCGTCCGCGCGAGGTATCACACGCCCACTTAGTTGCGTGAATGCGCTCATATCGAGTTAATTTTAAGTACACCACGGCACACTCACGCCGTAACACGCTCGTTTGGAACGTGCATCGGCAGATTGCGCCAGGAGTACCGTCCGCGCGAGGTATCACACGCCCACTTAGTTGCGTGAATGCGCTCATACCGAGTTTATTTTAAGTATACCACGGCACTGTCACGCCGTAACACGCTCGCTAGGGCAGTGTATCAACTGATTGCGCCAGGGGTACCGTCCGCGCGAGGTATCACACGCCCACTTAGTTGCGTGAATGCGCCCATACCGAGTTTATTTTAAGTATACCACGGCACTGTCACGCCGTAACACGCTCGCAAGGGCCGTGTATCAGCAGATTGCGCCAGGGGTACCGTCCGTGCGAGGTATCACACGCCCACTTAGTTGCGTGAATGCGCCCATACCGAGTTTATTTTAAGTATACCACGGCACTGTCACGCCGTAACACGCTCGCTAGGGCCGTGTAACAGCAGATTGCGCCAGGGGTACCATCCGCGCGAGGTATCACACGCCCACTTAGTTGCGTGAATGCGCTCATACCGAGTTTATTTTAACTATTACCACGGCACTGTCACGCCGTAACACGCTCGCTAGGGCCGTGTATCAGCAGATTGCGCCAGGGGTACCGTCCGCGCGAGGTATCCCACGCCCACTTATTTGCGTGAATGCGCTCAAACCGAGTTTGTTTTAAGTATACCACGGCACTGTCACGCCGTAACATGCTCGCTAGGGCCGTATATCAGCAGATTGCGCCAAGGGGTACCGTCCGCGCAAGGTATCACACGCGCACTTAGTTGCGTGAATGCGCTCATTCCGAGTTTGTTTTAAGTATACCATGGCACTGTCCCGCCGTAATACGCTCGCTAGGGCCGTGTATCAGCAGATTGCGCCAGAGGTACCATCCGCGCGAGGTATCACACGCCCACTTAGTTGCGTGAATGCGCTCTTACCGAGTTTATTTTAAGTATACCACGGCAGTGTCACGCCATAACACGCTCGCTGGGGCCGCGCATCGGAAGATTACGCCAGGGGTACCGTCCGCGCGAGGTATCACATGCCCACTTTGTTGCGTGAATGCGCTCATATCGAGATTATTTTAAGTATACCACGGCACTGTCACGCCGTTACACGCTCTTTTGGGCCGTGAATCGGCAGATTGCGCCAGGGGTACCGTCCGCGCGAGGTATCACACGCCCACTTAGTTGCGTGAATGCGCTCATATCGAGTTAATTTTAAGTACACCACGGCACTCTCACGCCGTAACACGCTCGTTTGGAACGTGCATCGGCAGATTGCACCCGGGGTACCGTCCGCGCGAGGTATCACACGCCAACTGAGTTGCGTGAATGCGCTCATATCGAGTTTATTTTAAGTATACCACGGCACTGTCACGCCGTAACACGCTCGCTAGGGCCGTGTATCAGCAGATTGCGCCAGGGGTACCGTCCGCGCGAGGTATCACACGCCCACTTAGTTGCGTGAATGCGCCCATACCGAGTTTAATTTAAGTATACCACGGCACTGTCACGCCGTAACACGCTCGCAAGGGCCGTGTATCAGCAGATTGCGCCAGGGGTACCCTCCGTGCGAGGTATCACACGCCCACTTAGTTGCGTGAATGCGCCCATACCGAGTTTATTTTAAGTATACCACGGCACTGTCACGCCGTAACACGCTCGCTAGGGCCGTGTATCAGCAGATTGCGCCAGGGGTACCATCCGCGCGAGGTATCACACGCCCACTTAGTTGCGTGAATGCGCTCATACCGAGTTTATTTTAACTATTACCACGGCACTGTCACGCCGTAACACGCTCGCTAGGGCCGTGTATCAGCGGATTTCGCCAGGAGTACCGTCCGCGCGAGGTATCACACGCCCACTTAGTTGCGTGAATGCGCTCATACCGAGTTTATTTTAAGTATACCACGGCACTGTCACGCCGTAACACGCTCGCTAGGGCAGTGTATCAACTGATTGCGCCAGGGGTACCGTCCGCGCGAGGTATCACACGCCCACTTAGTTGCGTGAATGCGCCCATACCGAGTTTATTTTAAGTATACCACGGCACTGTCACGCCGTAACACGCTCGCTAGGGCCGTGTATTAGCAGATTGCGCCAGGGGTACCATCCGCGCGAGGTATCACACGCCCACTTAGTTGCGTGAATGCGCTCATACCGAGTTTATTTTAACTATTACCACGGCACTGTCACGCCGTAACACGCTCGCTAGGGCCGTGTATCAGCAGATTGCGCCAGGGGTACCGTCCGCGCGAGGTATCACACGCCCACTTATTTGCGTGAATGCGCTCAAACCGAGTTTGTTTTAAGTATACCACGGCACTGTCACGCCGTAACATGCTCGCTAGGGCCGTATATCAGCAGATTGCGCCAAGGGGTACCGTCCGCGCAAGGTATCACACGCGCACTTAGTTGCGTGAATGCGCTCATACCGAGTTTATTTTAACTATTACCACGGCACTGTCACGCCGTAACACGCTCGCTAGGGCCGTGTATCAGCAGATTGCGCCAGGGGTACCGTCCGCGCGAGGTATCCCACGCCCACTTATTTGCGTGAATGCGCTCAAACCGAGTTTGTTTTAGGTATACCACGGCACTGTCACGCCGTAACATGCTCGCTAGGGCCGTATATCAGCAGATTGCGCCAAGGGGTACCGTCCGCGCAAGGTATCACACGCGCACTTAGTTGCGTGAATGCGCTCATTCCGAGTTTGTTTTAAGTATACCATGGCACTGTCCCGCCGTAATACGCTCGCTAGGGCCGTGTATCAGCAGATTGCGCCAGGGGTACCATCCGCGCGAGGTATCACACGCCCACTTAGTTGCGTGAATGCGCTCTTACCGAGTTTATTTTAAGTATACCACGGCAGTGTCACGCCGTAACACGCTCGCTAGGGCCGCGCATCGGCAGATTACGCCAGGGGTACCGTCCGCGCGAGGTATCACATGCCCACTTAGTTGCGTGAATGCGCTCATATCGAGATTATTTTAAGTATACCACGGCACTGTCACGCCTTAATACGCTCGCTAGGGCCGTGTATCAGCAGATTGCGCCAGGGGTACCGTCCGCGCGAGGTATCACACGCCCACTTAGTTGCGTGAATGCGCTCATACCGAGTTTATTTTAAGTATACCACGGCACTGTCACGCCGTAACACGCTCGCTAGGGCCGTGTATCAGCAGATTGCGCCAGGGGTACCGTCCGTGCGAGGTATCACACGCCCACTTAGTTGCGTGAATGCGCCCATACCGAGTTTATTTTAAGTATACCACGGCACTGTCACGCCGTAACACGCTCGCTAGGGCCGTGTATCAGCAGATTGCGCCAGGGGTACCGTCCGCGCGAGGTATCACACGCCCACTTAGTTGCGTGAATGCGCCCATACCGAGTTTATTTTAAGTATACCACGGCACTGTCACGCCGTAACACGCTCGCTAGGGCCGTGTATCAGCAGATTGCGCCAGGGGTACCATCCGCGCGAGGTATCACACGCCCACTTAGTTGCGTGAATGCGCTCATACCGAGTTTATTTTAAGTATACCACGGCACTGTCACGCCGTAACACGCTCGCTAGGGCCGTGTATCAGCAGATTGCGCCAGGGGTACCGTCCGCGCGAGGTATCACACGCCCACTTAGTTGCGTGAATGCGCTCATACCGAGTTTATTTTAAGTATACCACGGCACTGTCACGCCGTAACACGCTCGCTAGGGCCGTGTATCAGCTGATTGCGCCAGGGGTACCGTCCGCGCGAGGTATCACACGCCCACTTAGTTGCGTGAATGCGCTCATATCGAGTTTATTTTAAGTATACCTCGGCACTGTCACGCAGAAACACGCTCGCTAGGGCCGTGTATCAGCAGATTGCGCCAGGGGTACCGTCCGCGCGAGGTATCACACGCCCACTTAGTTGCGTGAATGCGCTCATATCGAGTTTATTTTAAGTATACCATGGCACTGTCCCGCCGTAATACGCTCGCTAGGGCCGTGTATCAGCAGATTGCGCCAGGGGTACCATCCGCGCGAGGTATCACACGCCCACTTAGTTGCGTGAATGCGCTCTTACCGAGTTTACTTTAAGTATACCACGGCAGTGTCACGCCGTAACACGCTCGCTAGGGCCGCGCATCGGCAGATTAAGCCAGGGGTACCGTCCGCGCGAGGTATCACATGCCCACTTAGTTGCGTGAATGCGCTCATATCGAGATTATTTTAAGTATACCACGGCACTGTCACGCCGTAATACGCTCGCTAGGGCCGTGTATCAGCAGATTGCGCCAGGGGTACCGTCCGCGCGAGGTATCACACGCCAACTGAGTTGCGTGAATGCGCTCATATCGAGCTAATTTTAAGTATACCACGGCAATGTCACGCCGAAACACGCTCGTTTGGGCCGTGCATCGGTAGATTGCACCCGGGGTACCATCCGCGCGAGGTATCACACGCCCACTTAGTTGCGTGAATGCGCTCATACCGAGTTTATTTTAACTATTACCACGGCACTGTCACGCCGTAACACGCTCGCTAGGGCCGTGTATCAGCAGATTGCGCCAGGGGTACCGTCCGCGCGAGGTATCAAACGCCCACTTAGTTGCGTGAATGCGCTCATACCGAGTATATTTTAAGTATACCACGGCACTGTCACGCCGTAACACGCTCGCTAGGGCCGTGTATCAGCGGATTGCGCCAGGAGTACCGTCCGCGCGAGGTATCACACGCCCACTTAGTTGCGTGAATGCGCTCACACCGAGTTTATTTTAAGTATACCACGGCACTGTCACGCCGTAACACGCTCGCTAGGGCAGTGTATCAACTGATTGCGCCAGGGGTACCGTCCGCGCGAGGTATCACACGCCCACTTAGTTGCGTGAATGCGCCCATACCGAGTTTATTTTAAGTATACCACGGCACTGTCACGCCGTAACACGCTCGTTTGGGCCGTGTATCAGCAGAATGCGCCAGGGGTACCGTCCGTGCGAGGTATCACACGCCCACTTATTTGCGTGAATGCGCCCATACCGAGTTTATTTTAAGTATACCACGGCACTGTCACGCCGTAACACGCTCGCTAGGGCCGTGTATCAGCAGATTGCGCCAGGGGTACCATCCGCGCGAGGTATCACACGCCCACTTAGTTGCGTGAATGCGCTCATACCGAGTTTATTTTAACTATTACCACGGCACTGTCACGCCGTAACACGCTCGCTAGGGCCGTGTATCAGCGGATTGCGCCAGAGGTACCATCCGCGCGAGGTATCACACGCCCACTTAGTTGCGTGAATGCGCTCATACCGAGTTTATTTTAACTATTACCACGGCACTGTCACGCCGTAACACGCTCGCTAGGGCCGTGTATCAGCGGATTGCGCCAGGAGTACCGTCCGCGTGAGGTATCACACGCCCACTTAGTTGCGTGAATGCGCTCATACCGAGTTTATTTTAAGTATACCACGGCACTGTCACGCCGTAACACGCTCGCAAGGGCCGTGTATCAGCAGATTGCGCCAGGGGTACCGTCCGTGCGAGGTATCACACGCCCACTTAGTTGCGTGAATGCGCCCATACCGAGTTTATTTTAAGTATACCACGGCACTGTCACGCCGTAACACGCTCGCTAGGGCCGTGTATCAGCAGATTGCGCCAGGGGTACCATCCGCGCGAGGTATCACACGCCCACTTAGTTGCGTGAATGCGCTCATACCGAGTTTATTTTAACTATTACCACGGCACTGTCACGCTGTAACACGCTCGCTAGGGCCGTGTATCAGCAGATTGCGCCAGGGGTACCGTCCGCGCGAGGTATCAAACGCCCACTAAGTTGCGTGAATGCGCTCATACCGAGTATATTTTAAGTATACCACGGCACTGTCACGCCGTAACACGCTCGCTAGGGCCGTGTATCAGCGGATTGCGCCAGGAGTACCGTCCGCGCGAGGTATCACACGCCCACTTATTTGCGTGAATGCGCTCATACCGAGTTTATTTTAAGCCTACCACGGCACTGTCACGCCGTAACACGCTCGCTAGGGCAGTGTATCAACTGATTGCGCCAGGGGTACCGTCCGCGCGAGGTATCACACGCCCACTTAGTTGCGTGAATGCGCTCATATTGAGTTTATTTTAAGTATACCTCGGCACTGTCACGCAGAAACACGCTCGCTAGGGCCGTGTATCAGCAGATTGCGCCAGGGGTACCGTCCGCGCGAGGTATCACACGCCCACTTAGTTGCGTGAATGCGCTCATACGAGTTTATTTTAAGTATACCATGGCACTGTCCCGCCGTAATACGCTCGCTAGGGCCGTGTATCAGCAGATTGCGCCAGGGGTACCATCCGCGCGAGGTATCACACGCCCACTTAGTTGCGTGAATGCGCTCTTACCGAGTTTACTTTAAGTATACCACGGCAGTGTCACGCCGTAACACGCTCGCTAGGGCCGCGCATCGGCAGATTAAGCCAGGGGTACCGTCCACGCGAGGTATCACATGCCCACTTAGTTGCGTGAATGCGCTCATATCGAGATTATTTTAAGTATACCACGGCACTGTCACGCCGTAATACGCTCGCTAGGGCCGTGTATCAGCAGATTGCGCCAGGGGTACCGTCCGCGCGAGGTATCACACGCCAACTGAGTTGCGTGAATGCGCTCATATCGAGCTAATTTTAAGTATACCACGGCAATGTCACGCCGAAACACGCTCGTTTGGGCCGTGCATCGGTAGATTGCACCCGGGGTACCATCCGCGCGAGGTATCACACGCCCACTTAGTTGCGTGAATGCGCTCATACCGAGTTTATTTTAACTATTACCACGGCACTGTCACGCCGTAACACGCTCGCTAGGGCCGTGTATCAGCAGATTGCGCCAGGGGTACCGTCCGCGCGAGGTATCAAACGCCCACTTAGTTGCGTGAATGCGCTCATACCGAGTATATTTTAAGTATACCACGGCACTGTCACGCCGTAACACGCTCGCTAGGGCCGTGTATCAGCGGATTGCGCCAGGAGTACCGTCCGCGCGAGGTATCACACGCCCACTTAGTTGCGTGAATGCGCTCACACCGAGTTTATTTTAAGTATACCACGGCACTGTCACGCCGTAACACGCTCGCTAGGGCAGTGTATCAACTGATTGCGCCAGGGGTACCGTCCGCGCGAGGTATCACACGCCCACTTAGTTGCGTGAATGCGCCCATACCGAGTTTATTTTAAGTATACCACGGCACTGTCACGCCGTAACACGCTCGTTTGGGCCGTGTATCAGCAGAATGCGCCAGGGGTACCGTCCGTGCGAGGTATCACACGCCCACTTATTTGCGTGAATGCGCCCATACCGAGTTTATTTTAAGTATACCACGGCACTGTCACGCCGTAACACGCTCGCTAGGGCAGTGTATCAACTGATTGCGCCAGAGGTACCATCCGCGCGAGGTATCACACGCCCACTTAGTTGCGTGAATGCGCTCATACCGAGTTTATTTTAACTATTACCACGGCACTGTCACGCCGTAACACGCTCGCTAGGGCCGTGTATCAGCGGATTGCGCCAGGAGTACCGTCCGCGTGAGGTATCACACGCCCACTTAGTTGCGTGAATGCGCTCATACCGAGTTTATTTTAAGTATACCACGGCACTGTCACGCCGTAACACGCTCGCTAGGGCAGTGTATCAACTGATTGCGCCAGAGGTACCGTCCGCGCGAGGTATCACACGCCCACTTATTTGCGTGAATGCGCCCATACCGAGTTTATTTTAAGTATACCACGGCACTGTCACGCCGTAACACGCTCGCAAGGGCCGTGTATCAGCAGATTGCGCCAGGGGTACCGTCCGTGCGAGGTATCACACGCCCACTTAGTTGCGTGAATGCGCTCATACCGAGTTTATTTTAACTATTACCACGGCACTGTCACGCCGTAACACGCTCGCTAGGGCCGTGTATCAGCAGATTGCGCCAGGGGTACCGTCCGCGCGAGGTATCACACGCCCACTTAGTTGCGTGAATGCGCCCATACCGAGTTTATTTTAAGTATACCACGGCACTGTCACGCCGTAACACGCTCGCAAGGGCCGTGTATCAGCAGATTGCGCCAGGGGTACCGTCCGTGCGAGGTATCACACGCCCACTTAGTTGCGTGAATGCGCCCATACCGAGTTTATTTTAAGTATACCACGGCACTGTCACGCCGTAACACGCTCGCTAGGGCCGTGTATCAGCAGATTGCGCCAGGGGTACCATCCGCGCGAGGTATCACACGCCCACTTAGTTGCGTGAATGCGCTCATACCGAGTTTATTTTAACTATTACCACGGCACTGTCACGCCGTAACACGCTCGCTAGGGCCGTGTATCAGCAGATTGCGCCAGGGGTACCGTCCGCGCGAGGTATCAAACGCCCACTTAGTTGCGTGAATGCGCTCATACCGAGTATATTTTAAGTATACCACGGCACTGTCACGCCGTAACACGCTCGCTAGGGCCGTGTATCAGCAGATTGCGCCAGGGTACCGTCCGCGCGAGGTATCACACGCCCACTTAGTTGCGTGAATGCGCTCATACCGAGTTATTTTAAGTATACCACGGCACTGTCACGCCGTACCACGCTCGCAAGGGCCGTGTATTAGCAGATTGCGCCAGGGATACCGTCCGTGCGAGGTATCACATGCCCACTTAGTTGCGTGAATGCGCCCATACCGAGTTTATTTTAAGTATACCACGGCACTGTCACGCCGTAACACGCTCGCTAGGGCCGTGTATCAGCAGATTGCGCCAGGGATACCGTCCGTGCGAGGTATCACATGCCCACTTAGTTGCGTGAATGCGCCCATACCGAGTTTATTTTAAGTATACCACGGCACTGTCACGCCGTAACACGCTCGCTAGGGCCGTGTATCAGCAGATTGCGCCAGGGATACCGTCCGTGCGAGGTATCACATGCCCACTTAGTTGCGTGAATGCGCCCATACCGAGTTTATTTTAAGTATACCACGGCACTGTCACGCCGTACCACGCTCGCAAGGGCCGTGTATTAGCAGATTGCGCCAGGGATACCGTCCGTGCGAGGTATCACATGCCCACTTAGTTGCGTGAATGCGCCCATACCGAGTTTATTTTAAGTATACCACGGCACTGTCACGCCGTACCACGCTCGCAAGGGCCGTGTATTAGCAGATTGCGCCAGGGATACCGTCCGTGCGAGGTATCACATGCCCACTTAGTTGCGTGAATGCGCCCATACCGAGTTTATTTTAAGTATACCACGGCACTGTCACGCCGTAACACGCTCGCTAGGGCCGTGTATCAGCAGATTGCGCCAGGGGTACCATCCGCGCGAGGTATCACACGCCCACTTAGTTGCGTGAATGCGCTCATACCGAGTTTATTTTAACTATTACCACGGCACTGTCACGCCGTAACACGCTCGCTAGGGCCGTGTATCAGCAGATTGCGCCAGGGTACCGTCCGCGCGAGGTATCACACGCCCACTTAGTTGCGTGAATGCGCTCATACCGAGTTTATTTTAAGTATACCACGGCACTGTCACGCCGTAACACGCTCGCTAGGGCCGTGTATCAGCAGATTGCGCCAGGGTACCGTCCGCGCGAGGTATCACACGCCCACTTAGTTGCGTGAATGCGCTCATACCGAGTTTATTTTAAGTATACCACGGCACTGTCACGCCGTAACACGCTCGCTAGGGCCGTGTATCAGCAGATTGCGCCAGGGGTACCGTCCGCGCGAGGTATCACACGCCCACTTATTTGCGTGAATGCGCCCATACCGAGTTTATTTAAATATACCACGGCACTGTCACGCCGTAACTCGCTCGCAAGGGCCGTGTATCAGCAGATTGCGCCAGGGGTACCGTCCGTGCGAGGTATCACACGCCCACTTAGTTGCGTGAATGCGCTCATACCGAGTTTATTTTAACTATTACCACGGCACTGTCACGCCGTAACACGCTCGCTAGGGCCGTGTATCAGCAGATTGCGCCAGGGGTACCGTCCGCGCGAGGTATCACACGCCCACTTAGTTGCGTGAATGCGCCCATACCGAGTTTAATTTAAGTATACCACGGCACTGTCACGCCGTAACACGCTCGCAAGGGCCATGTATCAGCAGATTGCGCCAGGGGTACCGTCCGTGCGAGGTATCACACGCCCACTTATTTGCGTGAATGCGCCCATACCGAGTTTATTTTAAGTATACCACGGCACTGTCACGCCGTAACACGCTCGCTAGGGCCGTGTATCAGCAGATTGCGCCAGGGGTACCATCCGCGCGAGGTATCACACGCCCACTTAGTTGCGTGAATGCGCTCATACCGAGTTTATTTTAACTATTACCACGGCACTGTCACGCCGTAACACGCTCGCTAGGGCCGTGTATCAGCGGATTGCGCCAGGAGTACCGTCCGCGCGAGGTATCACACGCCCACTTAGTTGCGTGAATGCGCTCATACCGAGTTTATTTTAAGTATACCACGGCACTGTCACGCCGTAACACGCTCGCTAGGGCAGTGTATCAACTGATTGCGCCAGGGGTACCGTCCGCGCGAGGTATCACACGCCCAATTAGTTGCGTGAATGCGCCCATACCGAGTTTATTTTAAGTATACCACGGCACTGTCACGCCGTAACACGCTCGCAAGGGCCGTGTATCAGCAGAATGCGCCAGGGGTACCGTCCGTGCCAGGTATCACACGCCCACTTAGTTGCGTGAATGCGCCCATACCGAGTTTATTTTAAGTATACCACGGCACTGTCACGCCGTAACACGCTCGCTAGGGCCGTGTATCAGCAGATTGCGCCAGGGGTACCGTCCGCGCGAGGTATCACACGCCCACTTAGTTGCGTGAATGCGCTCATACCGAGTTTATTTTAACTATTACCACGGCACTGTCACGCCGTAACACGCTCGCTAGGGCCGTGTATCAGCGGATTGCGCCAGGAGTATCGTCCGTGCGAGGTATCACACGCCCACTTAGTTGCGTGAATGCGCTCATACCGAGTTTATTTTAACTATTACCACGGCACTGTCACGCCGTAACACGCTCGCAAGGGCCGTGTATCAGCAGATTGCGCCAGGGGTACCGTCCGTGCGAGATATCACACGCCCACTTAGTTGCGTGAATGCGCTCATACCGAGTTTATTTTAACTATTACCACGGCACTGTCACGCCGTAACACGCTCGCTAGGGCCGTGTATCAGCAGATTGCGCCAGGGGTACCGTCCGCGCGAGGTATCACACGCCCACTTAGTTGCGTGAATGCGCCCATACCGAGTTTATTTTAAGTATACCACGGCACTGTCACGCCGTAACACGCTTGCAAGGGCCGTGTATCAGCAGAATGCGCCAGGGGTACCGTCCGTGCGAGGTATCACACGCCCACTTAGTTGCGTGAATGCGCTCATACCGAGTTTATTTTAACTATTACCACGGCACTGTCACGCCGTAACACGCTTGCAAGGGCCGTGTATCAGCAGATTGCGCCAGGGGTACCGTCCGTGCGAGATATCACACGCCCACTTAGTTGCGTGAATGCGCTCATACCGAGTTTATTTTAACTATTACCACGGCACTGTCACGCCGTAACACGCTCGCTAGGGCCGTGTATCAGCAGATTGCGCCAGGGGTACCGTCCGCGCGAGGTATCACACGCCCACTTAGTTGCGTGAATGCGCCCATACCGAGTTTATTTTAAGTATACCACGGCACTGTCACGCCGTAACACGCTCGCAAGGGCCGTGTATCAGCAGATTGCGCCAGGGGTACCGTCCGTGCGAGGTATCACACGCCCACTTAGTTGCGTGAATGCGCCCATACCGAGTTTATTTTAAGTATACCACGGCACTGTCACGCCGTAACACGCTCGCTAGGGCCGTGTATCAGCAGATTGCGCCAGGGGTACCATCCGCGCGAGGTATCACACGCCCACTTAGTTGCGTGAATGCGCTCATACCGAGTTTATTTTAACTATTACCACGGCACTGTCACGCCGTAACACGCTCGCTAGGGCCGTGTATCAGCAGATTGCGCCAGGGGTACCGTCCGCGCGAGGTATCAAACGCCCACTTAGTTGCGTGAATGCGCTCATACCGAGTATATTTTAAGTATACCACGGCACTGTCACGCCGTAACACGCTCGCTAGGGCCGTGTATCAGCGGATTGCGCCAGGAGTACCG
Source organism: Amblyomma americanum (assembly GCA_030143305.2). NCBI lineage: Eukaryota > Metazoa > Arthropoda > Arachnida > Ixodida > Ixodidae > Amblyomma > Amblyomma americanum. Next base: position 20,827 of record JARKHS020036500.1, on the reverse strand, counting down.
TCCGCGCGAGGTATCACACGCCCACTTAGTTGCGTGAATGCGCTCATACCGAGTTTATTTTAAGCCTACCACGGCACTGTCACGCCGTAACACGCTCGCTAGGGCAGTGTATCAACTGATTGCGCCAGGGGTACCGTCCGCGCGAGGTATCACACACCCACTTAGTTGCGTGAATGCGCCCATACCGAGTTTATTTTAAGTATACCACGGCACTGTCACGCCGTAACACGCTCGCAAGTGCCGTGTATCGGCAGATTGCGCCAGGGGTACCGTCCGTGCGAGGTATCACATGCCCACTTAGTTGCGTGAATGCGCCCATACCGAGTTTATTTTAAGTATACCACGGCACTGTCACGCCGTAACACGCTCGCTAGGGCCGTGTATCAGCAGATTGCGCCAGGGGTACCGTCCGCGCGAGGTATCACACGCCCACTTAGTTGCGTGAATGCGCTCATACCGAGTTTATTTTAACTATTACCACGGCACTGTCACGCCGTAACACGCTCGCTAGGGCCGTGTATCAGCAGATTGCGCCAGGGGTACCGTCCGCGCGAGGTATCACACGCCCACTTAGTTGCGTGAATGCGCTCATACCGAGTTTATTTTAAGTATACCACGGCACTGTCACGCCGTAACACGCTCGCTAGGGCCGTGTATCAGCAGATTGCGCCAGGGGTACCGTCCGCGCGAGGTATCACACGCCCACTTAGTTGCGTGAATGCGCTCATACCGAGATTATTTTAAGTATACCACGGCACTGTCACGCCGTAATACGCTCGCTAGGGCCGTGTATCAGCAGATTGCGCCAGGGGTACCGTCCGCGCGAGGTATCACACGCCAACTGAGTTGCGTGAATGCGCTCATATCGAGCTAATTTTAAGTATACCACGGCAATGTCACGCCGAAACACGCTCGTTTGGGCCGTGCATCGGTAGATTGCACCCGGGGTACCGTCCGCGCGAGGTATCACACGCCCACTTAGTTGCGTGAATGCGCTCATACCGAGTTTATTTTAACTATTACCACGGCACTGTCACGCCGTAACACGCTCGCTAGGGCCGTGTATCAGCAGATTGCGCCAGGGGTACCGTCCGCGCGAGGTATCCCACGCCCACTTATTTGCGTGAATGCGCTCAAACCGAGTTTGTTTTAAGTATACCACGGCACTGTCACGCCGTAACATGCTCGCTAGGGCCGTATATCAGCAGATTGCGCCAAGGGGTACCGTCCGCGCGAGGTATCACACGCCCACTTAGTTGCGTGAATGCGCTCATACCGAGTTTATTTTAAGTATACCACGGCACTGTCACGCCGTAACACGCTCGCTAGGGCCGTGTATCAGCAGATTGCGCCAGGGGTACCGTCCGCGCGAGGTATCACACGCCCACTTAGTTGCGTGAATGCGCTCATACCGAGTTTATTTTAAGTATACCACGGCACTGTCACGCCGTAACACGCTCGCTAGGGCCGTGTATCGGCAGATTGCGCCAGGGGTACCGTCCGCGCGAGGTATCACATGCCCACTTAGTTGCGTGAATGCGCCCATACCGAGTTTATTTTAAGTATACCACGGCACTGTCACGCCGTAACACGCTCGCTAGGGCCGTGTATCAGCAGATTGCGCCAGGGGTACCATCCGCGCGAGGTATCACACGCCCACTTAGTTGCGTGAATGCGCTCATACCGAGTTTATTTTAACTATTACCACGGCACTGTCACGCCGTAACACGCTCGCTAGGGCCGTGTATCAGCGGATTGCGCCAGGAGTACCGTCCGCGCGAGGTATCACACGCCCACTTAGTTGCGTGAATGCGCTCATACCGAGTTTATTTTAAGTATACCACGGCACTGTCACGCCGTAACACGCTCGCTAGGGCCGTGTATCAGCTGATTGCGCCAGGGGTACCGTCCGCGCGAGGTATCACACGCCCACTTAGTTGCGTGAATGCGCTCATACCGAGTTTATTTTAAGTATACCACGGCACTGTCACGCCGTAACACGCTCGCTAGGGCCGTGTATCAGCAGATTGCGCCAGGGGTACCGTCCGCGCGAGGTATCACACGCCCACTTAGTTGCGTGAATGCGCTCATACCGAGTTTATTTTAAGTATACCACGGCACTGTCACGCCGTAACACGCTCGTTTGGGCCGTGAATCGGCAGATTGCGCCAGGGGTACCGTCCGCGCGAGGTATCACACGCCCACTTAGTTGCGTGAATGCGCTCATACCGAGTTTATTTTAACTATTACCACGGCACTGTCACGCCGTAACACGCTCGCTAGGGCCGTGTATCAGCAGATTGCGCCAGGGGTACCGTCCGCGCGAGGTATCCCACGCCCACTTATTTGCGTGAATGCGCTCAAACCGAGTTTGTTTTAAGTATACCACGGCACTGTCACGCCGTAACATGCTCGCTAGGGCCGTATATCAGCAGATTGCGCCAAGGGGTACCGTCCGCGCAAGGTATCACACGCGCACTTAGTTGCGTGAATGCGCTCATTCCGAGTTTGTTTTAAGTATACCATGGCACTGTCCCGCCGTAATACGCTCGCTAGGGCCGTGTATCAGCAGATTGCGCCAGGGGTACCATCCGCGCGAGGTATCACACGCCCACTTAGTTGCGTGAATGCGCTCTTACCGAGTTTATTTTAAGTATACCACGGCACTGTCACGCCGTAACACGCTCGCTAGGGCCGTGTGTCAGCAGATTGCGCCAGGGGTACCATCCGCGCGAGGTATCACACGCCCACTTAGTTGCGTGATTGCGCTCATACCGAGTTTATTTTAACTATTACCACGGCACTGTCACGCCATAACACGCTCGCTAGGGCCGTGTATCAGCGGATTGCGCCAGGAGTACCGTCCGCGCGAGGTATCACACGCCCACTTAGTTGCGTGAATGCGCTCATACCGAGTTTATTTTAAGTATACCACGGCACTGTCACGCCGTAACACGCTCGCTAGGGCCGTGTATCAAGATTGCGCCAGGGGTACCGTCCGCGCGAGGTATCACACGCCCACTTAGTTGCGTGAATGCGCTCATACCGAGTTTATTTTAAGTATACCACGGCACTCTCACGCCGTAACACGCTCGTTTGGAACGTGCATCGGCAGATTGCACCCGGGGTACCGTCCGCGCGAGGTATCACACGCCAACTGAGTTGCGTGAATGCGCTCATATCGAGTTTATTTTAAGTATACCACGGCACTGTCACGCCGTAACACGCTCGCTAGGGCCGTGTATCAGCAGATTGCGCCAGGAGTACCGTCCGCGCGAGGTATCACATGCCCACTTAGTTGCGTGAATGCGCTCATATCGAGATTATTTTAAGTATACCACGGCACTGTCACGCTGTAATACGCTCGCTAGGGCCGTGTATCAGCAGATTGCGCCAGGGGTACCGTCCGCGCGAGGTATCACACGCCAACTGAGTTGCGTGAATGTGCTCATATCGAGCTAATTTTAAGTATACCACGGCAATGTCACGCCGAAACACGCTCGTTTGGGCCGTGCATCGGTAGATTGCACCCGAGGTACCGTCCGCGCGAGGTATCACACGCCAACTGAGTTGCGTGAATGCGCTCATATCGAGTTTATTTTAAGTATACCACGGCACTGTCACGCCGTAACACGCTCGCTAGGGCCGTGTATCAGCAGATTGCGCCAGGAGTACCGTCCGCGCGAGGTATCCCACGCCCACTTATTTGCGTGAATGCGCTCAAACCGGGTTTGTTTTAAGTATACCACGGCACTGTCACGCCGTAACATGCTCGCTAGGGCCGTATATCAGCAGATTGCGCCAAGGGGTACCGTCCGCGCAAGGTATCACACGCGCACTTAGTTTGTGAATGCGCTCATACCGAGTTTGTTTTAAGTATACCACGGCACTGTCCCGCCGTAACACGCTCGCTAGGGCCGTGTATCAGCAGATTGCGCCAGGGGTACCGTCCGCGCGAGGTATCACAGGCCCACTTAGCTGCGTGAATGCGCTCATATCGAGTTTATTTTAAGTATACCATGGCACTGTCACGCCGTAACACGCTCGTTTGGAACGTGCATCGGCAGATTGCGCCAGGAGTACCGTCCGCGCGAGGTATCACACGCCCACTTAGTTGCGTGAACGCGCTCATACCGAGTTTATTTTAAGTATACCACGGCACTGTCACGCCGTAACACGCTCGTTTGGGCCGTGAATCGGCAGATTGCGCCAGGGGTACCGTCCGCGCGAGGTATCACACGCCCACTTAGTTGCGTGAATGCGCTCATATCGAGTTAATTTTAAGTACACCACGGCACACTCACGCCGTAACACGCTCGTTTGGAACGTGCATCGGCAGATTGCGCCAGGAGTACCGTCCGCGCGAGGTATCACACGCCCACTTAGTTGCGTGAATGCGCTCATACCGAGTTTATTTTAAGTATACCACGGCACTGTCACGCCGTAACACGCTCGCTAGGGCAGTGTATCAACTGATTGCGCCAGGGGTACCGTCCGCGCGAGGTATCACACGCCCACTTAGTTGCGTGAATGCGCCCATACCGAGTTTATTTTAAGTATACCACGGCACTGTCACGCCGTAACACGCTCGCAAGGGCCGTGTATCAGCAGATTGCGCCAGGGGTACCGTCCGTGCGAGGTATCACACGCCCACTTAGTTGCGTGAATGCGCCCATACCGAGTTTATTTTAAGTATACCACGGCACTGTCACGCCGTAACACGCTCGCTAGGGCCGTGTAACAGCAGATTGCGCCAGGGGTACCATCCGCGCGAGGTATCACACGCCCACTTAGTTGCGTGAATGCGCTCATACCGAGTTTATTTTAACTATTACCACGGCACTGTCACGCCGTAACACGCTCGCTAGGGCCGTGTATCAGCAGATTGCGCCAGGGGTACCGTCCGCGCGAGGTATCCCACGCCCACTTATTTGCGTGAATGCGCTCAAACCGAGTTTGTTTTAAGTATACCACGGCACTGTCACGCCGTAACATGCTCCCTAGGGCCGTATATCAGCAGATTGCGCCAAGGGGTACCGTCCGCGCAAGGTATCACACGCGCACTTAGTTGCGTGAATGCGCTCATTCCGAGTTTGTTTTAAGTATACCTTGGCACTGTCCCGCCGTAATACGCTCGCTAGGGCCGTGTATCAGCAGATTGCGCCAGAGGTACCATCCGCGCGAGGTATCACAACGCCCACTTAGTTGCGTGAATGCGCTCTTACCGAGTTTATTTTAAGTATACCACGGCACTGTCACGCCGTAACACGCTCGCTAGGGCCGTGTGTCAGCAGATTGCGCCAGGGGTACCATCCGCGCGAGGTATCACACGCCCACTTAGTTGCGTGATTGCGCTCATACCGAGTTTATTTTAACTATTACCACGGCACTGTCACGCCATAACACGCTCGCTAGGGCCGTGTATCAGCGGATTGCGCCAGGAGTACCGTCCGCGCGAGGTATCACACGCCCACTTATTTGCGTGAATGCGCTCATACCGAGTTTATTTTAAGTATACCACGGCACTGTCACGCCGTAACACGCTCGCTAGGGCAGTGTATCAACTGATTGCGCCAGGGGTACCGTCCGCGCGAGGTATCACACGCCCACTTATTTGAGTGAATGCGCCCATACCGAGTTTATTTTAAGAATACCACGGCACTGTCACGCCTTAACACGCTCGCAAGGGCCGTGTATCAGCAGATTGCGCCAGGGGTACCGTCCGTGCGAGGTATCACACGCCCACTTAGTTGCGTGAATGCGCTCATACCGAGTTTATTTTAACTATTACCACGGCACTGTCACGCCGTAACACGCTCGCTAGGGCCGTGTATCAGCAGATTGCGCCAGGGGTACCGTCCGCGCGAGGTATCACACGCCCACTTAGTTGCGTGAATGCGCCCATACCGAGTTTATTTTAAGTATACCACGCCACTGTCACGCCGTAACACGCTCGCAAGGGCCGTGTATCAGCAGATTGCGCCAGGGGTACCGTCCGTGCGAGGTATCACACGCCCACTTAGTTGCGTGAATGCGCTCATACCGAGTTTATTTTAACTATTACCACCGCACTGTCACGCCGTAACACGCTCGCTAGGGCCGTGTATCAGCAGATTGCGCCAGGAGTACCGTCCGCGCGAGGTATCAAACGCCCACTTAGTTGCGTGAATGCGCTCATACCGAGTATATTTTAAGTATACCACGGCACTGTCACGCCGTAACACGCTCGCTAGGGCCGTGTATCAGCGGATTGCGCCAGGAGTACCGTCCGCGCGAGGTATCACACGCCCACTTAGTTGCGTGAATGCGCTCATACCGAGTTTATTTTAAGTATACCACGGCACTCTCACGCCGTAACACGCTCGCTGGGGCAGTGTATCAACTGATTGCGCCAGGGGTACCGTCCGCGCGAGGTATCACACGCCCACTTAGTTGCGTGAATGCGCCCATACCGAGTTTATTTTAAGTATACCACGGCACTGTCACGCCGTAACACGCTCGCAAGGGCCGTGTATCAGCAGATTGCGCCAGGGGTACCGTCCGTGCGAGGTATCACACGCCCACTTAGTTGCGTGAATGCGCCCATACCGAGTTTATTTTAAGTATACCACGGCACTGTCACGCCGTAACACGCTCGCTAGGGCCGTGTATCAGCAGATTGCGCCAGGGGTACCATCCGCGCGAGGTATCACACGCCCACTTAGTTGCGTGAATGCGCCCATACCGAGTTTATTTTAAGTATACCACGGCACTGTCACGCCGTAACACGCTCGCTAGGGCCGTGTATCAGCAGATTGCGCCAGGGGTACCATCCGAGCGAGGTATCCCACGCCCACTTATTTGCGTGAATGCGCTCAAACCGAGTTTGTTTTAAGTATACCACGGCACTGTCACGCCGTAACATGCTCGCTAGGGCCGTATATCAGCAGATTGCGCCAGGAGTACCGTCCGCGCGAGGTATCACACGCCCACTTAGTTGCGTGAATGCGCTCATACCGAGTTTATTTTATGTATACCACGGCACTGTCACGCCGTAACACGCTCGCTAGGGCAGTGTATCAACTGATTGCGCCAGGGGTACCGTCCGCGCGAGGTATCACACGCCCACTTATTTGCGTGAATGCGCCCATACCGAGTTTATTTTAAGTATACCACGGCACTGTCACGCCGTAACACGCTCGCAAGGGCCGTGTATCAGCAGATTGCGCCAGGGGTACCGTCCGTGCGAGGTATCACACGCCCACCTAGTTGCGTGAATGCGCTCATACCGAGTTTATTTTAACTATTACCACGGCACTGTCACGCCGTAACACGCTCGCTAGGGCCGTGTATCAGCAGATTGCGCCAGGGGTACCGTCCGCGCGAGGTATCACACGCCCACTTAGTTGCGTGAATGCGCCCATACAGAGTTTATTTTAAGTATACCACGGCACTGTCACGCCGTAACACGCTCGCAAGGGCCGTGTATCAGCAGATTGCGCCAGGGGTACCGTCCTTGCGAGGTATCACACGCCCACTTAGTTGCGTGAATGCGCCCATACCGAGTTTATTTTAAGTATACCACGGCACTGTCACGCCGTAACACGCTCGCTAGGGCCGTGTATCAGCAGATTGCGCCAGGGGTACCATCCGCGCGAGGTATCCCACGCCCACTTATTTGCGTGAATGCGCTCAAACCGAGTTTGTTTTAAGTATACCACGGCACTGTCACGCCGTAACATGCTCGCTAGGGCCGTATATCAGCAGATTGCGCCAGGAGTACCGTCCGCGCGAGGTATCAAACGCCCACTTAGTTGCGTGAATGCGCTCATACCGAGTATATTTTAAGTATACCACGGCACTGTCACGCCGTAACACGCTCGCTAGGGCCGTGTATCAGCGGATTGCGCCAGGAGTACCGTCCGCGCGAGGTATCACACGCCCACTTAGTTGCGTGAATGCGCTCATACCGAGTTTATTTTACGTATACCACGGCACTGTCACGCCGTAACACGCTCGCTAGGGCAGTGTATCAACTGATTGCGCCAGGGGTACCGTCCGCGCGAGGTATCACACGCCCACTTAGTTGCGTGAATGCGCTCATACCGAGTTTATTTTAAGTATACCACGGCACTGTCACGCCGTAACACGCTCGCTAGGGCAGTGTATCAACTGATTGCGCCAGGGGTACCGTCCGCGCGAGGTATCACACGCCCACTTATTTGCGTGAATGCGCCCATACCGAGTTTATTTTAAGTATACCACGGCACTGTCACGCCGTAACACGCTCGCAAGGGCCGTGTATCAGCAGATTGCGCCAGGGGTACCGTCCGTGCGAGGTATCACACGCCCACTTAGTTGCGTGAATGCGCTCATACCGAGTTTATTTTAACTATTGCCACGGCACTGTCACGCCGTAACACGCTCGCTAGGGCCGTGTATCAGCAGATTGCGCCAGGGGTACCGTCCGCGCGAGGTATCACACGCCCACTTAGTTGCGTGAATGCGCCCATACAGAGTTTATTTTAAGTATACCACGGCACTGTCACGCCGTAACACGCTCGCAAGGGCCGTGTATCAGCAGATTGCGCCAGGGGTACCGTCCTTGCGAGGTATCACACGCCCACTTAGTTGCGTGAATGCGCCCATACCGAGTTTATTTTAAGTATACCACGGCACTGTCACGCCGTAACACGCTCGCTAGGGCCGTGTATCAGCAGATTGCGCCAGGGGTACCATCCGCGCGAGGTATCCCACGCCCACTTATTTGCGTGAATGCGCTCAAACCGAGTTTGTTTTAAGTATACCACGGCACTGTCACGCCGTAACATGCTCGCTAGGGCCGTATATCAGCAGATTGCGCCAGGAGTACCGTCCGCGCGAGGTATCAAACGCCCACTTAGTTGCGTGAATGCGCTCATACCGAGTATATTTTAAGTATACCACGGCACTGTCACGCCGTAACACGCTCGCTAGGGCCGTGTATCAGCGGATTGCGCCAGGAGTACCGTCCGCGCGAGGTATCACACGCCCACTTAGTTGCGTGAATGCGCTCATACCGAGTTTATTTTAAGTATACCACGGCACTGTCACGCCGTAACACGCTCGCTAGGGCCGTGTATCAGCTGATTGCGCCAGGGGTACCGTCCGCGCGAGGTATCACACGCCCACTTAGTTGCGTGAATGCGCTCATACCGAGTTTATTTTAAGTATACCACGGCACTGTCACGCCGTAACACGCTCGCTAGGGCAGTGTATCAACTGATTGCGCCAGGGGTACCGTCCGCGCGAGGTATCACACGCCCACTTATTTGCGTGAATGCGCCCATACCGAGTTTATTTTAAGTATACCACGGCACTGTCACGCCGTAACACGCTCGCAAGGGCCGTGTATCAGCAGATTGCGCCAGGGGTACCGTCCGTGCGAGGTATCACACGCCCACTTAGTTGCGTGAATGCGCTCATACCGAGTTTATTTTAACTATTACCACGGCACTGTCACGCCGTAACACGCTCGCTAGGGCCGTGTATCAGCAGATTGCGCCAGGGGTACCGTCCGCGCGAGGTATCACACGCCCACTTAGTTGCGTGAATGCGCCCATACAGAGTTTATTTTAAGTATACCACGGCACTGTCACGCCGTAACACGCTCGCAAGGGCCGTGTATCAGCAGATTGCGCCAGGGGTACCGTCCTTGCGAGGTATCACACGCCCACTTAGTTGCGTGAATGCGCCCATACCGAGTTTATTTTAAGTATACCACGGCACTGTCACGCCGTAACACGCTCGCTAGGGCCGTGTATCAGCAGATTGCGCCAGGGGTACCATCCGCGCGAGGTATCCCACGCCCACTTATTTGCGTGAATGCGCTCAAACCGAGTTTGTTTTAAGTATACCACGGCACTGTCACGCCGTAACATGCTCGCTAGGGCCGTATATCAGCAGATTGCGCCAGGAGTACCGTCCGCGCGAGGTATCAAACGCCCACTTAGTTGCGTGAATGCGCTCATACCGAGTATATTTTAAGTATACCACGGCACTGTCACGCCGTAACACGCTCGCTAGGGCCGTGTATCAGCAGATTGCGCCAGGGGTACCGTCCGCGCGAGGTATCACACGCCCACTTAGTTGCGTGAATGCGCTCATACCGAGTTTATTTTAAGTATACCACGGCACTGTCACGCCGTAACACGCTCGCTAGGGCCGTGTATCAGCTGATTGCGCCAGGGGTACCGTCCGCGCGAGGTATCACACGCCCACTTAGTTGCGTGAATGCGCTCATACCGAGTTTATTTTAAGTATACCACGGCACTGTCACGCCGTAACACGCTCGCTAGGGCAGTGTATCAACTGATTGCGCCAGGGGTACCGTCCGCGCGAGGTATCACACGCCCACTTAGTTGCGTGAATGCGCCCATACCGAGTTTATTTTAAGTATACCACGGCACTGTCACGCCGTAACACGCTCGCAAGGGCCGTGTATCAGCAGATTGCGCCAGGGGTACCGTCCGTGCGAGGTATCACACGCCCACTTAGTTGCGTGAATGCGCTCATACCGAGTTTATTTTAACTATTACCACGGCACTGTCACGCCGTAACACGCTCGCTAGGGCCGTGTATCAGCAGATTGCGCCAGGGGTACCGTCCGCGCGAGGTATCACACGCCCACTTAGTTGCGTGAATGCGCCCATACCGAGTTTATTTTAAGTATACCACGGCACTGTCACGCCGTAACACGCTCGCAAGGGCCGTGTATCAGCAGATTGCGCCAGGGGTACCGTCCTTGCGAGGTATCACACGCCCACTTAGTTGCGTGAATGCGCCCATACCGAGTTTATTTTAAGTATACCACGGCACTGTCACGCCGTAACACGCTCGCTAGGGCCGTGTATCAGCAGATTGCGCCAGGGGTACCATCCGCGCGAGGTATCCCACGCCCACTTATTTGCGTGAATGCGCTCAAACCGAGTTTGTTTTAAGTATACCACGGCACTGTCACGCCGTAACATGCTCGCTAGGGCCGTATATCAGCAGATTGCGCCAGGAGTACCGTCCGCGCGAGGTATCAAACGCCCACTTAGTTGCGTGAATGCGCTCATACCGAGTATATTTTAAGTATACCACGGCACTGTCACGCCGTAACACGCTCGCTAGGGCCGTGTATCAGCGGATTGCGCCAGGAGTACCGTCCGCGCGAGGTATCACACGCCCACTTAGTTGCGTGAATGCGCTCATACCGAGTTTATTTTAAGTATACCACGGCACTGTCACGCCGTAACACGCTCGCTAGGGCCGTGTATCAGCTGATTGCGCCAGGGGTACCGTCCGCGCGAGGTATCACACGCCCACTTAGTTGCGTGAATGCGCCCATACCGAGTTTATTTTAAGTATACCATGGCACTGTCACGCCGTAACACGCTCGCTAGGCCCGTGTATCAGCAGATTGCGCCAGGGGTACCATCCGCGCGAGGTATCACACGCCCACTTAATTGCGTGAATGCACTCATACCGAGTTTATTTTAACTATTACCACGGCACAGTCACGCCGTAACACGCTCGCTAGGGCCGTGTATCAGCGGATTGCGCCAGGAGTACCGTCCGCGCGAGGTATCACACGCCCACTTAGTTGCGTGAATGCGCTCATACCGAGTTTATTTTAAGTATACCACGGCACTGTCACGCCGTAACACGCTCGCTAGGGCAGTGTATCAACTGATTGCGCCAGGGGTACCGTCCGCGCGAGGTATCACACGCCCACTTATTTGCGTGAATGCGCCCATACCGAGTTTATTTTAAGTATACCACGGCACTGTCACGCCGTAACACGCTCGCAAGGGCCGTGTATCAGCAGATTGCGCCAGGGGTACCGTCCGTGCGAGGTATCACACGCCCACTTAGTTGCGTGAATGCGCCCATACAGAGTTTATTTTAAGTATACCACGGCACTGTCACGCCGTAACACGCTCGCAAGGGCCGTGTATCAGCAGATTGCGCCAGGGGTACCGTCCTTGCGAGGTATCACACGCCCACTTAGTTGCGTGAATGCGCCCATACCGAGTTTATTTTAAGTATACCACGGCACTGTCACGCCGTAACACGCTCGCTAGGGCCGTGTATCAGCAGATTGCGCCAGGGGTACCATCCGCGCGAGGTATCACACGCCCACTTAGTTGCGTGAATGCGCCCATACCGAGTTTATTTTAAGTATACCACGGCACTGTCACGCCGTAACACGCTCGCTAGGGCCGTGTATCAGCAGATTGCGCCAGGGGTACCATCCGCGCGAGGTATCCCACGCCCACTTATTTGCGTGAATGCGCTCAAACCGAGTTTGTTTTAAGTATACCACGGCACTGTCACGCCGTAACATGCTCGCTAGGGCCGTATATCAGCAGATTGCGCCAGGAGTACCGTCCGCGCGAGGTATCAAACGCCCACTTAGTTGCGTGAATGCGCTCATACCGAGTATATTTTAAGTATACCACGGCACTGTCACGCCGTAACACGCTCGCTAGGGCCGTGTATCAGCGGATTGCGCCAGGAGTACCGTCCGCGCGAGGTATCACACGCCCACTTAGTTGCGTGAATGCGCTCATACCGAGTTTATTTTAGGTATACCACGGCACTGTCACGCCGTAACACGCTCGCTAGGGCCGTGTATCAGCAGATTGCGCCAGGGGTACCATCCGCGCGAGGTATCACACGCCCACTTAATTGCGTGAATGCACTCATACCGAGTTTATTTTAACTATTACCACGGCACAGTCACGCCGTAACACGCTCGCTAGGGCCGTGTATCAGCGGATTGCGCCAGGAGTACCGTCCGCGCGAGGTATCACACGCCCACTTAGTTGCGTGAATGCGCTCATACCGAGTTTATTTAAGTATACCACGGCACTGTCACGCCGTAACACGCTCGCTAGGGCAGTGTATCAACTGATTGCGCCAGGGGTACCGTCCGCGCGAGGTATCACACGCCCACTTATTTGCGTGAATGCGCCCATACCGAGTTTATTTTAAGTATACCACGGCACTGTCACGCCGTAACACGCTCGCAAGGGCCGTGTATCAGCAGATTGCGCCAGGGGTACCGTCCGTGCGAGGTATCACACGCCCACTTAGTTGCGTGAATGCGCCCATACAGAGTTTATTTTAAGTATACCACGGCACTGTCACGCCGTAACACGCTCGCAAGGGCCGTGTATCAGCAGATTGCGCCAGGGGTACCGTCCTTGCGAGGTATCACACGCCCACTTAGTTGCGTGAATGCGCCCATACCGAGTTTATTTTAAGTATACCACGGCACTGTCACGCCGTAACACGCTCGCTAGGGCCGTGTATCAGCAGATTGCGCCAGGGGTACCATCCGCGCGAGGTATCACACGCCCACTTAGTTGCGTGAATGCGCTGATACCGAGTTTATTTTAACTATTACCACGGCACTGTCACGCCGTAACACGCTCGCTAGGGCCGTGTATCAGCGGATTGCGCCAGGAGTACCGTCCGCGCGAGGTATCACACGCCCACTTAGTTGCGTGAATGCGCTCATACCGAGTTTATTTTAAGTATACCACGGCACTGTCACGCCGTAACACGCTCGCTAGGGCAGTGTAACAACTGATTACGCCAGGGGTACCGTCCGCGCGAGGTATCACGCGCCCACTTAGTTGCGTGAATGCGCCCATACCGAGTTTATTTTAAGTATACCACGGCACTGTCACGCCGTAACACGCTCGCTAGGGCCGTGTATCAGCAGATTGCGCCAGGGGTACCATCCGCGCGAGGTATCACACGCCCACTTAGTTGCGTGAATGCGCTCATACCGAGTTTATTTTAACTATTACCACGGCACTGTCACGCCGTAACACGCTCGCCAGGGCCGTGTATCAGCAGATTGCGCCAGGGGTACCGTCCGCGCGAGGTATCCCACGCCCACTTATTTGCGTGAATGCGCTCAAACCGAGCTTGTTTTAAGTATACCACGGCACTGTCACGCCGTAACATGCTCGCTAGGGCCGTATATCAGCACATTGCGCCAAGGGGTACCGTCCGCGCAAGGTATCACACGCGCACTTAGTTGCGTGAATGCGCTTATACCGAGTTTGATTTAAGTATACCACGGCACTGTCACGCCGTAACATGCTCGCTAGGGCCGTATATCAGCAGATTGCGCCAAGGGGTACCGTCCGCGCAAGGTATCACACGCGCACTTAGTTGCGTGAATGCGCTCATACCGAGTTTGTTTTAAGTATACCACGGCACTGTCCCGCCGTAACACGCTCGCTAGGGCCGTGTATCAGCAGATTGCGCCAGGGGTACCGTCCGCGCGAGGTATCACACGCCCACTTAGCTGCGTGAATGCGCTCATATCGAGTTTATTTTAAGTATACCATGGCACTGTCACGCCGTAACACGCTCGTTTGGGCCGTGCATCGGCAGATTGCGCCAGGGGTACCATCCGCGCGAGTTATCACACGCCCACTTAGTTGCGTGAATGCGCTCATATCGAGTTTATTTTAAGTATACCACGGCACTGTCACGCCGTAACACGCTCGCTAGGGCCGTGTATCAGCAGATTGCGCCAGGGGTACCGTCCGCGCGAGGTATCAAACGCCCACTTAGTTGCGTGAATGCGCTCATACCGAGTATATTTTAAGTATACCACGGCACTGTCACGCCGTAACACGCTCGCTAGGGCCGTGTATCAGCAGATTGCGCCAGGGGTACCGTCCGCGCGAGGTATCAAACGCCCACTTAGTTGCGTGAATGCGCTCATACCGAGTATATTTTAAGTATACCACGGCACTGTCACGCCGTAACACGCTCGCTAGGGCCGTGTATCAGCGGATTGCGCCAGGAGTACCGTCCGCGCGAGGTATCACACGCCCACTTAGTTGCGTGAATGCGCTCATACCGAGTTTATTTTAAGCCTACCACGGCACTGTCACGCCGTAACACGCTCGCTAGGGCAGTGTATCAACTGATTGCGCCAGGGGTACCGTCCGCGCGAGGTATCACACACCCACTTAGTTGCGTGAATGCGCCCATACCGAGTTTATTTTAAGTATACCACGGCACTGTCACGCCGTAACACGCTCGCAAGGGCCGTGTATCAGCAGATTGCGCCAGGGGTACCGTCCTTGCGAGGTATCACACGCCCACTTAGTTGCGTGAATGCGCCCATACCGAGTTTATTTTAAGTATACCACGGCACTGTCACGCCGTAACACGCTCGCTAGGGCCGTGTATCAGCAGATTGCGCCAGGGGTACCATCCGCGCGAGGTATCACACGCCCACTTAGTTGCGTGAATGCGCCCATACCGAGTTTATTTTAAGTATACCACGGCACTGTCACGCCGTAACACGCTCGCTAGGGCCGTGTATCAGCAGATTGCGCCAGGGGTACCATCCGAGCGAGGTATCCCACGCCCACTTATTTGCGTGAATGCGCTCAAACCGAGTTTGTTTTAAGTATACCACGGCACTGTCACGCCGTAACATGCTCGCTAGGGCCGTATATCAGCAGATTGCGCCAGGAGTACCGTCCGCGCGAGGTATCAAACGCCCACTTAGTTGCGTGAATGCGCTCATACCGAGTATATTTTAAGTATACCACGGCACTGTCACGCCGTAACACGCTCGCTAGTGCCGTGTATCAGCGGATTGCGCCAGGAGTACCGTCCGCGCGAGGTATCACACGCCCACTTAGTTGCGTGAATGCGCTCATACCGAGTTTATTTTAGGTATACCATGGCACTGTCACGCCGTAACACGCTCGCTAGGCCCGTGTATCAGCAGATTGCGCCAGGGGTACCATCCGCGCGAGGTATCACACGCCCACTTAATTGCGTGAATGCACTCATACCGAGTTTATTTTAACTATTACCACGGCACAGTCACGCCGTAACACGCTCGCTAGGGCCGTGTATCAGCGGATTGCGCCAGGAGTACCGTCCGCGCGAGGTATCACACGCCCACTTAGTTGCGTGAATGCGCTCATACCGAGTTTATTTAAGTATACCACGGCACTGTCACGCCGTAACACGCTCGCTAGGGCAGTGTATCAACTGATTGCGCCAGGGGTACCGTCCGCGCGAGGTATCACACGCCCACTTATTTGCGTGAATGCGCCCATACCGAGTTTATTTTAAGTATACCACGGCACTGTCACGCCGTAACACGCTCGCAAGGGCCGTGTATCAGCAGATTGCGCCAGGGGTACCGTCCGTGCGAGGTATCACACGCCCACTTAGTTGCGTGAATGCGCCCATACAGAGTTTATTTTAAGTATACCACGGCACTGTCACGCCGTAACACGCTCGCAAGGGCCGTGTATCAGCAGATTGCGCCAGGGGTACCGTCCTTGCGAGGTATCACACGCCCACTTAGTTGCGTGAATGCGCCCATACCGAGTTTATTTTAAGTATACCACGGCACTGTCACGCCGTAACACGCTCGCTAGGGCCGTGTATCAGCAGATTGCGCCAGGGGTACCATCCGCGCGAGGTATCACACGCCCACTTAGTTGCGTGAATGCGCTGATACCGAGTTTATTTTAACTATTACCACGGCACTGTCACGCCGTAACACGCTCGCTAGGGCCGTGTATCAGCGGATTGCGCCAGGAGTACCGTCCGCGCGAGGTATCACACGCCCACTTAGTTGCGTGAATGCGCTCATACCGAGTTTATTTTAAGTATACCACGGCACTGTCACGCCGTAACACGCTCGCTAGGGCAGTGTATCAACTGATTACGCCAGGGGTACCGTCCGCGCGAGGTATCACGCGCCCACTTAGTTGCGTGAATGCGCCCATACCGAGTTTATTTTAAGTATACCACGGCACTGTCACGCCGTAACACGCTCGCTAGGGCCGTGTATCAGCAGATTGCGCCAGGGGTACCATCCGCGCGAGGTATCACACGCCCACTTAGTTGCGTGAATGCGCTCATACCGAGTTTATTTTAACTATTACCACGGCACTGTCACGCCGTAACACGCTCGCCAGGGCCGTGTATCAGCAGATTGCGCCAGGGGTACCGTCCGCGCGAGGTATCCCACGCCCACTTATTTGCGTGAATGCGCTCAAACCGAGCTTGTTTTAAGTATACCACGGCACTGTCACGCCGTAACATGCTCGCTAGGGCCGTATATCAGCACATTGCGCCAAGGGGTACCGTCCGCGCAAGGTATCACACGCGCACTTAGTTGCGTGAATGCGCTTATACCGAGTTTGATTTAAGTATACCACGGCACTGTCACGCCGTAACATGCTCGCTAGGGCCGTATATCAGCAGATTGCGCCAAGGGGTACCGTCCGCGCAAGGTATCACACGCGCACTTAGTTGCGTGAATGCGCTCATACCGAGTTTGTTTTAAGTATACCACGGCACTGTCCCGCCGTAACACGCTCGCTAGGGCCGTGTATCAGCAGATTGCGCCAGGGGTACCGTCCGCGCGAGGTATCACACGCCCACTTAGCTGCGTGAATGCGCTCATATCGAGTTTATTTTAAGTATACCATGGCACTGTCACGCCGTAACACGCTCGTTTGGGCCGTGCATCGGCAGATTGCGCCAGGGGTACCATCCGCGCGAGTTATCACACGCCCACTTAGTTGCGTGAATGCGCTCATATCGAGTTTATTTTAAGTATACCACGGCACTGTCACGCCGTAACACGCTCGCTAGGGCCGTGTATCAGCAGATTGCGCCAGGGGTACCGTCCGCGCGAGGTATCAAACGCCCACTTAGTTGCGTGAATGCGCTCATACCGAGTATATTTTAAGTATACCACGGCACTGTCACGCCGTAACACGCTCGCTAGGGCCGTGTATCAGCAGATTGCGCCAGGGGTACCGTCCGCGCGAGGTATCAAACGCCCACTTAGTTGCGTGAATGCGCTCATACCGAGTATATTTTAAGTATACCACGGCACTGTCACGCCGTAACACGCTCGCTAGGGCCGTGTATCAGCGGATTGCGCCAGGAGTACCGTCCGCGCGAGGTATCACACGCCCACTTAGTTGCGTGAATGCGCTCATACCGAGTTTATTTTAAGCCTACCACGGCACTGTCACGCCGTAACACGCTCGCTAGGGCAGTGTATCAACTGATTGCGCCAGGGGTACCGTCCGCGCGAGGTATCACACACCCACTTAGTTGCGTGAATGCGCCCATACCGAGTTTATTTTAAGTATACCACGGCACTGTCACGCCGTAACACGCTCGCAAGGGCCGTGTATCAGCAGATTGCGCCAGGGGTACCGTCCGTGCGAGGTATCACATGCCCACTTAGTTGCGTGAATGCGCCCATACTGAGTTTATTTTAAGTATACCACGGCACTGTCACGCCGTAACACGCTCGCTAGGGCCGTGTATCAGCAGAATGCGCCAGGGGTACCATCCGCGCGAGGTATCACACGCCCACTTAGTTGCGTGAATGCGCTCATACCGAGTTTATTTTAACTATTACCACGGCACTGTCACGCCGTAACACGCTCGCTAGGGCCGTGTATCAGCGGATTGCGCCAGGAGTACCGTCCGCGCGAGGTATCACACGCCCACTTAGTTGCGTGAATGCGCTCATACCGAGTTTATTTTAAGTATACCACGGCACTGTCACGCCGTAACACGCTCGCTAGGGCAGTGTATCAACTGATTGCGCCAGGGGTACCGTCCGCGCGAGGTATCACACGCCCACTTATTTGCGTGAATGCGCCCATACCGAGTTTATTTCAAGTATACCACGGCACTGTCACGCCGTAACTCGCTCGCAAGGGCCGTGTATCAGCTGATTGCGCCAGGGGTACCGTCCGTGCGAGGTATCACACGCCCAATAAGTTGCGTGAATGCGCTCATACCGAGTTTATTTTAACTATTACCACGGCACTGTCACGCCGTAACACGCTCGTTTGGGCCGTGAATCGGCAGATTGCGCCAGGGGTACCGTCCGCGCGAGGTATCACACGCCCACTTAGTTGCGTGAATGCGCTCATATCGAGTTAATTTTAAGTACACCACGGCACACTCACGCCGTAACACGCTCGTTTGGAACGTGCATCGGCAGATTGCGCCAGGAGTACCGTCCGCGCGAGGTATCACACGCCCACTTAGTTGCGTGAATGCGCTCATACCGAGTTTATTTTAAGTATACCACGGCACTGTCACGCCGTAACACGCTCGCTAGGGCAGTGTATCAACAGATTGCGCCAGGGGTACCGTCCGCGCGAGGTATCACACGCCCACTTAGTTGCGTGAATGCGCCCATACCGAGTTTATTTTAAGTATACCATGGCACTGTCACGCCGTAACACGCTCGCAAGGGCCGTGTATCAGCAGATTGCGCCAGGGGTACCGTCCGTGCGAGGTATCACACGCCCACTTAGTTGCGTGAATGCGCCCATACCGAGTTTATTTTAAGTATACCACGGCACTGTCACGCCGTAACACGCTCGCTAGGGCCGTGTAACAGCAGATTGCGCCAGGGGTACCATCCGCGCGAGGTATCACACGCCCACTTAGTTGCGTGAATGCGCTCATACCGAGTTTATTTTAACTATTACCACGGCACTGTCACGCCGTAACACGCTCGCTAGGGCCGTGTATCAGCAGATTGCGCCAGGGGTACCGTCCGCGCGAGGTATCCCACGCCCACTTATTTGCGTGAATGCGCTCAAACCGAGTTTGTTTTAAGTATACCACGGCACTGTCACGCCGTAACATGCTCGCTAGGGCCGTATATCAGCAGATTGCGCCAAGGGGTACCGTCCGCGCAAGGTATCACACGCGCACTTAGTTGCGTGAATGCGCTCATTCCGAGTTTGTTTTAAGTATACCATGGCACTGTCCCGCCGTAATACGCTCGCTAGGGCCGTGTATCAGCAGATTGCGCCAGGGGTACCATCCGCGCGAGGTACCACACGCCCACTTAGTTGCGTGAATGCGCTCTTACCGAGTTTATTTTAAGTATACCACGGCACTGTCACGCCGTAACATGCTCGCTAGGGCCGTATATCAGCAGATTGCGCCAAGGGGTACCGTCCGCGCAAGGTATCACACGCGCACTTAGTTGCGTGAATGCGCTCATACCGAGTTTGTTTTAAGTATACCACGGCACTGTCCCGCCGTAACACGCTCGCTAGGGCCGTGTATCAGCAGATTGCGCCAGGGGTACCGTCCGCGCGAGGTATCACACGCCCACTTAGCTGCGTGAATGCGCTCATATCGAGTTTATTTTAAGTATACCATGGCACTGTCACGCCGTAACACGCTCGTTTGGGCCGTGCATCGGCAGATTGCGCCAGGGGTACCATCCGCGCGAGTTATCACACGCCCACTTAGTTGCGTGAATGCGCTCATATCGAGTTTATTTTAAGTATACCACGGCACTGTCACGCCGTAACACGCTCGCTAGGGCCGTGTATCAGCAGATTGCGCCAGGGGTACCGTCCGCGCGAGGTATCAAACGCCCACTTAGTTGCGTGAATGCGCTCATACCGAGTATATTTTAAGTATACCACGGCACTGTCACGCCGTAACACGCTCGCTAGGGCCGTGTATCAGCAGATTGCGCCAGGGGTACCGTCCGCGCGAGGTATCAAACGCCCACTTAGTTGCGTGAATGCGCTCATACCGAGTATATTTTAAGTATACCACGGCACTGTCACGCCGTAACACGCTCGCTAGGGCCGTGTATCAGCGGATTGCGCCAGGAGTACCGTCCGCGCGAGGTATCACACGCCCACTTAGTTGCGTGAATGCGCTCATACCGAGTTTATTTTAAGCCTACCACGGCACTGTCACGCCGTAACACGCTCGCTAGGGCAGTGTATCAACTGATTGCGCC